>VXBR01008886.1:529203-566703 GCA_013400215.1 Cisticola juncidis | reverse complement strand
TGCTTAGAGCCAAATCAGACACTGATGTAATAGCTCTGAATTAAGTTATGTGTCCTCAGTGATGAAAGTGGCTCTTCCTTTATAATCAGATTCCATAACACTGCTTTTCTTTTCAGATATCATGGAAATAAATATTTTTCACCATGCAAATTCATTAAGAAGAGCAGCTTGTAGTTCTAGGTGAAAGAATTTTATCTTTGTTATCAAGGGAAAGACAAAGGGACCCTTTCCTAATATGAAAGGAAATGCCCTTCATGTGCTTAAAATCTTCAGTTGTGCTTAATGATTAATTCCAAAAGATATTTTCTTGGTCTAGAAGTCAAATTTCTGGTGGATGCTTTCTCTGGGGCTAAAATTTAACTTAAAATGGAAAAATACTTTGCAGCTGGAAAAAAATAGATTTTAAAATAGTTGATAGCATTCTCAATAATGAATCTCTAGGAAAATTTAGAACTGGAAAGGACTGAGATACAGAGGTTTAAGAAAAATGAGCAGGCTGATACTACTGAAGTATTTATGGTGTTCAGCAGGTCCAGGGGGTGATTGTGCCCCTCCTGTGCTCCACTTTGCTGAGATCCCACATGGAGGGATCCAGCCCTGGGGCCCTCAGTGTAGGAAAGATGAGTTGTGGAGATCCAGAAGAGGCCACAAAGCTAATCAGAGGGATGGGGAGCTCTTTTGTAAATTCAGGCTGAGAGAGGTGGAGCTGGAGGAGATAAACTCTGAGGAGACCTCAGGGCAGCCCCCCAGTACCAGAGTGGGGCTTTTGAGGAAGGTGGGGACAGAGTTCTTAGCAGGACTGCTGCAGTAGGACAGTGGATAATTATACAAGTTCTAAATTATGCAAGGGTAGATTTAGATGTGACAAAAGAGGGTGGTGAGGCACAGGTTGTCCATCCCTGGTGGATGCTCCATCCCTGGAAACATTCAGGGCCAGGTGGGACAGGGCACCTGAGCAAGCTGATTTAGCTGATGGCCCTGCTTGCTAAAGTTGGAGGTTAAGTTAGGTGATCTGTAAAGGCCCCTTCCAACCCAAACTATCCTGAGATTCTGTGATCTAATTGCAAATATTCATAGCCTGTACTCAGAGAAACAGCAGAAAAGTTGTTGCTGGGGACAGTTCAGAAAGATTGTCTTTGCAGGTCACATAGACTGAGGACATCTCATCCTCCATGTAAGAAATAAAATTAAATTTTCTGTATTGTGTGTTACTCAAAACCATCAAGGATTTTTTTCTTTCACAGGTTTATTTTGCTTGCTCCTACCCCTGTCTCCCTGTAGCACCCAGGTATTTCTTTCCCATTTCTGGTCTCTTAACCCTTTCAGGAAGCTACAAGCTATTCCATTCCCCCCACAGCTATCACTTAGTCAGCTTAAGTGATTCTATAATAGAATATATTAAAATGCTTATCTTGGAGCTGCCCTGATGTATCATCATACAACGGGATCTGTCACTGTGTTTGAACATCCTTATTTAATATGTTAGGATGTTATCTGCAATGTGTCATTTTGCTGTCCCTGGCTGTACCCTAAGACATGAGGAAAGGCAGTGGGAAGCAAAGCACCCAGGCTGAGCAGGAGTGGAGGAGCAAATCCTGAAAAAGCACTGGGAATTTGACAGAGTTCACTAAAGACAGTGTAAAATATTTTCCAGTAGAGAAACATTTGGATTCCACCAGTTTCTTTTTCTCATCACTGTGGGAGAATTGAGACGATTCAATAATAGCAGTATTTTCAAAAGTACTTCTTAAAGTAGTATTTAAAAATTGTGTAATAGTCTTGAAAGCAGTATGTGAGTGAGCTATGTAGCAATACTCAGTGGTGCACTCAGAATCAGAACAGAAACAGAATACCCAGCAAAATTTATCATTCCTTATTTTCCTGCTATTCCTAATTTTCTCTTTACTAAAGAGTAAAACATTCAGCAATGAGTGTCAGCTACAGTGGTGTCACCCAGATGTGTGCAAAATGTAAACATGTAATTAATATACCTTAAAATGTTTGAAATTTTAAAACACTATATTAATATATTTTATATTGGGATAAAAAACGTCTGTCCAGGAGGAAATCCACCAGTTACTTGTGCTGAGAGAGTGAAGGAAAGAAAGAAGAAGGTCATGTTTTCACTAAATATAGTGATTACTAAAAAATTACTGATTGTTCTCACTCAAATCAGTGCTCCAATATTTGTTAGGCCGGGGTAACACCCTGTGGCTGAGATTGCCAGAAAGATTCTTTTAGGCTTTGTTTTTAGGTTTGATTTATTCAGGTAAGAGCAGAGATAAAATAAAGCATGTCCTTATAACTCAATTTACACATGAATTAATCAAATACACACAAACTTATAATTAAAATAATCAAATATTCAATGCTTTTTGAAAAGCAGGGATAGAGACAAGGAAGCATTCTCTTCCACCAGGGAAGCAAGAAGGTCATTTTTTTTTACAGATTTTCTACTTTTTGACTTGAAGGAAGTATAATATTTTGAGAGCCCCAAAAAGGCGGGGCGAAATATTATGTATTTCCTACCTTCTGTACATTTTAAACCAATTGACCTCAGTGGGGTGGGAAGGCCTCCCAGGCTCATGGCTGAAAACAATTTTGGATGCTCAATACAAAATTTAATATCTATTAGCTGGGAAAGTGAAAAAAAAGGAGCTACCAAAGTAATGCCTCAGTTCATATATCTCAGTTTATAACAGCATCTTTGATCAAGGGATAGAGGAGAGGAAACTTGGCTAAATTTCAAACTTTCTGACTGGGTTGCAGTTTAATATATTTTCCTACTCTATTACTTGTCCAGCATGAGCTGTTGTATATGATAAAGTATTTTACTCTGATTTTTTAACATGCTGTTCCTCTCTCTGATTTAGACAAGGGGACAGGGGAGGGGTGCCCCTGTACTCATTGACACTTTTATATTCTTTACACAAAACAGAATATCCAAGAGCTAAAACAGTGGTTAGAAGTTGTTTTTTTCCTTGACACATTGTGCAGAATTTTGGGGAGTTAGCTACTGAAGTAGGGGTGATGCTGAAATATTAGCATTCATTTTCTTATGCTAGATGGTAATGTTGTTACTGAATTTCTTTTGTTAAGACTCAGTTTGTCTTTTACTGAAGTACTTAAAAACCTAAACACTCTGTCTGAAATCTGGAGTTATATTCCAGCCAATAATATTTTGAATTTTTGCAGAGTGAGCTGTTTCATAGCTCTTATGTGCAATCACTTGCTTGTATTTTCACTCCCTATGAAAAAATCTAAGTCTTTATTCCATGCCTTTCACTGCGTGGCACTACTACTCTCATATCACTTGAAAAACACTTTTTTATCTTCATAAACTTGGCTAAATTTCATGTGAAGTAAATAGTATTGGATTGACAGATCACAGAGAAATCAAGCAATAATTTAAACCCATATCTCACTCCATTCCTTAAAAAATAACTTTATCAGCAATTAGATACTCCCTTATAGTCTTCAGACAGAGCTAGAAAATTACAAAATGCTCCCCACAAATAACACCTTCACACTGTAAGTTGATAGCTGTGGATCATCTCATCACATTCTTCTGTTGAAAGAGCTATAGGTGAAGCACCTGTCTTATCTTTAAAGATCAAACCTTATATTTATTATTTTTTTATAACACCAGCATTTACTTTAGATTCAGTCTATAAACTTCAGCAAAGGCTAATATTTACACATTTTTTTGTTTTTATTTTGCTTTTCTGAAATCACTGCCAGCACCAAAGAGAGGAAAATGCCACCATAATGATAAAAAAAAGTAATAAATCTATTGAAAACACACAAAAGTCATTTCTCACAAGATCCTCAATGTACATATAACCATAAATTCACCCACAGAAAAAGTATTATCTCACAGTTTTATCAGAACCAAAAGACACCACCTGTTTTCAAACTGCAGCAATTTCCTGCTACAGATCTTGGTTATTCAGATTTGTTTTAGAAGGAAGATTAAGCAAAAATTAAATTTATAAAATAAAATAAATGCAATCTGGGAGGAAAATTTACAAAATAGCAGCCTATGTTGTTCACAGTCCAAAGAAAACACTTTGGTTTAGCACAGAAATGACAGTAAAGCAAAATACAGAGTTCCTTATGCTGTTTCTTTATGATATGTAATTTTTGTAGACAACGTAGTAATTGGTTTGTCCATTAGCTTGATAGTAACCTCGATTTATTTTCATTTAATATCAGTAATAGCTGTATATTTCTGCACAAATGTGTTGCTATGCAATGGTTTACTGAAAAAAAAAATATAAAAAGGAAAAAAAAAAGCCAAATCCAATGTTTAAAAGAACCTGTCCTTTGTTAGAGCTTCCCAAACCTGCTCTTAAAGAAGGAACAAATCATGATCAATGTAGGTGGTTTCAAGAGTGAAGAAGAGGTCAAATGAGCCCAGTATATTGTATATATGTAAATTTACAGACCTGGGGTGTTTGATGGCTTGCACCACCCTTGGAACCAGGAAAACAGGAACCAGGAGAACAGGGAGATGCTGGTTCTGATGAAAGGATGAATTCCCAGCACTGAGCTCCACAATTTCCTCTCTGGCTGGTGTGCACTGTCTGTGGGTTCTACTGCTCCTGGAGCAATCCCACCCTGGTTCCTCCCACCATCCCTAAATTCCACCCTGATGTCTGGAAGAGATTTGTGTCAGAAGTGCTGCAGGTGACCACTCCATAGAAAAGCAATTTGTTTTACCCAGAGCACCCACGTTTCAGTTTTTATGCAAGATGTTTTCCAGGTAAAGGTATGACTGACTTTGCTAAAAAGCAAGGGATGCAAGGTGATGCCAAGTTATCAAAATTTTTCCCTTCACAAGATGAAAGTTAGAAGCAGACTCAAATAAGATGTTGTTCATTATGAATCTTAGGCCTTTAGGTGCTAGTGAGTGGTAGAAAAACAAATACATTGATAGATTGCATAGAACAATGCTGGGGGAGAGTTTGGGGATAGCTTCCTTCTCATTTTTACACATTTTGGGGAGGTTGTTGTGCATGTCAAGGCCTTATTCCAGTTATTGAATTCACATCCAAAAAAAAAAAAAAAATATATATATATATAAATCTGTTTAAAAACTGCATCTTCTGGCAAGGACAAAAGATGTTCTGTGGCTGCATTTTTTAAACAACACAAGGAGCAAAAAGGAGAGGCTGTCACAGCTGAGGGACACAACCTAAGAGCTGTGCTGAGCACCAAGCACCTCACCCTGCCCAGAGCCTCCTCCAGCACAACTGTGCTGCAAGAATTCACCTAAGGAGAGACTGGTCTGATCTTGTTATTAATTAGGTGTCATTATACAGTTCCTATTTTAATTTCAATGTATTTTAATGAGTAAAAGATCAAGCCCCCAAACAAACAACCAACCCAGAATGGGTTTGAAAGGTCACTGCCCTTCTTCCCTATTTCTTTGCAATTTGATTCTTGGACTTTCTTCATCTGTTGATGCAGAAGAACACTCCAGCTCCCACAGATTGGTAGTCCTCAATCACACTTGAACATGAGTCACTAAGGTGTCCATGTCATCACATCAGGTTTTAAGTGGTCTTTTCCTTAAACAACACTTTAAAATGCAGCTTCAAGTTGCTGGGGATGAACCACTTGTAAGAATGCAAAAAATGCAGACAAATGTGCCAAATGTAGGAGACAGAGCTGGAAAAGGCAGGTGTGTATTGAAGGATGCATCCAGACAAGGAGGCTACTGAGCAAAGATGTATGGAAACTAAAGCAATTAAATGGATTAAAGGAGCAAATGAGGAAAAAATTAGAAAAGACTTCATAAGAGATTTATTCTACAGGCAAAAAATGAAGAGGCAAAAGCTCCTCTGGACCATGAAGAGGACTAGGAAAATGAAAGTTGAGACTATGACAAAGAGAGAAGCTAAGGAAATTGCAGGCTATGGAAACATCAGAGGCTGAGTAGGAATTCTGAGACAATAGTGAAAGAGAATTATGTAAAACAAGGGCTTTTGAACAGGAAACGAATAAAACAGGAGTGAACAATGCTTCAAAAATTAAGAAATTATGCTTTAGAAGAAAAAAAAAGCAGACTATGGACTGAATAGGTTACACAATGCATACATGCATGCCACAATAGGTTGAGGGTGATAGCAGAAGATGATTATTTCAGGGGATTGCTGGATGATTCTTTTATGCTATTTTTTAGTCAGATCTCCTGGCTCAGCTTGGGAATATGCTGAGCCAAAGGTGACCCTTGTTTTTGTCCTAGGGGACAGCTAAGGTAGAAGAGGGGTGGTTCAGTAGACAGAGTCACTTTAAGATGCTTATAGATTACATTAAACTAGAGAGGGCTTGACAGGATTGCCTCAGCCTTTTCCTAGAGAGAAATCAGGTTTACTTTGGATTCGATCTCAGAGTTGGGTGCAAACATGCCCTTTCAGACAACCTTTCAAAGCAGGGCCACTCCTTGCCCTGGATCAGCCTCCAGGTAGGCTGGGTTGTTTTCACCTTATCTTGGAAAAACTTTCCACTCCAGGCTGCCAACAGGGGCTCGGGATGAGTCCTGCAGAGAATGATGGAGCTCAAGTCAGACATTGAGCTAAAAGGGTGCCAGGAAAAGGAAGGAACTATGGAAAAAATAAAATAACCAACCAAACAAACAAAAAAAACCAAAAAAAAAACAAAAAAAAAAAAACCCCCCCCCCCAAAAAAAAAAAAAACACCCAAAACAAAACAACAAAAAAACACAAACAAACAAATCCCCCCCCCCAAAAAAAAAAAAAACACCCAAAACAAAACAACAAAAAAACACAAACAAACAAATCCCCCCCCCCAAAAAAAAAACAAACTAAACATAAAAAGCACAGTGGAAGAATCAATTGTCAGTTCAGTTCAGTTATCCTGGGACAGACAGAGGCTTTTCACAATCATCATCACCATCTAACACAACCATTGTCTTTTTAATGATAGTTTTGTGGAAAGTGCCAGTAGGACAACACAAATATTCCAAAAGAGTAAAAACGTGGTGTTCACTGTTCCTTTAAAGCCAAAGAGCAAGTTTGAAAGGTGCCTGTATTTCCACCAGTGATCAACAACTACAGGGTGTCCAATTCCCATGAACCTGAGCAGTATTCAGCCTCCTGCTCTGTTCCCATTTGCTTCAAATTTATGAAATTGAAAGAGAAGACTAAAAAAATTACAGCCAGTTTGTTGCAGAAAATAGTGGAAAGAATTTGTGTTAATTGAGACATGTACAGGAATCACGGAGTAAGAATTATAAATAATGTTGTTTTTAAAAAAAAAGCTTTTGAAAATGGCTTTAGACTATGAGGTCATTTAGGTGATAACCAAAGCATAGACTCCAAAATTTCTGAACCTGGGAAAAGCAGATATGACTTTGAGATGTGGAATCCATCAGTGGCTTTGATTATATGATTATATTAGGGCTTTTTCTTTTTTCCTTTTTTTTTTTTTTTCACAAAAGGGAAATCGTTTAAGAGAAGTGTCTGACCAAAAAAAAAAAACCAATGAAATTATATCACTATTTAGAGTTTCAGGCTCTTTGTGTTAAAAAGCATGGAACCATGCCCTAAGTTTGTGTTTCCAAGTAATCACCTAGTTGTAAAGACAACACTGAAAAGAAACTAATGAAATTCCAAGGTATTCCAGGATGGCTGTTTTATTCTGATCAGTGCTAGATTGCAATATTGACCAAGTGTCAGACACAGAGCAATCCAGTGATTGAATAAAAGTGGATACATAATCTGAGCAGAGAACTTTGCCAGGACCAGCTCTGTTCCTTTTCCTGTAATGCCAAAAGAAACCTTTGCTCATTTCCCCTTTCCCTCTCTTTGCCATCCACACCCTCATTCTCCTGTGGAGTGCAAATACATTTCCATTCACCTCCTCCTGCTTTTCCACTGCTGCCCCCAGATAAAATAATGCAAGGTGCCTTAGCTGGAGACACTGATGAAATGTTGGAGACCTGATATTAATCTGTTATCTGTTCTGTAGGTGTGAGATGTGATGAGGATGACAGAGGATCCTGCTCTGCAGGCCTTAAGTAATTGGAGCCAAAGATATTTAGATCTGTCTTTGGACACTGCAAATCAGTTATTCTGGGAGGGGCAGAGCCCTTGGGAAACCTACCTTAAACCATATTTCAAATGCCAGGGGACTTGCATGAAAATTGGGTAATGAATGAAATTCTGATTGCAGAAAAATCGCTCAGGGATGTGCCTGCTGTTGCATGCCACTGCTCTCTATGTAAACCCTAAATGCTTAATGATGTAAACTTTTGTACTGCAGATTTTGTAATGCATTCTCTCCCTCAAACTGCTTTTTTTCCTCTTGGGCAAGGGGGGTGGCGCTTGGAATACAAGTTTTGTCCGCTGGAAAAAGATAAATAATTCAGCAGCTGCTGTGATGGTTTAATAGCACACGAGACCAGGGGTGAGGGAAGTAAACTTTCTCCCTGGGATGTCAGAGTCACCCTCACAGAGAAGCAACAGTATGTCTGCAGCTAAGCTGTTGCCATGTCTGAAATAAACATATTAACTTCCCAAGAAGAGATGTCTTTGTCATTCCACCCAGGATTTATCATGCAGTTCTTTGTCAGGGTTTAGTTCCAGTGGAAGGAATTTCTTCCTCATCAAAGGCAGAAAGTCTGGACTCAACACTTCCTCATGAACAGCAGAGTTTAAACCAGAGCCTCATCTGGGGTATTGCCTTTTTGCAAGGGTTTTTACAATTCCCGAATTGTAAATATTGAGAGCTCTTTTAGCACTCCCCATCCTGAGTGTCTGAGAGGTGTGGAGATTGAGAAGTGAAAGGGGGGAAGAAGAAAAACTGGAAATTTGAGCAGCTCAGAAGAAATACATGAAGGATTTTTATAAAAAACTAAAAGGAAAAGGAGGCAGTTTTCCATACTGGCAAATGGCACAGAACCCAGATGGGGCAGCATCACAACTTTTACTGATCATTATTTGGTATGAAATTAATCTGTTTCCTAAATTAAACCACTAACAGCTGAAGGTTTGATTAAGAAGGATTCTGTGTTCCTTGCCACATTTTTCTGTATGAAGGAAAAGATATTTTATGAGAAGAAACCTACCCTCATTTTTTAGGCAGTTCTAGCTCTCATATTCAAATACATAATGGAGATTTATTTTCCAAATGAAACAATATTTTCTTCCAAGCCTATTTCACTGACCAGGCACAGCAAAAGTTGTGTAGTGGGCTTTCTGTTCGTTTTGTTTTGTTTTGATGAATAAATATATGATCTCTCTTTTACAGACTGAAAAACTGTGTATAAAATTGGAGCCATCTGCCTCAGACAATGACAGGAATGTTGGCGAGAGAGCAATACCTGTTGCCCAAATCTCTTGTTCAATTGCTGGTCCACAGCAATTTACTCTGTATGCCAACAGTTTTATTTTCCAGTATATCTTTTTATCCAGCACCCAGAGTAAAAGACTTGTGATCATTTCAGTGGCACACTGACCCCTGAAGTGGCAAGAAATACCTGAGATAAAAGCAAAATATTTGATTTCTTTAGTTCAGAGGATAGGAATACAACTAATATGATTAATAACACACTGAGATTTAGGAAAGGCTGTTCAATCAGGATAATTCCAGTTCCTAAATCCTATATTTCCCATCATTGCTTGAGATACAGGAGTGGAAACAGTAGATTTCTTTTTCCTGTCACTAACAGATGAATTATAAGAAAAGAAAAAAAAAAAAAAACAGGTATGCATTTATCTGAACTTCTAAAAAGATCAGATTTGCTGCATTATCACTCACTGTGTGTTCACTTTGAGGAGCAAGTGAATTCCCATGGCAAGAATTTCACCAAAAGCAAGCTTTAAATACGAACTGAGACAGTTAAGAAAATTAAGAATCCAGAGTACTGCGTGCCAGTACTTAGAGCTGACAGATAACTGTAATCTAACATTAGCACAACTACAATCAGGGAACCAGAACTTTTCTTTTACATGATTTTTTTTTCCATTTGATTGCATGACAAGTGTTCATTTTCACGTCTGCACCAGATCTGCTCAGAATTGACCCCATATTTCAGTGTATTGTTGTTTTATTTGGTTTTTGTTATTGCATGTGCTGTCTGTTAAGTATTGTATTGTGTGTTATGGTTACAGCCCCTTAAGTATTTCTAAATACAACATTTCAGCTTACACTCCTGGGAAGCCAAATATGTCTGGGAATGTGGAGAAGGAACAATGGATGGTGAGACTTGCAAATGTGGCAAAAATTGCAGTGTGGCTACTGTTGGTGTCTCCTAACGTGAATGGATACAGGGATTTTTGTTCTAAACTGCAGTTTAGAACAGCTAAAATAAAATATACCATGTATTAGGGTTTGGTTATACTCATGGGCTTTGGCCAGGAGCATGCACAGAAATAATTTATTTCTTCCACTAGTTCTGAGGAGGATCATAGGATTGAAGAATCACAGAATGGTCTGGGTTAGAAGGGACCTTAAATATTATCTCCTTCCATCCCCTGCCATGGGCAGGGACACCTTTCACTGGATCAGTTTTCTCTGAGCCCCACCAGCCTGGCCTTGGACACTTCCAGGGATGGAAGAAGCTTCTCTGGGCAGCCTGTACCAGGGTCTCCCCACCCTCACAGAAATGAATTTCTTCCTAATATCCATCTAAACCTGCCCTCTTTCTGTTTGAAGCCATTCCCCCTTGTCCTGCCCCTACATGACTTTTTCCATAGCCCCTCTCCATCCTTCTTGTAGGCTCCCTTCAGGCACTGCAAGGCTGCAGTTAGGTCACCCCAAAAACAACACCTCTGGGTGTGTGAAAAAAGTGAATGGAAACCCAATTTCTGATTTGTTATTAAAAGGTAATAACCTTTATTTAACCCTCAGGAATGCCATCCACTCTGAACCCCTATCAGAAATTAATTGTGTGACTTCACTGGTCGTTCCACTAATTTATTTTTTATTTCATGACAGGGCAACAAGTAAACTAACATTTAAATATATATATTATATACATGCCTTTGTACACTATCCCAGAAAACAAGAAAGAACAGTGAGAAATATATTGGTTCCAACAAAAGTTGAATGACAACATTGAGGTATGTTTTTTAATAGCAAGTTTCAGAGGCATTGCACTAAAAGTAGTTGGGTTTTGAGAGGAAAATAAAAAAAAAAACACAGGCAAGAAAAGATGTATCTCAGAAGTGAGCCTTTAATTAGGTACATAGGGGAAGAGGTTGAATATCAATTTAAGCTTTAATGTGTCTCTCCACCAAAGAGTAACCAACCTCTTTGTATGGGTGTTCAAGGGCAAACATCTAATTTCTGCTGGTGTCAAGGACAGGCAAAAATCTCAACATCTCTCCACGTAAGTGTTTTCCCCATCAACATAAGCACCACCAGGTCCAGGGGAGTGACTCAGTGTCACAGACTGCCTAATGGGCTGATACCAACAACCTTTCCCACACTACCAGCACCAGCCTGACAACCCCAAACAAACCTTTTAAGGCGCCCCTGCCTCAGTTTCCCCTCCTGCAGAGCAGTGGCAACGCTCATTGCAGCAGAGCAGCAACACCAGGCTGCTGCCACATCAGTGAGTGGCTCAGAGCTCCCTGGATATGTGCTAACTTGGCACAAAAGTGTGTATTTACAAATGAAGATGTATGCCATTGTTGGGAATATTGTGCATTACGGGCCGCTTGCATTATCAATTTAACGTGCACGAAGATTCAATCAAAGCTGTTTAAGACCTTGAAAAAGAAGCTGCTCTGTGTACACCCTGATAGGCCAAGTGTTGATTCAGCCTACAGGCACGCACAAATAATATCTGGAGTCATTAGGGTCTAGCTTTTTTAAAAAGCAGTTTTCAAACTTTGAAAAATCCTTTCTATGCGTGATCTGTGAGTTGCCTTCTGCGTCGGGAGCTGATAAAATGCAGGAATGTTCACATTCATGAGACAATAGCTCTGACTGAATGCTGTAAAATGAAATAGTCTCTTTCAGTTTTTCCTTTCAAAAGGAAAATTGCATAAATAATACATTTGGGCCTTGCAATACAAAACAAGCACAATAGCTACTTTACAGCTTTCATCAAAATGAAGGCCATCTTTTTCATTTATATTATGAAACTGGTAATACAATATCATCATCTGCCATTGGCTGAAATCACCTAGACGGTGAGCTCTCCTTTCCAGATAATGCCACTCACCCCCTGTGTCAATGGAATGTGGAATGGTGGGACATATAAGACAAATTTTTTGTCATTGGTTAGCAATGAAGCTTAAAAAAAAGTAATAATGGAGATTTATTGAGGAATAAGCAAAGCTTCCCAGTGAAAAAGAGTGAGACAATATCTCAAATGTTTCTGTATTCCCTGTCAATATTTTGCTTCTACATTTTGGTTCCTCTGCATTCTTAATATGCTCTTTTTTTCAAAGGGGAGAGGATATGCAATGATGGGAAGGGTAGCTTACTTTCAGAAAGACTCTGTGATAAAAGGTGTATCCTTAATTTTCAGGTTAGCATTAGATAAATGTCACTCCACCAGACAGAAAAATAGAAAAAAAAACCCAAACAAACAACAAAAAAAGAAAAAGAGACATTTAGGGGGTGTCCTAAAAGGGCAGGTAGTTTGTGCACCATCCAGAGGGGTGCTTCACCTGCTCCCCACCCTCAGCTAAAGCTCCTTCTTTGGCAGCTCTCTTCACCTCTCCACTCACTCTGTTCCTTGCCTTTCATTTATTGACCTCAGTCTTGGACTAAACCTGACACTGAACCAAACATTGAGCATGACTAATCACACAAATCTATTCGCAGTCATCCTCAGGGAATCCTCAAGCCCTCGTAGCTGCAGTTATTTTGCATTTCCCCAGCTCTTTCCTGCATCACAAGAGAATATGACATCATGTCTGGGTAAAAAATGATATTTTCTTTCACAGGATCATTGCTCTTCCCTTCATTTTCTCTCTCCATTGTGGTGTCATTCTTTGTTTCTCAGATGTATTCACAAATCACATATCCTGATTTTTCTCCCTCCCTGTGACCTTTCAGAATAGGATGTGCACCCAGAATGAAAACCAAAGCAAAAACACCAACAGTTTGGATGTCAGCTCAGACAGACACTTGGTGGAGCCACCTCTTAGACTGCAGGGAACATGTTGGTATTTTCTGAAGAGCTTAGTTCCAATCTACTCCTGCCCAAAAAGCCATTCCACTGGAACCAGGAGGAAAGTAATTATTAAATATCCTGGCTTTAACATGCACCAGAGACACAGAACATTTCACCAACCTTTCCCAGACAGTTCTCTACCACAGCTACACATCTGACTGTTGTGGAAGTACCCAAACCAGCTCAGAATGAGCAATATTTTGTTCTTGGCATGGACATTTCAGTCTGTCTTGCTGTATGTTTGCTAGGTCTTCCTCAGTCAGAGTATGCAGAGTTGCCTTTGGGAGTCCCTGGGATTTATCCAAGGTCTTTGACTACACCTCATTAGACCTTGAAAGGATTCACTGCACCAAGACATCCCCCTGGCCTATTTAGAGACCAGCACGATGTGCTAAGTTAAAAACAGGACCTATGTGACCTGTGTGACACAGCAATTCCTTGAGAATAATTTCTCCATTACTATGCCTTGACTTTTCCTGCTGTAAAATGAAATTTGGCTGCTCTGTGAGTGTTTTGAGCATGACTTGCCATTTTTATTGATGGCATTAGACCAGCTATTGTTTAACTAAACCCCAGTTGTGTTTGAGATGGGAGAGTGTGCTGCTAAACTTCCATGGTTAGTGCAAACCCTACCGAGAGCTCTGTTTCTTCTGCACTTAATCACTCTCTCATTGATTTACAATTCTATTTTCTGCAAGGACAGACTTCCCTTGTTGTGTTTATTGAATTCAACAGTATGGGTTCATAATCCTTCTCCTTTCTCATTTTAACATTAGAGAGAGTGAAAGCTTCTCACTTTCAAGCTGAGAGCTTTGAGTTCCATTGTTAAATGCAGCTGGAACAGAAATTCCTACCTTAACTTTTTAAATTGTATTTTCCCCATCAGATGAGCAAACCCAAATCTTCCATGCAGGCACTAAATTCAGGCATTCTAAAGCCACATTTGGAAATTGAACATTGACACATATCTTCTGAGCAAAGCTGCAGCTATTAGATGTTATTTGAATGCCAAGGTCAACCATTAAAATTATTCCCTCTTCCCCATCATTATAATATTGTACTACAAATGTCATCGGGATTGTGACATGGATTGTAAGACTATAACATTAATTTTCAGCTGGTTTGCAATTATGTTTCTTTCACTGTGGAAGTGTTAGCTCTGATTTGATAAAGAATAATGCTGTGTCAGTACCTGGGAAGGAGAACTGCAGGGGAAAGTTCCCAGGTACTGAGAATTCACCAGGAGAATTGTGTCCCTTGAAAAAATCATCTTGGTCCGGGTCAAATAACAGCATGTGTCTGTCGAGGTATAAAACTAAAATGTACATGAACAAATAGCCCATGGACAATTTCACAAAACATTGCAGTCCCTTTCTGGTTCTGTAGCTGTTTCTCCTCTGTCTCATTGACACAGCATCCTTCACTCTTTCTGCACCAATCCCAGGCAGAATGTCCTGGTTCCCTTTGTTCTCACTCTTTCTCTGGGCTCTGCAGCTGAAAATCCTGTCCTGATGTGCAGACCACAGCACCAACAGAGGTGTTTCACAATGAGCTTTGGTCACTTCTGCTCATCCCAAAGCTCTTTCAGGGTTCACTCTTAGCAAGAGCCTTACAGGAAACTGAGCCAGCAGAGAGGGAGATGACTGGGAGTAGTCAATGCCCCTGAGGGAGAAAAAAAAGGGTCTTTGAAGACTGGTTGTAAACAGTAACTGAGCTCAGGAGGCTTAATCTTATTAGATGTGGACTTGTCCATTCTGCTTGATGTCAAACAAGAACCCTTTTTTTTATCTCTGTACTTATAGTTATAGAAACCTGTGATGACTGTAACTCTGCTGAGGATGAGACAAGGGGGCTCCTTGATTCAAGGAGTAACCTGTTGCACACAGGTAAAACTTCACAAAGAGAAGGCCTTGTAAAACCTGGCTCAAGTCTGCAGCTTTGGTTAAGTAAAAAAAGGAGAATGGGAAAGTGATTCAGCTGAATTGGAGGTAGAAAAACAAGTTATGTAACCATTGAGTGTTCACATCTCGTGGTTGGCTGAATTATGTTTGTTACCATGTAAAAGTAAATAACTGCTAACCTGCTAACTGCTTAGAAAAGATGGGTTTTTACAATAAAAGGGCTCTCCTTTGCACCTGCCTGGGGACCCTCACCTCACAGTAACCCTGAGATGAAGCTCAGGGAGGGTGAACACCTCACACCCAGTGAGAGGATCTGCTCCTGCAATCAGCTGCACAAGCAGTGGTGTGAAATCCTCTTCTTTCTCAAACAGGAGGGGCAAAAAATATTTTCTTGTTCACACGACCCATGACACTGTTACCACTCCCAGGTTCCTCCCTGCTGGTGCTAACTCTGAAAAGGGGAAATTGTGAGGCAACAGTGAAATGCACTTCCTATTTTTGTACCCTATGAGCTCCTTGGGGTTTTGATTGCATCCTCTACTACTACTTTTGTACATCTTACTCCTGCTATTACTCACTCACCACTTCCTAATCATCCTGAAATGCTGATAACATTAACAGCAATTAACCAGCTCTCCTCTAAAAACACAGTGTTTGATTGTGTAACAGTTAGGAGATGGGAAGACAAATAACTTAATTACTCCACACTTGATCTTTTCATACCTTGTCCTTTCCTGAGGGAGAGGCCAGAGCTCGAGGAGTGAGGAGGAAATATGTTACAAAAAATTTCTTAGTGTTAGCCCATGAAAATCCTGGTGAGTGGGTATTAATAGCAAGCAGTCAGCTCATGGAGAAGACAAATTGTGTCTCAGCAGAACAAAACTGAATGCATGTGGAAAAACAGCACCTCCTGAAAAGCACAATAAATTGTTCTATGAACCCTCCAGCCTTTAAACAAGCCTGTAACACGATAAATCTCCTGTTACTCCTTGTATCAAAGGTTCTCAGCTCTTCTGCTGTGTCAAGCGTGTCTGAGCAGCACTTTGGAGTAAAAGTCACCAGCAAGAGAGGACCAGGCTCATCTCAGCCTCAAACCACAAGCCAGCTGTCTTGAAATAAGCCATAAAGCACTGGAGGGACAAGGAGAAAGCCATCCTAACCCAGGATTAGGGAAAAGGGAGAGAAGGAGTTGGCAGGGGCCCCAGAGAGCAGGCAGTGATTCCTGGAGGGCTTGGGCAGTGTTTAGGTGACCAAGAGGTGTTCAGAAGGTGAGAGAGATACAAGTGGCACCAAAAGGTGCAGAGCACTGACCTAATACTGAGCTGTCTTTCAGAAATTGTTCCTCAGTCTCCTTAGTGGGCTTATGATTTGCAGCTTTCTTCAACTTTTTAATTCCAAATATTCAAGTTTCTTGTTTAACAACAGGCAAACCAGGCAAACCCTCATCTAACATGATTAAAGCCTTTTGTCCTATAAACACCACTCCAAGCAAGTCTTCAGAGTTCAAAACTTGTTGCTTTTATTAAAAGTATGGAAGGCATTATGGGTTTCCCTTCAGCTCAGTTAACTGATTCATTCATTCAGCTTACAAACTTCAATTGGTAAAGAAATTAAACTACTTTCTGTAGCCTCATGAATATCCTTGAATTTTTACCTCTCTGCTGTCTGTCTTAGCCTTCTTGGTAAACCTGAATGGCCAGCAGGTTAGACTTCCACCTGAGAGGAACTTTATTCACTTTTTCTGCTGAAGGAGCAGAAACCAAAGAGCTCAGAGCAGCAGGTCCATCTCAGGGCCCAGAGGAGAGAGGGGATGCATCCAGTCCTTCCAAACCCAGCATCTTCTGCCAGATAACACAAAGGGATTGCAATTTGTCCCACAATCCCTGCACTTTTATTTGTCCAGCTGCTCAAAGGTGACAAAGGACAAGTCAGTGTACAAATGTCTTCAATGCAGACATCATTCATTTCTTCTCAAAGAGATATTGAGGGTGTCCATAAAGTGTCCATCCTTATTTCTGCATTCTGCAGGTCCTTCAAGGCAAGATTCTTGTTCTCAAAGCCTCTGAGAACTTTGAGATACAAAATCCAGTCAGAATATCTCATGTATCTCCTTATATCTGCTCTAAATTCCTATAAAGTAGATGGCTTTTGACTATAAACCTGTTCTTAGCCCATATTTTCTATGATATATTTTTATGCCTAAATTACACATAAATTGTATTACAACTGTGTTTGCTGGACAGAGAAATCATTACTACCCACACTGATGATCACATCACATGAATCAGGGTGCCCAGGAAATCTCTGGAGCCAGTACCCAGAAATTAGCTCAGAGCAGGAGTCCAAACTTGGTGCTCACCCTTTGGTGCATCCCCCAGGGCTCCTTGGCTCCAGAGGGTGTCCAGAGAGGACATTTGGAAAATGAGCAAAACAACCCTTGGAAACGAATCTGTTGTCAAAATTCTGGTATCAAACATCATCCATGCCATTTCACAAAGCAACTTTAACCCCTGGGTCAGCCATACCCACTTCACCTGAGTAGTCACAGGTTTACTGTCACCCCTGTTCTCATCTAAATGTGTAGGTCAGAAAACAAAGATGAGAGACAGATAAAGACAGAGGGAAATAGTTGCCATTGTGAGCTATCTGAAACCAGATCGGGCTAAATTTCTTGGACACTCTATATGTGGTTATTGTATGAATAATACCATAACACTTTTTTTTCATTTTTAGCCTTTGCTCTCATAATCTTCCAGACACTTTGGAGATGTCCATCTCCATGTCTAAGGCAAAAAACCCCTCTGCCTTTCAAGCAAATGCTCATACTGGACATGTGCTATCGTAACACATCCAAAAGACCATGAAAATAATGGGGAGGTGCCCACAAATGCAAGATTTTTGGGAAGAAAATTATTTTAGAGATAGAGGGCATTTACTGAGAAGGGACATTAAACATTTCCATTTCCCTAGTTATGCCGTGTTTAAATCAGACAGAACCCTTCTCCACTTATTCCAAACTAATTCTGGAAATGTTATATATTCTCTGATTACTTTCCCATCTTTGCTGGGGGTGGCTGCAAATGGTTCACTGACACTTCCAGATGAAACCACGTAGCCATTTGGCTTTGGTGTTTTTTACATAAACCCCACCTCATTTTCTGTTTGGGAATCAATACATCAGCCATCTCCAACAGCAGCTCACAGAAAAGGCTGGAGAGCAGCTTCTACATCAAAAGCTAAGTATGAAAAAAAATTAACAAGCCAGAAATTAAATCATTAAAACTCATCAGTATTTTGCCCAAAATATTTCATCATAATACTTCAGTCTATCTTGCTGCTCTAGACAGCAAAGCACGTTGCACAGGATGATAAATTACATTATCTTCATTTTACAGATGGGAAACTGAGGCAAAGGAAAGCAAATAGACTTTCTCAATGAATTGATAATAGGAAACTTATTTTCTGACTCTCAGTCTGGCAGTCTATTCAGTAGACTATCCTGTCTTTAATTCCTATTTGAAAAGGGTGAAAGAAATAAATGTGCTGTTATGTTAGCTTTTGCAAATCCATTTTCCCTTAGCACCAAGACAAAAAAAAAAAAAAAAAAAAAAAAAAAAAAAAAAAAAGCAAGAGTCAAATGCTTAAAATAGTTAAAAATATTAAAGTACACAATAAGACTATTTAGTTGCATTTACAGCTGGCAGGAGACTCTGACATCCTATTTTTATTTTATATTTTTTATAGCTAAAGATTTCATTGTACTGCCTGAAAATCATGGTAGTTTGCCGACAAGCTTGCAGCTTCAAGTGCTCATTTTCAAGCCAACTGTATTTGAAAACAATGTTTGGCACTGAAAATAAGCAGAGATATAAGAAAAATATTAAAATCGCTATGGGAGTGACAGGAAAAAATGGAGTGAGACAGATTCCTCCAGCCTGATCCTTTATGATTCTTTTCTAGTTATTGAGTATATAAATTTCAATCCCCTAGTACAGCTGAGGGGGGAGAAAAATACATGATTATCATATCACTCAAAGCTGCACAACTTTAAAATCAGCTCCAATATAAATTCACTCTCTATAAAATGACTTTTAATATTCTTTTCCATAACATAAGTATTAAATTTTGTATGATTAAAAATTTATTTACTCTCTCTTCCTTAATTTAGATTTTTATTTGTTATCATCGCCATTCCCATCTGATCTCAACAAAAATCTCTCTGTACTTTATGGCAAGAGAGAACCACTGCCTGTGACACATCACTGGGCTTTGAAAGCTAAGCCTTAAAGCAAATTAAAAGTGACCACTCCAACCTGGTGGCTCAGACAATGTGCATTATACTGCTTTTCCACAAAGGGAGAAAGGGGAGAAGGCAAGGGAGGAGAGAATCCTTTTCCTGGGTTGGGAAAGGAGACATGGAAGAGCTGCATGTCTACAGCAAGGAGCTGTGACTTAGTTTACATTGTGACCCACTGGAATTTTGTCATTTTGGCTCACCCTGTTCTTTGGTAACTCACCGAGTCTGAATGTGTCCCAGGAAAAGTAAATAAAATGAAATAAAAGGAAATAAAGTGAATGTCGTGCAGAATTATGTTCACTCACTACATCACACCTGAATATTCTTCTCTCCAAGACAAGGCAGCCCAGCCTGTGCCTGTACCAATTACAAAAAATAAATTAAAAAACCCCTAACAACCTAAAAACTGCTGTGATCTATGATAAAATGTGGTCAGGTAAATGCTGGCAGGAACACTGCCATAACCACCAGTGAACCAACATCCTTTAAGTCCATGAGAGGCGTTTTATGAAATTACTTGGGGTTTGTCAGTATCTGTATTTTTCCCAGTCATTCACCCTAAACTTGATTTTTTGTGCATGTTTTTCAGTGGAATATAAGGGAATAGAAGGAGTGAATAGCTACTTTAATTTAAGAGTTGTTCACTCAGAAGGTGTGTGAATCAGATGGTTGAACTCTTTAATATTCCTGCTCTACACACATTCACACGGGCACACCACACCACCTATGGAAAATTAGATATTTTTCACAAAAACATAACAAGGGTCATGTTGGAATGTGTCCTTCTGATGCAGAATTATCCCATGCCCACCAGCAGTCTCTCAAGCAGAGGAAATTATGATATTTTCTAGATAAAGCATCCCAGCTCCCACTCCCCACAAGCCATGGTGTTCCCACAGCACACAAGGATGGTGTGGGCTCTCTCTCCACGGGCTGCCCTCATAGAATTTTGGATGCACATCACCTTTCACTGCCTGCCACACTCTGCAGTAATTTTACTGAACTTTTTCAGCAGTGGAGAAGTGCCCATAAAAGTGGTTGGCTGTGAAAAGTCCCCCAGGTGGCTGCTGCAGGTTCCCTCAGCCTGGAGGGGCCAGCGTGGCTGCCTGGCACAGCACCAGCCCTCTGCTCCCTGCCACAGCTTCCCAGAAAAGATTTAAACAGCAGAAAAGTCAGGGTTTGGAATCCTAAACTCCTGCTCTGAATGGAATACCTTTCCCTGCACATCAGGGAATGGGTCCACATTAAAAGGATCCCTCTCCTGGAGCAGCTGCTCCCTCAAGTCCCAGTAAAGACCATCGAGAAAAGCCCAATTTGAAGTCAATGTCCACATTTTCACCTCAGTATAAGCTGATTTTGGCTTACTGTCTCTATGTACAAGCAATATCAGATTTGTCATGGAGCCTTTATAGAAGATGTATTTTAAGCCCTCTAAACTGCATGAAAAACCCAAGGATTTTTTTTAAGAGCTGTGCTCTTTTTATTTCACTGATCACTGTTAGAGCAAATCATAAAGACTGAACCATTCTTGCCAGCTTTATTGTTTGCATATATTTTAAATAATACTTTTAGTCTATTTAAAAACGCTTTGATGTTACTTTTCATGCATCTTTTTTCCTTTATAAGAATGTTATAAGAAATTATTTGAGAAACACTTACACAAATGTGCAATATCCACACTGCTTTAGTGTGTGAAGGATGCTCCTGAAGAGGATGCAAAAGAACAATTCCCCTTCAGCCCTTGAAATGTGGTTAAAGTATTAATTGAATATTCTTAGGTGATAATTAGTCCAATTATTTAACAGTCCAAGTGTTTGTCTGCATCCAATCCAAGAGAAGATGCTTTTATTTCATGGTCCTTAGCTTTAGACCAATGAACTGCACAGGCCCTTTTGAGGGAGATATGCTCAATTTTAGGTACCACACAGCTAGATAATAATCCACTCTCATTGTTCAAAAATCCTTAGGTTATTCAGGCTCTATGCTCTCTATGCTCTTTATATTCAACAAATAATGCACAGTCTATGCATCAGCCTGGAAAAGAGGAGGCTGTGGTCTGACCAAATTGCTGCCTTCCAGTACCTGAAGGGAACCAACAATATGGGAAAGACTTTTTACAGGATCATGTAAGGGACAAGAGGGAATGGTTTCACACTGAAAGAGTGTAGGTTCAGATTAGATATTTGGGAAAATTTCTTTACTGTGCTGTCTTGGACAGTGGTCAAATGTCATAAATTACATGGTAAAGATATGAGAAATAATATTCCCAAGACAATGTTCTCTCCAGTTCTATACTGGGACAGGGAGGGGGATGTGTGGAATTCAAGCCTGAGCACGATGTGTAATGAGGGAAAGAATCAGTGTCATTGTGATGAAACCCTGAGTGAATGTGGTGACCCTAAAATGCCTTGGAGAGGGCCAAGAGCAAGGCAAGTTCTCCAGGAAGGAACTGAATATTGAGCTAGAGGATTGGAGACTACACTGGATGGGATATGAAGGCACTAAGGCTGAAATCAGTGTGAAATTTCTGCATCTCTGCACACAGACCCCAAAAAGGTGGCTGCAGAGATGCTGGATGGCACAGTCATCACCAGGAGCCTAAAAACAAGGCACTGTACAAGTCACAACTTCACAGAACACTCAGTGCCATAATCTAGTGGACACAGTGATGCTTGACCACAGGTAAATGTGTAAATGGAGGTGCTTTCATAATAAATTAAAAAATTACAATATAATAACAAAACAGGTTCAGCTGACAAATTTTAAAAATAATTACAGCGTGATATTAAATATTTCATTCTCTCACCAGTGTGAGGGTAAGATGACAGAAAGGAGATGAAATTTTAAAGTTCAGTCTATCTCTCTATCTACCTCCAGCAACCACCTCGGCATTTACACCGTGGTCATCACTGCTTTATCTGAGCAGCTATCAGAGCAGTTGTGAACTGGGGAGTTAAAAGAAAAGACCTCTTTTTATCTCAAAGGTCATGTGGATGCTATAAAAATACAGATATGCAGTTCTATAAAATCTTGCAGGTTAAGAGGTACAACATCCATTAAAACAAAACACGTGTGCAGATTCGTGTTTCCCTGCTCCAGCAGGGACACAGCTGGGAGAACGTGGGTCCTGTGACTGGGGAGGAAGCAGCAACATCTAAAAACGTGGGAGGTGACATCCAGGACACCCCTTTATTAATTTTAGTTACTACTGTTCATGCTGGTTCAGTTTAAGAGAGGCAAATAATAGAGAACATCTTGTCAGGGAAAGCTGATCCTTCTCTTGTCCTCAATGGGACACCCACAGAAATTCAGGCAGCAGCAGTTCCCTGTCCCATGAAAAATAATCCCAGGGTCTTCTCCACCCCATCCACACCCTTGTACATGACATGGGACAGCCTTGAAAATTTTCTCCTTTGAAAGGCACTCAAACTCTCACTTGCAAAAAAATGGGAAGGATCTTGTCCTGTCTTTCGTGAATCTGGTCAAACGCAGAAGGGAAAAGCAAGGGGAAGGCAAGAGAATATTTTTTTAATGCAAATATTACCCTTCTATTTTACAGTCTTTAGCAAACAGCCTTGACACTCAATAACCCAATTAGGAAAATGGAAATTTTTACTCAATTTATGGCTGTATAATCAGGCATAGTGAGGAAGAAAGTGACAATGCAAATGGGGAAGATATGAAGGAGATTTTGTTCTCTTTGTCAAAAGGTTTACAACTCCCTAACAGAGACATGTTGAAAAACCTTAATTTAATCTGCCCCAATTATTAAAAAACATCTGTAAAGAAATTTATTTGAAAGCAAGACCTTATGAACAGAAATGAGCCCAGTTCTCAGAAATACTAAGATCCCATACTCTCACTGATTTCAATCAGGCCTTAGGGAAGTTCATGATATGGGAAAACAAAATGTCCACACACAGAGGGAAAAAAAATAAAAAGCACTCTTGTGTTATGACATTAAATTCTAGGTCTAATGTTGTGCTGGGAATAGTTATTTACACTGCTGGCAAATTTCATATCGGAAATCCTAGTCCACTGAGAATTCTCTCCCCAACACTCTTCCCCCCCCAAAAAAAAACCCTAAAATACTATACATTTAAAATTCCTCTGGTTTTATTTTTCTATGTATGAAGTTTAATGAATTGTGTTCAGAAATACCTACATATATGTAGATTTACAGGTCTGTGTATAGAAATCTGTGGCCATCTATCACATGTGGAGGCTCACATGCAGACATAAACCTTGTGCTGTTGAGGCATTTGTGTTTATCTGAGTCCATTTCCTGTTGGTAACAAAAGTGAAGTCCCAGAGCACTTATTTGTCTATTTACCTACGGATTTAGGTTCCCTTCTTCTCATACTCAGACACTGTTTCCCAGATCAGGTAGCTGAGTCACAGAATGAAATAATTCTCAGAGATCAGGAAAGCAATATAAACTCCTGGTAATATCACCAGACAGGTTAAACATACATGATAGATTACAGTGACATACCCAAACACTGGGTTATGCAATAATACTTTTGGTAGCTAGGCAACTTTTAAAAATCCTCCTAGTTAATTAATTCAAAGTCACAGAGACTTACATTTCTAAGTAACTTAACTACTTCTGAAATGTTTCCTAGCCTAACTTGTCAAAATGCATGCTGTAATAAACTTGAGCCAGTTTATATCCCGAGGTATCTTCCTGATGTTTAAACAGCTGACTGTTTCACTGCTACCTTTTCTAATTAGACTGTACATTCTGAAAATAGCATTGTGACAAAACATGCTAATTGCTGCTGTCTGAGTGACCTCTTGAGACTGGCCATATGTTAGGAAGCCCTGCTTAGCAGTGACTCGTTTGTGTGCTGGATTTGACAGAGGCATTGTGGAAATGGAAAAGCCAAGTGTTCACTGCTCCTGGAATGGAACTGATTCTGGACTGTTCAGTGCATTTAAAAATGTGGGTTCCATCTGCAGAAGCAGCCTGACTTCATTCCCACTGCCATCAGTGGCTTTAGGTCAGCTCTTCATGCTTTGGAAAAACCTCACTTTGGCTCTCAAAAAGGACTCATTTGCTAATGAGAAGTTCCCCTCTGAGCCCTAGTGCAGCTTGGATCAGTAACTCCATGATCACACTGGTGCTCTCACAATTTCACAGGTTTTAAATAAGGGCTAGCAGAGGCCCTAACACTCTTCTGCTATTCCTTGTTTCTGTGTTTAGCTTCATCACAATTCCACATTGTGCAAGACAAACACAGCAGATGCAATGATTATATCTGAATTTCCAAATAATACAACTCCAGCAGTGTAAAATAGATACAAAGGCCATTTAATGTATTTTCTTGGGTTTGTAAAGGAATCATAGATATTTATTATAGTAAAACCCAAGTATCTCAAGCACCCTGGTGGCAAATTACCACTCCCATACCCTACCTTGGAGCATCTTCATCATTTTACATTCAACACCTCTGCTTCATGGTGCCCAATAAAACCATGCAAGAGATTCACCAAAGTCATGAGAGAGAGCTCATTGTCAATGAAACCACTTTGCTTCTTTAATGTTCACAGTGTGAACCTACAGATAGTGCTTTTAATGTGAGCTGGGTTTTTTTGGTGGTTACTGTCCTTTGGAATTCAGCAAAATAGTGTTTGATGTTTATCTAGTTTTTGTTCCACCTGCTGGAATGGTCATTCTCTTCTGGGTTTCCCACACACCCTCTCTAGGTACATGACCCAAACTCCAAGCATTGCAGAAGTTTCAAAATTTACTTTATAAATGGAATAAAAGACTCCATTTATAATTAGACCCAGAGAAGAATAATTATTTACAAAGGAAGCCAAAAAGGCATGGTCTTCACCAGCATCATTGCATCTATTCTTAATCAGTGCTAATATAACACTAAAAATAAGGACACAATGGCATAGGGGAAAAAACAGATTTGGGGGTTCAAAGGAAGGAAAGCCACCAGGTCACAGCAGAGAAAAAGGAGAAGGAAAAGTGAAGGGACTCTGTGATATACATTAAGATATTAAAATGAAAAGCCACCAGTTGTTAGCATTCAACCTTAATATTATATTTTACCAAAGAGAGAACTAAAAGACATTAACTCATGTGTACTTTCTGATTTGTAAGTGTCATGCTAAGGGTTAGAAGATGAACCAGTAAAGGATAAATCTATTTGGAAACTTTTGTTTGAACTTCCTTAGCATGTCTTTGACAGCAAAGCCAGTCCTTATAAACTCTTCCTACAAGGACTTTAACAAGACATTTTAAAGATAAATGCTCACAAAATATTAGCACAGAGAAAAATTGGAATTTTTAATCATGAAAATTTTCACTGCAAATTTAATTCTAAAGCTTACAAGCAGCTATTTGACAAAAATCCACTCCTGTGCTATAAGCAAATAGATATAACTTGAAACTAAAATCACAGCCATTAGTTCAGAGGTTATCCGTAGGCTGAAAAAGAGATGTATGAAAAGCTATGTGAAGCTATGAATGCACTTAGACTATGTACAAATAATAATCAGAAGGAAAGGTTAAATTTAAATAATTATTCATTGCAGCAAAATCAGTCCCTACTCTCCATAACATATTTCTGGAAAAGACTTTTGGATTAAGTTCTATGATGATGAGCTTTAATTTCATCTTGCATGTGTACTTTCATTTAGTTGTCAATAATTTTAGCTACTCTCTTAACATTTAGCACCACAACTCTACTGCACTTTTGCATTTGACACCTGAAATAAATATGCCCTTTCCTCTTTAACCCCTCCTGTTCATTGAGGTGTCCCATTTCCTCATTTTCAAAAAGAAAAGCAAGCAAGGAGAAGAGATTTTTGTACTTTCTGCCTTGTTTGATTTTTTTTTAATACTTCAGGCTTTCAGTTTCACAGAGGGTCTTGGCAGCCAAACCCCTGAAGTGCAGATTAAGAGATCACATCCTAAATTATGGTCATTGCTACAGAATTTAGTGACCTGGCCATCATGATTGTAAGCATTCTCCACAAGTAGTCTAAGCTTGCTAGACTATTTTTTCAGCTTCAAACTTGTATTAATTTTTTAATGCAGTATTGACTCTTCAGTGCCAGGTGTTCTCCTCACAATGTGCAGCGCAGGTGACCTTCCACCCCAGATTATTTTGTTTTTTCCAGTGAAGGCAAACTACCCCTCTGATTAACCTCCTCTCTTAAGAAATTTAGATACCAAACCGGTCCTCAAATCCACCAGTTCTGTATTCTGGACCCCTCCTCTCCTGCCTAAGCCAGGATCTGAGCCAGTGTCCTTCCCATGGGTGTCTCACCAGCCCTGCAGACTCACAGCCCCCATTTGTAACCCAGCCCTGCCAGGATGAGCATGGTTTTGTCAGGTCACAAATAACTTGGTGGGCAGCTTTGGCTCTAAACCCTCACATTCAAACTCCTTCCCAGACCTGAGCTCCACTTTGCTGTACACCTATGGCAATCACCTCCCAGTTATGACAACTGCCTTTCCCTCTGACCTTGACCTTGTGCAGGATTATTCCCTTTACATTCATGCAAAACACTGTGCCGTCCATTATCTGAATTCCTCTGGTTTAGGATGGGCCCATGTAATTCCTCTCTCTGTGCTCTTTGGTTCCTCCTTGATGCTGTGTCAGACAGGAGCTGTTTGTGATTTCTCTTTCACAGCATTCTTGTTTATAACCCCCTGTCACATCTCCAGACTGCCAGTGGATATTTTCTCTAATGGCCCATCACACACAGGTTTAGAAAGAGTTCTCTGCTGACACCCCCAAAGCCATGCCAGTTACCTCCCTCCTTTTAAGCTCTTCCCAAGGCACCCAAAAACCCTCTTGCTTCAGCATTAAACTTCCATGTTAAAAGTTTTCCCTTTTTCTCCCCTTTTTCCACCCCCACAGCTGTTCTGGGTTTGTGTCCTGTGAGCACAGCTCCCGTGAGCTGCTGAAACTTTTGGGATGATCCTTCATCCCCCATGAGGATACTGAAAAGGGACATCACTGAAAATAAAACCTGTGTGAAAAGCAAGGCAAGGGAGCAAACCTCTTCCTTACATCTGACACAAAGGCAGTGAGAAAAATGCTAATTTATGCTGCCATCCAAACACCAGAAATCCTAAAAATAAAAGTAACCCACCAGGCCCTACACAATATCCCTCCAAGTCCTGCTTGTGCCAGTTTTTTTCCTGCTTTCCTCTGTGTTCTGTAAGTAGCTGGGACTTGAAATGAGAATGCAGGTTCATCTTTTCCAGCCTTGCAGGTATCTCATCACCACAGCATTACTCCAAGTAATGAAACACAGACATTAATTCAGAATGTTACCACCTCCCCCAGTCAGTCCAGAGGCTCAAAGCAAAACTGCAAAAGTTCTGCAGCGTGTATAATTTACAAGATGTTCTTAAATTAAAAAAAAATTATATAAAAGCCTCTTTTAATAACAAGTGCAAGATCTGATGTCTGAGAAATATATTCTAGTCTGCTTCAAAATGTTGGCATTTTCAAGACAAGATCATTTAAAGGGCATAACCTAATGAATCATTAGCACCAAAGCCCATATAAATTAAAACTATAATAAGATGCTTTTAGAATCATCACCCTCCCCCCTTTTTTTTTCTGTCCACCCTTGTTATTTCACTTTCAGAGAATATCCAGAAGTACATTTACTTAAACGTCTCTTAAAAATGGCACACTCTGATAGATTTGATGGACTCCATTTTTCTTCTGTCACGGGAAATAAATTGGACCTGGTGTTTTTAAAAAAGAAAAAAATGTGTCAGATGAGATTCCTATTCTCAGTAGAAGGGGAAAGACATTTCTCTCATTATCAGGATCTGCCCTAATTTCAGATTAAGTTTGAGATGATATTCATGAATTCATATATTTACTTTCTTTATACAGGTCTCTACATAAGGTAATAGCATGTTTGTTCATACATTGATATTTCTGTGGGGTTTTCTGAGAATTAAATAATCCAGAATAGATTCTTCCCAAGATTATATCAAGATGCTGTAATATTCAGAGTAATTTAGGAAATGGTCCAGGGAAGAAAAAGGCAAAACAAAACAAAAAGCCCCACAAATATCAACAATCCTCAATTATTTTAGCTCTGACTGGTCTCAGCTCTGGCCCAGCCTGCCTCTGTGGACAGAGAAAAAAGCCAAAATTCCCAAATTCTCAGAAAACCACAGAGAGGAAGACTTGACCACACTCCCAATGGCAGAACTGATCTGAGAGGGAGGAGATCTCATTTCAGACTCTGCAGCTTTTCCTGAACTTTATGTACAACCCATCCACAGCAACTGACAAAGGACAGGAGCTGCTCTGCAGTGTCACACAGTATCATTTAATATGATGGAAATGCAAATTACTCTTTTCTGCATAAGCTCACATTGTTAATTTATTTTTTATTTGGACTCTCCTATTCTTTTCCTCCACTCCCCTAAAAGGAAAAGCAGTATCTCCTTAAAGTGCTTCCTATATCACCATGAAGGATGGAACCACAGAGAACTGTTCTTGGGAAGTTTATTTGTAAAATCTTGCCAGCTCCCCTGAATAAATTTCCTTATGTGATTCTGTGCAAATTAGTTCTCTTTGATTAACTGGCCTGTGCTTTTTTCTTTTATTTTGCACACAGACAAATTGTGGGACTTTTTTACCTTTGAGACACAGATGTCTGGGATAAAGCTAATCCAGGGACAGAATAAGCAGAATCAATAAAAAAGCCTTAAATTTTTGAGGTCATGTATTAAGTATAGACATAATAGACATAATTTTAAAATACATTTAAGTTCTATAGTGGTTGAACAGACAAAGCAGCAATCTGAATTTCTCACCCTGCTACCAGTGGTTAAAGATGCCAACATTTGAGGTTTGGATCCAGCCTGTATTAGAGGTGGAGTGAGAATACTGGAAGATTAAAAAACAAACAAAAAATATTTAAAAGAGGCAATCCAATTTAGGAGATCTAGTTCTAAGTCATTTGGCTGCTTCCAGAAACCCACCCACGTGGACAAACATGGAAATGAGCACCTGTAGTCTGGATGCTGCTACACCCACTGCACCAGACTGCTGTTAGTCATTTCCCACAGAGTTTCTGCAGCATGTGAG
Source organism: Cisticola juncidis (assembly GCA_013400215.1). Lineage (NCBI taxonomy): Eukaryota > Metazoa > Chordata > Aves > Passeriformes > Cisticolidae > Cisticola > Cisticola juncidis. The sequence goes on along the minus strand of VXBR01008886.1, from coordinate 537,255 downwards.
CCCAAATATTCCATCCTATCCCATGTTTTCATCTTCTTACACATTACTGACAACTGAAAGGTGAAAGGAGTGCGAGCTAAATAGAAGCACTAATTAAAGGAAAATATTTTCGTATTTGTTTTGATTGGAATGGTTGAAGTGGGATGAGAAGAAGGAAGAGCTGAGTGTATGGAGAAAGAGGAGGAGACAATAAGATTTATTTAGGAGATGTACCATTGATTCATTAAACCTAACAACTCTGAACAGGTTGGAAACAATCCCACACTGGCAAAAAGAGGTGGATGGACAGCAGCACATTCAAATATTCTGCTAATTGCTGCATTTTCCTGTTTAAAAAAAAAATCAGAATGAATTGTATGACCTATTTGCAATCATTTTCCACTGAGCAGTATTCCACAAATCCGAAATATCCAGGGAATTTGGAATTCCACAGGGTGTAAAATCTCTCTCAGGATACAAGCATCCATCTCTCCTGCTTCCCTGCCAAGGGCTGGGTCTCTTAAGCATTGCAGGACTGCTGTGCCCTCAGAATTCAGAGAGGCTGATCAGAACTATTTTAGCCAAAACCACAAATCATTTCAATTTTCCCAAAAAAGGAAGAGAATTTCATAAAACTGATCTGGCAAGCAAGATCATGAGCCTAAGGAGAGCCCAATTAAATTCAACAGATTCTCTCTGATGTGGCAGCAAAGGGGAAGAAGCACTTAAAGGAAAACTGAATCATAAAATAAAAGATAATCTGTTCACTACACACAATTACAAGGAAGAGTAAATCATTACAAAAAAGGCTTAAATATGTAATCTACTTCATTCATTTTTCTCCCAAGTATAAACAAAATGTCTTTATCCAAAGTTTTGAGGGCTTATAACTAATTAAAAATATTCATAACAAATAAAATTACTTGCTCAGTCCAAATAACTCCCTGCCCACATAAATCAAACCAGCCCAGAATCACAAAAAAATTCCCAGCTTGCCTCACGCTCTTCAACCCTCAGCAAAAGCTCAGCAAAAAATAGCTATGCAGCATGTTCTGAAAGTTAAATTTGGGCTATTTTGGACCTCAGGGAGAATAAATTCTGAAATCAAAGAATCTTCATGGAAACCCCCTATCACCATTTCCTTTCTATTAAGTGAGCAGCTCGATCATTTATGCATCTCTGCAGATGAGATGCATGGTAATACACAGATACCTAAAAAAAATAGCCTGTTAAAAGGATGAGTTGAGATAATTTCCAACAACTTTCACTCAGTTTTGAGCAGTGAGGAGCAGAGATGTGACACCCTACAGCCAGACAGTCACTAGGGTCAGGGTCTGAATTATTTCAAGGTGGAAAACACCCAAGCATCAAGGTGGAAAAAATACACATGGGGCTTAGAAAACTGCCATCCTTTTAAAGAGACTGGAGAGCATCTTCTGGCTTGACATGGGCACTGGGTCAGGTTTTTCCAGTGTTCTTAGGGTCCAAGGAAATTGGTAGAATATTCATTTTAATGACCTCTCCAAGGCGTTTTGTGAGGTCCAGACTAAAACAAGTCCAAGCCACAACCTGGACCCTCTAATTCTGAGTTTTTCCTCAATGAAGCTTCAGTGTTGAGAACCTGCCTGTTCCGTTCTCCCAGTTCACTCTCACCACTGCCACTCTTGCCTGGGATGAACCTTCACTTTTTTTTTGTTTTTTCCACACATTTGCCTCAAACACTCACTAAGGTCATATGAAATAGGGAAGAGGAGTTGGGTGTCACTGGATTTTCTATCACTCATGCAAACTGATTTGTGTGTGAAAATAAAATTGTGTACAAAGCCCATATTACCTCAGGTCCATCAAATTATTTGGCTACACATGTTTTGTGCTGAGGTGGGACAGGGTTGATTAATACAAACCCCACCTTTCCTTGTCAGAACATAACCTGAGGTTGCCTACCGAAGTCTAGACGATTGAAAATGTATCATCTTTCATAAACTGCTGGGAATAATCCAATTTTGTTAATAACCCACAGCCATAAAACTGGTATCAGACTGCCAAGATGCCAAACATCAAAGTCTAAGAAAGGTGGACGTTTCCTAGTATTTTCAACTCTTTATTCTCATATATTTTAGTGATGAAAAGCACTGTTTCTCTAATCATCATCCAACATCTTGCAATAAGCAAAGTGATTCGGAGGACTATTTACAGTTAAAAAAATTAAAAAAAAAAAAAAAAAAAAAAGAAGAAATTTGCTTAATACATACTTGTACTTACAGTGTACCAGAGAAGAGTCAAAGCCATAAAATTAGACTTCAAACTTTGCCAAGGACAGAGGGAGCTAACAGCCACTGTTCAAAATGAGAAATATTTAATTATGCAGAAACTAATTAATATTAGAATTACAGCCTTTTCCTTATGTAGGTCTTAATCCACACTTTGTCCACCTCTTACTCTGAGGCTCCTGTTCAAACAAACACGTACAGGCTCTCCTTAAAATTTCATATTCCGAGAGGATCTTTATACGGTGACCTTATTCTGATTATTACTCCACGGTTTTACTGTCCCATTTGTTCCTGAACAAAAAAAAAAAAGCATTTTAAATTCCAGAGCAGCTTCACAAACTTCACATGCAGCTGCCAGTGGGTTTCCAAAGGTTTTTCTGATATGTGGTGCCCTGGGAGCCAGAGCCATACCCCTTCAGAAGTGTGAGTGGAGACAGCCCTGCTGAAATTCCCACAAAAATGGGCACTGAGGGGAGGCACAAAGCACAGAACCCTCTCATGTGGCTCAAAGGGTGTGAGGGCAGCAGCACAGAAAGGTCTGGCAGGTCTCTACACAGCTCCTGAAATTGGTGGAGGTTCAGCAAGAAGACAGCTGCCTGTCTTGGGTCATTGCCTGAATGTGCACAGCCCCAGGTTTATTTCGTTTTTTATAAATCCTACCTAAAGCTGACACATAAATTAATATCCACGTGCCTTAGTTAGCAGACTCAATTTCAAAAAGAAAAAAAAAATGTTATGAATGCAGGTGCTCTCCTCTAATTTACCTGAGAACACCAATTCAGGGTTGGAAACAATGAAACAGCCACAGCTCTAGACACCAGTTTCTGTGTGTCTATAATTTAAAGGTACCTAATGCACTCTATTTTAAACTTCTATTTTCAGTTGTTTCTAGCTTTGCCAGACTCTCAGAATCTGCACTGAAATTTTCTACAGCAAAAGTCTGCCTCAGGCTTCCCTTCCTCCCCTTTTGTTTTCTGAGTTTCAGTTAAAACTGCTTAGCTATTTCTAAAGAACAAAGAACCAGGAGAAAAACATGTTGTTTTGTCCATTGTTAAGAAAAAAAAAATATCCTGACTGCGAATCTCTACTGTCTCCTTCTTTTGAGTGGGATGTAAAAGGTCACACAAAAAAATCACCCTCACGCTAGGGATATCAGCTCTTACATCCCTGTGAAAAGCTGCCCAAATTTGGCAAAGTTAAGAGCCTCGCAGGGATTCTGGTTCATATGCATCAGGAGAGACTTCAGAGATTACCTTTTATATTTTCCCAAGATTCAGCTGCCACTTAAACTCTCTAATCCCTTCACTGTTCCTCTTCCTCCTCCCTGCCTGGGCTGCCCTGTGGCCATGCCCATGGCCTGAGAGCAAATTTTCCCTCATCCTCACCTCTCCCCACCCAGGCACCCCACAAGCTCCTAGGGAAGGGATTTCAAAGCTCTGCTGTGCCCCTTAGCTCAGCCTCTCAGGGAGAAAAATTAAATAAAAGGGAGAGAAGAGCTGTGGGACGTGGAGGAGGAATAGCAAAGCACCAAAAGGCAGCCAGGTGAGCTAAGGCAGGCAAAGACAGCAGTCAGAAAGGAGCAGAAAGTCCTACAGAAAAGAAAATGTGAGGAAGACAATGGTACAGTCACGATTTAGGAGCCCTGCATTGTTTTCAATAAGTGGGACTATCAGGAAAGTGGGCATCACACTGCTGGCTGTGCCACTGACATCAGTGCTGGTCCACAGTCTGAAGGTTCAAAATTGCTTTAAACAACCTTAAACTCCATGTGGTTCACTATTTTAAACTTTTTTTTTATTATACTCCTTTTTTTGTTTCCAACAGAGGAGCTAAATTAAAAATATTTGTGATGAAAAGCCAAGTCTACTGGTATTCCACACAGGAAATACCAGTATAATTGTATTTACATACAACCTCCATTTACTTCCCTTATGAATACAAATCATTACATTGCTTTTAGCTTTTAATAACACAATCACCTGTCTAATTCACTGCATGAGAGAAACTACCTTGGGAAAATCTTCAACTCTGTGGTGGAAAAGGCTAACATCTATAGGATCTATATCTTATACTTTACAAGAGATGTAAATTGATTAACACAAGGTATCACAACAGAAAAACAAGGATAGTTTTCTGGTCAAAGTATCCGGTTTTTATGGCTGAAAAATAGATAGGATTCTATCTCTTCTGTTCCTTTGTACAGTTACTAACTGTGTGCTCTTTGTTTGTGAATTCCTGCTGCAAGGCACCTGGGGTCAGGTTGGCAAAGGTGCCAAATACTCCCACCTGAAATGAATAGGAACTGTGCTTTCAGCATATAAAGAACCAGGAGATACCAAACGTTTTAAGAAAAAAAAAAAAAAAAAGAGTTGTGAAATGTTAGCTGCCTGAAGTGGCTAGGTCCTGTTGAAAGCTGCAGTGTCAGTGGTTTAGCTTTCTCTTCCTGAGATGGGATGAATCCCTCTCTCTCAGGAGGATTTTGAAGCATTGAATTGATCTTTCTTTGTGAATGACTTGCATATGACTTGCATACCTAGGCAAGCACACCACAGGGAGGAGGAAACAACACAGTTTTGTTTTATCCCTGGGGTTTGAAGGTGCTAGCATATGTCAGGCCTAAAATTGAAGAATTGGGATGTTTCATAGCTGAATGAGCCCTTGTTCCATGGCTGGACTATTTGCTGTGTGTTCTTATCTCAGGACTCTGCCACAGCGGGCTTTTCCTAGAGGATGCATCAGTCTTGGGTCTTTACACAAGAATTGTTCCTAACTGTTACCTTAGGATTTTCTAATTCTCATCTCTTCACTCATCTCTTACCAGAGGGTCTTGTTGAATCCTCATCGAGGACTCATCCTCATGTCTGAGTCCATGGGAAAATCATGGATGGTGATGGCCAGGATACTTCTCAAAGCAGTTGTTACAGGGTTCTCCCTGCAGTAAAATGAAAATTGAGCATGGCTGTTTCTCTGCTAGGGTACCAGGTGCATACAAATCTGGTGATTTTCATAAATTCATCAATAAATACAGATAATTATTGGCAAATAGCCCAGAGCCATCCCAGTTGCTCGGGCTCTGATCTTCTCACGTGTTCGGGAGGGTCAAGCTTGGATAAACACATAACTGTGGATCCCTTGGGTAAAGCCTGGCAGCTCCAGGCTGCACTGGTGGCTACTCAGTAGGTGGCATTACATCCCTAAAGATGGTGCCAAGACCGACCCCTCGCAGGATATTTTCTAAAAAAAAGCCTTTCACACACAGTCCTTATCTTTGGCCCTCATTTGTACTTACATTAAGCATTCCCACCCCATTTCCTTTTTGCAGAGGGCACAAACTGAACCACGAGTTTCAGCTCTCCCACCAAGTCCTCAGAGAATTCTGAGGACCTTGGGCACCAAGGAGCCCCTCAAATCCCACCCCCATTTCTGCCTTACCAGAGCCCACATTTTGGTAAATATTTTCCAGCTTGTGTGTGCTGACCCTTAATCACTCATAAAACTCTGAATCTGGGTATCAGGGGCTGAATTTCCTCAGCTGAGGGGTCTGTGAAACTTGCAGGTATCAGTCTTGGTCCTGCATGGAAAAGCCTGGAATTATTGAAGGACAGGGACCACATTGCCTGCTCAGTTCAGAGCTGAGGGCTCCACATGCTGGTAGGGGTCAGAATGAATCAGAAAGAAACAAAAGGCAGAAATCTGTGATGTTTCTGGGGAAGGAGGCTTGAAGGCCAGATTTAGTTGGAGAGAATATGGACACTGAAGGTGTATACCCATTACTGCAGCACTGAAATGAAATGGAAGTCAGAAGTGGCTTTCTGTAACAGTGAGCCAAGCCTTGGAAAAAAGGCAAAAACTACACCCAGATCCCATGGAGATTCATAGATCTTTTTAACTCCACTTTCCTTGTGTATTCCCATTGACCTCCAAGGCATAGGTTTCATTGTAAGTGGATGGACAGACCCATTATTTCTTAACTGACCTTTGAAAATAGGATTATTTCTTAAACCTCTGAAGCACTTGGGCAAACTTTGTCCCGAGTTGTTTCTGTGGGGACAATAAGCCACACTGCATTTTAAGTTTCCTTTTTCTCCTTACACATGGCGCCTCCTGTTTGGGACTTGACAAGGGAGGGTTTGAACATAAGCGATCACTTTTTATTTATGGACGTCCTTTTGTTTTGTTTTTCAAAGAGTGTGTACAGAGAATGCACAGCACAACAAAGGATATAACAACTGTGAAAGAGAAACTTGATGCCAGCCCTGGACCGGCCGGGCTCAGTAGGTGAGGCCCTTGCACCATCACAGTGATCACTTTGTTGAGATCGAAGCTGCAGCTTGTGGAATTCAGCCTCAGAAAGAACAAGCTGCCTGTATTTCGATATTCTCCAAGGGAGGGAAGGGGGGAGTGGCAGGAGATGGCAAAGTGCCTGAAAAAGCCATTTAGAAAGCTGGCAAGGCTTTAATTTTTTTGCTCTGAAAATCTCGCCGGTCACTGTGCTGCTCTTTGAGCCGCGTTCTCACCGACACTGTTGCTTCTCCCACTTCAGAGTCAGTTTATTCACTTGGTTATGAATGACTTTCAGCTGCTCTGGAAATTGTTATTGTCCAGGCTCCATTGCAACCAGAGGTCACTCGCAGTTTCCATTATAAACCCAGGTTTCCAGGTGTTTATTATAACTTGGCAGTTTTCAAATCTGGGTTAAAAATTGGTACACTTTTCCTTTTTTTTTCTTTTTTTTTTTTTTTTTTTAAGGCCAGATGGGTTTTTTAGCCTTTCTTGTCTTCTTTTCCTCACCTAACTTTTAACCTTTTAAGGAGCTGAATAAATTCTCTAATAGGAGCAATTTCTTTACCACTAGTTTCTTGAGAGTGATCTTTGTGAAATACTCTTCAGCAGCCACAGTTTGATATTTTTAATTTTTTTTTTATATTCTGTTTATGAGAGTGCCTTCATTTTGTGCAATTCCTACACGGCCCTGATCCATTTTCCAAAGTCTCAGTGATTTCACTGGGACTTCATGGAGTTTTTCCCTTGATCCAAGCTTTAAAAAGGGTCATAATTGATTTGACAAATATCTTATAAGGGGGTTATGCTAAAATTAGTGCTTATTGCTAAAAAGCAAAGGCAAAGGGTTTCAGTGCAAAAATGTGCACCTATTCACTAAGCTCTGATAAGATCCAAGATTATTACTGATTTTAAAATGTAGAAGAAACCAAGACAACAAAAGTAATATTTCTCGCCTGTATTAGAACCTTCTTGATTGATCTTTGGACACTGAACACCTGAATTTCCATCTTCTGTGTCAGAAAATACTTGAAACTCCTAATAGAAGGTCAATAAAAAGTTGCAACACTTACATTCATCTTTCTTAGATTAAATTTAGGAGATCTATTTAAATTACTCGCTAAATTTATGTTGTCAGAAAAAACATCACTAAAATACCTGCTTTATATCTTGGTTTTTAAATGTGCTGGTTGAATGGATTATTGTTTTTTATCATTATTTTTTTTTAAATTTTAATTCTTCAACCTCCAAACGATCTTGCTCCACTTCAGATAATGCTCTTCAGTGACTCCTATGCTGCAGCCTGGAGTCTGATACAAGATACATGACTCTATTTATCACTCCTCAGTGTTCTGTATAATCTGTTACAAGCACAACAGCTGGTTTTACATGGCTGCACTTTTTCATAAAAAAAAAAAAAAGGAAAATAGAAAGAATGCTTTCACCACTGTTTGTGTCTGTGAGTGGCTCCTTTCCCAAGCCCTCCCTTGGCAGAGTGAGGTGAGAGGTGTGTGAAACCCAC
>VXBR01008886.1:502790-521257 GCA_013400215.1 Cisticola juncidis | reverse complement strand
GTCATGCTCCCTTTTTTTTTTTCGTTTTTTTTTTTTTTTTTTTTTTATCCTCTCCTTCCTAACCCATATCCTTTATTTAGAAAGGAGTAAAAAAAATCAAAAATAATAAAGAAAAACCCCCAGATTCCTCTGCAGAAAAAAGGGGCAGGAGGTGAAGTTTGGTTATACACCATGGAAAATTAACTCAAAAGTATAGAGAAGAGGCTATATTCAGAGTGCTGCAATCCTTACTTTTATTTTTTAAAAAACCCCCGAGTGTTATGGAGTTGCGGTTACTTTGTTGTGTTAACTACAGAAGCTGAGCCTGTGCGGATGAATGGCACAGAACAAGAGAGCATAATGGAGGCAATCAACCGTTAGGCTGGTTCACAATGCAATCCAGGCAATTAAAAGCTCACCAGAGTTTAAATGAAATGGTTCCACTTATTTCTGTGCACCACACTGCACAGGCTATTATTTATGTCTCTTTTTTTAATTATGATTTCCCTTAAACTGTCAAATAACTCAGAATGGCAGGGTCTCGGAGGCAATAAGAATTTTCCACTGAACAATTTACATGCCAATCTAAAACTAGTTACGACTCCTGATGTGCTACATATGAGTTCTGAAATGTTTCTTAGCTTCTGAAACCTCAACTTTTTTTTTTTTTTCTGAGCCTCTGTGTGTTGCCCTGAATTACTGGAGCTCTGAATGCTTTTAGGGTGAAGCTACAAAGTGGGAAAGCACCCAAAAAGTATTCTTTTTATCTTCTCCTAGACCCCTGACTCTCTTGTTGACTGCATGTTGCCTGTCAGTTTGATTTTAAAGGCTGATGCATCCAGCACTTCATTTGCTCCAAACTGATTTTTCATTTTTTTTCCTAAGTAGAGGCAAGTTTGTGCTTTTTGTGCTGTTTATGCTGCTGTCTTTGGTAGAGCTGTGTGCATGCTTCTGAAAAAGGGGGGAAGAGTGGTCTTTAAAAGTTTGTAAGAGATCCAGTGCATAATATCCCACTCCTCCTCCCAAGGACTGCCTGTACCACAAACAAGAACTGAGTTCTGAGAGTCTCATGCCACGCTCAGCACCCTCAGGGACCAACCCCGCTCACAGATGCCTCTAAATCACTAACACAATATAGTTCATTACATCAAATCTTCATTCCCTTTGATTTTTGAGAAGGGTGATGATTTGAGCGAGATGGATTTCTGCTTCTCTGCCTTCCCCGGGAGCCTAATTTAGCTTTTTCCAGCAACCATTCCTCTTTATCATGAAATCATAGTTACAAGTCAGTTGACAGTGTGTTTCATCACACCACAATAACAATAAACAGGGAGGGGAGCCAGTTCCATGGAACTTATTTGGGGAGACTGGGGAGAAATCTGAAAACCTGCAAGTCGGGTTTTCAAGTTCTCCCTTCACAGACCCTAAAGGTAGTGAATGGTGAGGAAAAAGTCTCCTTCCTGCCACAGCTCTGCAGTTTGTGTGCAGTATCCTGGGGACTGGGGGTGGAGGAAGGGAGGGAGCCAAGGGGAGGATAGAGGAAGCCCTTGAAAGCATATTGGGGTGAAATAAAAAGGGTTTGTTTGACAGTGACAGACTAGGCACTGAAATTCCTCAGTTCTGAGAACAGATCTGCTCTGTGATGCAGAGCATGGGTAGAACTCTGCAGAACTGAAGGGAAAGCTGGGTTTGATTTTTCTTTTTTTTTTTTTTTTTCCTTTTTTTTTTTACAGCCTGGGTGTAGCACTTAGGGAATTGTATGATGTTTTGAAAGTGCTCCATAAGCTCTGCTTTCCTGGGGGAGGGGGGGAGGAAGGCAGCCAGGCAGCAGTGCTGTGCACTGCCACCTGATATTTCAGGAATGAGCAGTTTGGATGGGTTTGTGGATGCTGTCAGCCTCTGAAAAGGCCCTTCCCATGTCCTAGGAAATAAATGAGTACTTAAACCGCAGCCTGTGAAAAGCTGGCTGACAGTAAGCTGCAAGGTATTCTTATTGCCAAATTAAGGGAGAGCTAAAAATACACGAGCGTGTATCTGGAAAGTCCAACTGCATTGGAGATCTTATGGGAATGTTAAAGGGGAGAGAGAAGGTCTGCGAGGTGATCTGCGTTAGGGTGGCTCATACAATGCAGGGGAAAGAAAGTAATAAAATTTTCTCTTGTCATAACTAAGGGATTTAAACAGGGCGTGTGAAGAAAAGGACATTTTCAAATTCGGGGGTATGTCAAACACTTCTTGACTTTGTTTAGAATCCTTCTACTCTTCCAGAAAAGCAAAACTTCTCTTTTTTTTTTTACCACGAAGCAGTAGTCTGGGGATTTTTAAATAATAAAATAGAATCAGCTTCATGGCAAGGAAACTGAGAACAGATCAGATCTATCAGAGGAGAAAAGCATTCCTTCCCTCCAAAAGCTGCTGCAGACAGAATCCCTAATCTGAAGGTGCTGCCAGTGGGGTGTCAGCACCACCTTCTCCCTCTGCCTCAGGAAAAGAGGGTTGCAAATACTCCTTCCATGGGGTGTTTGTCCCTTTGCAGTTGTCCCTACAAGAAGGTTTTGGGCTCACCAGTGTGAATGACAGGGCTCTGCCTTTCCTCATGTAGTGAGTGCCTCAAAAGCTGTGCTGGCTCTGTGCAAGCTGCAGTTTTATTTGTAATACAATAACCTCATGTTTGCAGCGTACACCTCGGGAATTATCAGGCTTGATTACTGCAATCTGCTCAGACATTCAGTTGTTTGGCTGTGTTTCTGTGGCATCTCCTTCCCTTCAGACAGCTCAGGACAGTAGATCAGCCTGGATCAGAGACTGTCAGCCTCCACTCTCTAACCCGCTTCCTTATCAGGCGATGAAATTTTTACATTAAGATTTTTTTTCGTTAAAGCCTTTAACTGTGTTAGCTCCTAGTTTATTCTGGTTTCCCTCGAGCTAAAGATTAAAGTCCTAGAACAGCCCTTCATGCTTCTAAACTTTTTCTTTTTTTTTTCTCCTGAGTTACAAGAAGTTTATACAAATTGTGGCCGATTTTATGCATTTGTCCTCTGTGTGGCCAAAGAGAGGGTTTGGGGATAATCCTGTTGTTGGCACCTAGTGGATATTTACACTCTACTGTCATAAGCAACATTACAGATTAAGGCTTTTTGAGCAAGTGATGTTATTAGAGTTTCAGCAGGACTTCCCTTTACAGTCTGGTATAAATTCCTTTGCAAAAATCTCTGATATTTTCACTGCTTTGAGTAGTTTATTGGTAGTCGTGTTACTTTGCTGTTTCATGGATGTACCTTGGATTCAGGGGAGTCAGCTGTCAATTGAAAATGCTGTAAAGGCTCAGCCTTTGTCTCATGGTGCCTTCTCAAGAGGAAATGTGCATGTTCATTCCCAGATCTGCCCCAGACTGTGGAGCCCAGGGCAGGGCACTGGATCTCATCCTCCCCTTTAGGAAAGAGAGACAGATTTTAGGAGTCCCTTAGTGGTGAGGAGCTATGAGCACCAACTGGGGAGTGATGGGAGGGGCAGCACTGACAATTTTTGTACTGCTTGATAGAAAAATACAGACCTTACCCTTCTGTCACATAATTTAGGTGTTGTGCTGCAGCACTGCCGGGGTACTTTGGGGTGTCTGCACACCCCTGGACAGCTCCTCACCAGATAAATGTATCACCCCAAGGTGTGTGACAGCTGCACTGCAAGGCTGCTCTGCTCATATGTCACAATGAGAATTGCTGTTTCTAATTCAGCCATCAGCTTTGCAGGTGGGACTTGGGAGTTCACTTTGGGAACGCTCAAAAATCGCTTAACTGGCCATGTAGTTGCTGCACTCCACATAAATTCCATGTGTCCTACATGTGGAGATCCCTGGGATGCCTCAGCCTCTTATCTTTGCAGCCTCAATACCCATAAAGGCACGCTCTGCCTTTGCTTCAAAAGTTACATTCATTTTCATGGTTTTTCTTATGGGGGATTTCAAAAAAGCAAACACCAACCAAACCAACCCCAGCTCGTCTGTGTTGTAGCTCCCTGAGCCTGCCTGTCTGTGCTGGGGTGCCACAGCTCCAGCCAAGAGCTGCTGATGGAAGCTGACACTGCTGAGCTTTCTTAACTCCAGATCATGGAGCATTCATGATGAGGGGCTCTTGAGTTTGCTCTTCTTTGCTGTGACACTCTATTCGGCCTTTCCCAGTCTCTGGATAATAATAGGGTTCCAAAAACCCCAAATGCTGGAGTAGGATTTGCTTGTTGGCAGCAGCATTCGTTCCCCACTCTTGACAAATTCTCAATGCAATATTCAGATGTGCCCTAATGAGTAGCATCTTTCTGAAGCCACATCACTGATTTTAAAACAGCGAGGAAATCTACTATAGAATGTATCAGTTCTTCCTTCTCTCCTGTGCCTGTTTGATGCCCACTGAAATATCCACATTATTTCTGCTTATCCTAAGAGGTAACTGTGAGAGAATTAGTCTGAGAGCCCTGGGATGGCAGTTTGTGCACCTAACCTGTGAGCACTTTGGGGCAGTGACCTCTCCCCATTTACTGGAAAGCCGAGGGCAATTGATTTTTGGATGGATCCCTGGGAGCTGCTGTGCTGCTCTGAGTAACATCGCTCAACACCGTTCCACTTTTCACCAGTTCTGTCCATTAAACAGCGTTTCAGGTGTTTGAATGGTTTTTTAAATGCTCTCAGCTATTACATCAAAAGGTATGTGTATATATATATATATATATACACTTAATGGACATTGCTGTACTCCTTGTCCTGAAGTAGCTGTTGGCTAAAACTGGGATTGGAAAGCGGGGCAGCATTTTTTTAATATATATTTCTTTTTTTCTTGATAAACTAGAACCTCTCTGACCTTGTGCAGATTATTTCAAGTCAGATTTTTTTCAGAAGGTCCTTACACAGCTGGCTGTGACTGGCATTGCTGGCACTGAAGTCTTTGGAAATCTCATTGCTGTATGTCTAAGAAGAAATAAAATACTAAAAAAACCCAAAACACCCTCTTACCAGCATCCAAATTTCTGTGTCAAACCTCTCAGAAACTCTTGCTCCGTGCCTCTAAAACTCCAATCTTTTCTTCTTTAAAAACTGAAGTTCTTTTATATTTTATAAAGATAGTGTGAATAAGTCCAAATATGTGGATTTAACTGTGTTTGCCATATAGATATCCTGTTTATTTAAATTTTGTGTTGCTAAGTATTGGAGATGTGCTGTTTATTAAATTTTGCTTTGCTAAATATTGGATACTGTGGCTGAAATTGGATGACTTTTCAAGTGGTCTGTTTTAATATTTCATGTTATTTTTAAAAATCTCATTTCTTTTCAGCAAAGAGACCAGGTAAATGAGGTGTTAAAGTGAAGCTGTGGAACTTAGAGCAGTGGAAGTTTCTGCTCTCAGATTTATCTTAACCTTGTTTTCAGCTTGCTGTGTACTGACTAGGTTATTTTATCCTACCTACACCATTGACTTTTAAATGAACTGGGGTTGGGGGGGGAGCAGCGAGGTGGAGGAAGAAAAGGGCAAGAGGGGTTGTTTTTTTTTTGTGCTTGAGAGAATATCTATTTTCAATCCTTTTTTTGTCTTCCTGTATTTCAGGTATACAAATGCTCTCAGTCCAGCCAGACACCAAGCCGAAAGGTTGTGCTGGCTGCAACCGTAAGATTAAAGACCGATATCTTCTAAAGGCCCTGGACAAATATTGGCATGAGGACTGCCTGAAATGTGCCTGCTGTGACTGTCGCCTGGGGGAGGTGGGCTCCACCTTGTACACCAAAGCCAACCTTATCCTTTGTCGCAGAGACTATCTGAGGTAGGTCACAGCCTTCGTCCGCTCGCTGGAAAATTTGGCAAGCCCCTCCAGCCCTTCCTGCAGGGCTGCACAGAGGAGAGGAGGGAACAAATACTGAAACACGGAGGTTAAATTAAAATCTGAGTCAAAAAAGTGTGCACGACCAGGTGGTGGAGGTGGTTGTCACCTTTCTGATGCTGGTACTGGTGTAGAAGAGAGATTCCCCCATGCTTCCCACAGCACCGTGCTCTTAGGCAAGTGGGGGTCTCCTATTCCCCCTCCCGTGCTCCTGGGCAGGTGGGGGTCTCCTGCTCCCCATCCTCTTCCTCCTGGTAGCACAGTGGTGGCCAGATGTGGCAGCCTGAAACCAGATGTGGTTTCCACCCAGCTCCAGGGCAGGGTTGGAGCCCTGCAGGTGGGGAATTCTTCAGGCATCTTCACTTTTGTCCTCTTAGTTTGTCTAAGGTTTTAATTTGTGACTCTCAACCTTTTATGAAGGTTGGCTTGTCAGAAGCTGGACCAGGATAACCAACTGACTTCCTAATTTTTTAATAGCCAGGATTCTGAGCTCAAATCCACTCTTTGTTTCAGCCCAGGTAGGATGCTGGCTAACCTGCTGCCACTTGTTAGAGGCAGCAAATGGGCACCTGCTTTTCTATCTTCTTTTTTGCTTCTGGACCCCCATTCCCAAAAGTGTTTGAGGAATAATTCATAGCAAAGTACTGATGAGCAGCACCAGGATAGTTTATCCAGGCATCGTGTGTCAACAGGGCTGCTTTGCAGGATATGAGTTTAACTGGGAAGTTTCATCTCCCTGGGCTCTCAATAGTAAATAGAGAGAAAAGGCTCCTCTGGGGTGATCCTGAGCACCTATTTCCTATGGTAACACCTTTCCTCCATTCCCTGTGGAGGGGGTCTAATGAGACTAGCTGCTCCAGGCTAAGCTGAACTACTGGGAATACTTCCCCTGCCCCTATAGTGAAGCCTTTTCCTTTTAAAGGGACATTGAAGTGGCTAATACATTGGGGAAAAATTAAAATTCTTGTTGAATGTGTCAGCTTCTAAGTTCTGCTTAAGTACAGGTACCAAACAGGAGGTTCCCACACACTGATCAGTTCCCAAGTTATACACCAGGAGTAGGTTGGAACAGGAATCAAGACTGAAGTAATAACAGCTATTGGTACTCTGGCTCTCCACATAACCTCCTCTAGAAAAAGAGAATGGAATAAAAACCTTCACAAAAGCACTGAGCATTTGTTGAGCTGGGGCTGAAAGGCAGATCAGGTTTTTCAGATGGGCTTAGACTACTTAATGGTAAAAGTATTCTGCTACCTATTAAAGGTCTGAACTGAACCCAAGACAGAGTGCTGGGAATTTAGCATAGAGGCTGCATCTTAAATCCGTTGTGTTAAAGCTGCCAGGGTAGTAGGTAACAAAACCTCACTTTTAAAAACTGTTGGAACAGAAGGGAATTGTTGTACATGAACTCAGGTCACTCGTGGTCTTTAGGTGAGTGTGTGTGGAGAGGGTTTGAGAAAGGTTTTGGTGCAGGGATGTAACATTCCAATTTTTAAAACACATTTTAATGATCTTTATACAACAAATGCCTGCAGGAGCAAGGGAACTGCTATGGCTGTTTCATCTGAGTTCCAAATTTACTGGAGACTTTGAGCTCACTGAATCTCCCAAGTGCTAGTGCAGCAGATCTAATGTTTAGAAATCAAATGTTTAAAATCAAAACCAGAAATGATGTGGTAGTAAAGATATGAGCAAAGCATTTCCCCAGCACAGATGCATTCACACACGCTCTTGCTCTCTGGTCTTTGAAGGAGCGTAACAGGAGTAAATATTTTGCTAATAGATTGTTAAAACTCATGCTAAGTGATTCAGGGAAAGGAGATTTTACTTTTTTTGTCTGTCATGATCACATTCAAACTGGTGTTTCATTTATTTCTTCATACATAACACCTTTTACTTTTGCACGTGAAACCAACATACATGAGAAATCCTATAATTGGTTTTAAGATGTTTTGGATTTTTGTCTCCAGATTTATTCAGTCTTAATGAAGCTATTTGGTTATGATTTTTTTTTTGTGTGTGATTCTTGTGAGTGCCTCGATTTAAACTTGGTATTTACTCTAAACTTCAAACTGATGCACTTAAGGTAATTGCAGATAGTCATTTGCCTCATTGCATCTTATCTACTTAGTTATGCAGTGAACCTATAAAACTGATCTTTTTAGTGCTAATGTACAAACTAGTTAAATTTTCTCTAGCTTCGTAGTCAAATAAGCTTTCATATTTAGCAACCCACTAGATATGAATTTAAGGAACAAATTGCATTGTGCTAATGATCACGTTAGAGTTCGATTATGGCTTCAAACTATCTTCTTAGGTTTTTGTTTTGTTTTTTTTTTTTAACCATAAAGGGAGTCTTCGCTGTGTATAAAACTGTTCTGGCTTCCTATTAATTTATGTGGTGCCCTCTAGAGGATAAGTGGCTTGAACGATACTATAAAGAGTAAAATTGCTTATTAACTTGTCTCTCAGTGTTCATTATGCCTTTCAATGAGGCAGGCATTTTACAGATGCTACAAGCAATCATGTAGCCAGTTTGGGGGCTTCAGCATCCACGTTTAAGTTCATAAGTGGTGTGATTGTGTCTCTGCCTGTCTGTAAAACACTTCCAGGGTCGTTCATTTAGGGATGCCTGCCAAAAAACCTACACCTTCCCTGAGCCCTGATGCTGCAGTTGAGTCCTGAGGTCCCCACTCTGAGCTTCTTAAAAATGCTCTGTATCTTCAGGACTTCAAAACTTGCTTTCCTTTAGCTGCCTCCTTGGTGAAATTAGTCAATTATACTGCATTAAACCCTTTTTCTCCAGATTGGGAAGGATTTAGGGAATGGAAGGAATCTTTAATGAAGAAATGAGCTCGGAAGGTGCTCTGGGTGTGAGGGGCTTTGCCCTGGGATCTGATTTGTGTCAGGCACTCCAGAGGTTTCCGAGGCGGGATACAACACCGGGATGGCCACAGCAGGAACGAGCCCCGTTCTGCTAACAAGGATGGGAACTGACTCGAGTAAAGAGAGGGCTCATGTTGGAAATAACACACTCTGAGAAAATGATATGCAGAGTATAATTCCCCTGCAGGCCTCTTCTTCTGCTTATGCACTCCTGGGTTAGAAAGTGAAGACTTAATTTAAGGAACTTAGGTTTACGCCAATATTTCAAGTCCATTTATACTAAGTGAAATATGCAAGAACTTTTTTTTTTCTCCCCTTCTTTTCCTCCAGAGCTGTACGGTGACATCTTAATGCATCAGCCTATCCTGCTCTGTCCTCTCTTCTGACTGGCAGCGTGTCCATTTACAAGCACAATATTCCCTTTGAAATCTGTCATTACTGCCATTAATGACCAGTCATTATGTTAACAGCCCTTGGGCTGTTAACATGTCAAACTGGTTGTTAACTGGAATGTTATTACTTATTTAAACCTCAGGTACGAGTTGTGTGAAATGTGCTTTGGTTGCACGTTCTGCTCAAAACAATAGGGGAACAGCAGAGCGTTTGCCTTTGGGGTGCCAAGGGATTTGCTTTCTGTTCCATCTGCTCATTTGATTTCTGCATATTTGTGAGGTTCTCCTACCCCTGGGCACCCTCCTCATTCCAGGTGCATCTGTGTGCCATCCCTCCTCTCAGCCTTGCCTGCAAAGGGCGGCCGTGGATGTTTCCAGATGCACGCTGACGCCTGCTGCACGTTTGAGATTAATATCTGGCCCCTGGAAGTGTAAAATAAAAGACCGACAATTACATGTAACTCAGTTGTATTAAATAATGAGCTTCCTCGGATGCAGCAGAAATATGAAAGTACAGCTGTGCTAAGCTAGTTGCAATGTAGGTCAATCACCCTTTTCACTTAGGTTTTTAACTACGCAAACCCCGCTGAGCGACCAATGACTACAAAGTGCTGTTTCATTCCTATTTAATTTTGGCAGCATTTTACTGAAGAGCAGGCATTCATGCAGCTAAATTATCTTTGCCATTTCTGGTTTTAACTCCAGCTCCGTGACACTAAATGTTGGAGTGCGTATCTCTTAGTAAACACAAAGAATATGGTTTCTGATTTATTTTTTTTTTCCCAAATCCATCTCTTAACATGGAAATTGAATTAGAACTTTTATTACTTTTTGCATAATTTCCCTAGCCAGGCAAGCAAGATCATAAGAGAAGGATTAACGAGGCTAGAATATTGGGGTGGAATTTTTGCCCTTAAACACATCTAGAACCTTATTGAGATTAGGGTGGAGGGTGACAGAAATCTGTCCTCTCCCCCCACTCTTCCCCTCCACCTCAGTGTTGATGCTATTTGTAAATATTCTGCAGAATTTAAAAGTACCACTGAACAGCTATGAAAATGAGCAGATCACCATTCCTGAGGAAAGGGACAGAACATGTTGGGTTTTTTCCTTTTCCCCACTTGCTGGTTGAAAGAGCTGACAAAAGCCAAGTCCCTAAAATTGGATATTGGAGATCTTCTAAATAATGAGACTTGACCACAGAGTGTTCAACCATAAGGATTATAAAGATGCTGCTTCTGTAAAATATTTACCTTCAGTGCAGACTGAAAAGAGCAGAACTTAGGAAGCAGCTTTTTTCCTGTACAACTGCTAGCACTCTAAAGGCAATTATTATGTTTAAAAAATTACTGTGTAGGAGTGCTTGGAGAAACTTAAAGTGTCTTTTGGCCTGATTTTCGATTAGCAGACCCCATTCTTCTCTCGTGTCACGGGCAGTATTGCAAACACCCCAGATATCAGCTTGCTTAAATGCATATATAAATACTCTGTGTGGATATCTTTGGTGGGTAACAGGTTATAAATTGTCTTCAAAATGCCTCCTCAACATGTTTCTTGCCCAGCTTGATTAAATAAGGGTAGACCTTTAAAGATTTAAGCACTCTGGGTTTTCAGGGATATTGAGGTATTCATGGAAGTGAGGCTTTAGAGCTCCACTTCCCTCACTAAAGCTTTTTAGAACAGAACCCTTATTTACACACTAATATCCTTGTTGCAATGCATTAAAGCATTCAAGGGACTAGTAGTTTGCAGGAATATGCCCTAAAAACATTTTAAAATACTTAAAAAACATGGTAGGTGTAGAGATTCATTTGTTCTAATTTTGCTGGGTGCGATGAATGTTCCTCTAAATTTACATAAATGGTATCATTTAGTGTGTCTTGGAAAGAGGAAAAAAAAAAAAAAAGCAAGAATACTCTCTCTTCCACTAATTGACAAAGGTTTTGAAAACCTCCAAACACCTGAGCAGTTGTTGAAAGGGATAAGGAGAGTGATGCACACACGCACAGTTAATCCACCCAACTCGCAAAGAATAATGCTTCTGATTTAGTTACACTCTGGCTAGTTTAGCTTGTTCTTATTTTAGCTCATCTCTGATAGCTTTTAATAAGAAACATTCAATTAAGCTGTTAAAATTGGTGTTTAAGCCATGCTGAAATGCTGTGAAATGTGTGTACTCAAGTTTGACGCTCTTCAGTAGTTCCATGTGTTTCCCCATATCTGCTGGCATTTTTTTTTTTCTCTTCAGAGCTGCCAAATTTTTAATAATTGTGTTATTTTTAGCGGCTTAAAATACACAGTTTAATTTTCAAGAATGTGAATCTTCCCTCTTATAAGGCTTCTTGAAAACCAGGCGCTTCTCTTGTGTTGTCAAAATACCTCATTAATCCCCTGGAAATGTTCAAAGAATTCCAGGAGACTTTTCAGATGAAAGTACCGTGCCTCTTAAAGCCTGTCCTACAGCTCTTCATTACAGCACTACAGGGCCGTGTATTTTGATGGAAAATTATTTTACTACAAAGGTTTTGCCAATACAGGGCAGCTCAGTAAGGCTTAATAAAAGCAGTGATTTTGGGGAAGTAATTCTGCAGTGCCAGAGGATGGGATAACGTTCCTGGCTAAGGAACAACAATTCTGTAATTCTGCTTAGTATTTCCTGTAACCTCTTCTAAAAGAAAGG
This sequence comes from Cisticola juncidis, assembly GCA_013400215.1. NCBI lineage: Eukaryota > Metazoa > Chordata > Aves > Passeriformes > Cisticolidae > Cisticola > Cisticola juncidis. The sequence continues at coordinate 509,458 of VXBR01008886.1, read as the reverse complement.
AAAATTTCTTGTTTTCATCCTTGCCAATTTTTTTTTTCTGAGAAGTGACTTTGTGACCAGCACTTCTTATGAAATATCTTTAAAATTATATCCATAATAAAACTAATTGACTTCAGGAATAAATATTATCAACAACATCGTGACACCAGATCCCATATCCAAGGTTTAACTACAAAATTTCTGAATTTTTGACCAGAAGCTTGTGTGAAACAAAGCATCTGTGCATAATGCAGTAGAATTATATTTAGTTCTAATAGACTAACACAGAGATGCCTTTAAAAAGTTCTGGTTCCTTAAAACATTATACATTTCTATTTTTTTATGTGTAAGAAATTTTAATTAATTTTTTGGGACATTTTACACTGAAAACTGAAAAAAAAAACCCTGAAGTCTCTACCATTAATGAAAAGAAAATTAATTAAAAGAAAAGGTCTATTACTGAATTTTGTTACTTGCTATTTACTGCAATTTTCAAGTCATCCAGAAAAGGTATAGCATTCCTTCTGGATGGAAATGCTTGAATAACATATAAAAATCAAGATGGGTTAACATTGTTACACATTTCTTTAACCCTCCCAGCTTTGGAAATTTGCTTTCTTTTTAATTTCTCACTGAAGTTAAGCATATTTGTGATGGATTTGGAAACCAAAATACGCAGTATGCAACTTACAGTTTCCAAATGAAACTGTCTTAACTATCACGGTCTTTTAGAATTCCTATTTTGGGAATACCTTATTAAATGCCTTATTTTTTTTGATGGCTGGTTTCCCAATAGATTCCTTAGTGTGTTAATAGATGCCCACTTAATAAATACAACCAAAATAATAGTTATATATTTGAGGGATTTTTGGTGGAAATTATCTGGAATTTTTGAAGTTTATGGGATGCAAATATCTGAAGCAATGAGTCTACCTTCTCGAAAAGCTTTGCATGTTCCACACCTCCTTCCCTGTAATTCTGGTGCTGTTACTCTACATTTTCCTGAAGCTGCTTCTTGCCTATCCTGAATCATTTGTCCTTTCAGCACCTGGCTCTCATTGCATCTCATTGGGACATTTAAAAATGATCAGTAGATCCTTCATTTTAAAAAGTAAAAATAAGTCCAAGTTATCTCTAGAAACATGCATCTTTTCTAGCTGTGTGTATGAACCTATCAAATTATATATAAATCTTTCAAACCATACATAAATCTCTGCATATCTGTTTGGGTATATACATGAAAAAATCATGGGGGAATTCTGAATTCCACATTCTATAGGTATTTGCAAGGTGATCATGGTCTCATCTTCTCTAAAGCAGTTAGGACTGAGTTTCAGTGAATTCTGACAGTTGAGCATTTTGACAGCCCCGTGGCCATTGGCATGGTCAACTGTAGACTTAATTTAGATGTTAAATTGTTAAATAACTCATCACTTAAAATGCTGTGATGGAGTGCCAGCATAAGGAATACAAGATCCAGTCCTTTTCCCCATCTGACATCAGAACTGTGGCTACCAGCAGCTGGAGAGGATTTGGCACCCTTTTTTCAATGATCCCAACTATTAACTGCAAGAATTTTTCCTTTGTGATCAGAATGAACCCTCTTGATCTATTTCATAGCAAAACACAGCACAGGGCAACTTTTCACAAGCAGAAAATCACCAATTTTATAAAGAGCAGAGTGTCCCTGGAATGATGTTCCTTGGGACATTCCCCTGCAGGTCTTGGGTGGAGTTCTGTAATGGTTTATAATAGTTTTAAATAGAATTTAAACTTTTCACCTTTTCAGTTGCAAAATCGATAATATCTCATGTTGGCACATAGCAGATGAAAGTGATAATTGCACAACATGCAAAGATAAAATATTTTGGGGGTGGGAGGCGAGAGCAGAGAACATTGTGGATTTTATTGTGGATTTTTTTAGAGCTTTGAAGCGGGGTGGTGAGAGTGAGAATGTCAAATTGCACATTTGAATAAACTGTAATTGGCATATTGGAAAAATTAAGCAAAGGTTGTCTTACACCAGGCAGCAAATGCACTCTTGCTCTTGCATTGCTGCTATCACACTTTTGTTTTTAACAAAGCTCAAACTTAATGTACTGAAATAATCACATTTCTCTTGATATTCCTATATATAGTTTGATATAATGTTCAAAAGGCTTGAGAACACAACCTGATTTTTGTTCATGACAAGTGTCCAAGCCATAAATATCAGTCTCTCAGTCTCTCAGGTTTTGGCTTAGTGGGGAGTGTTTATTATATTGTGACCCTGCATTGAACTGCTTTACTGATCCACCATGGGGTAAAAGAAATGTTATTTTGTTCTATTTTATAATATTGTTTTTCTGCAGATGCTTTAAAGAGAAATATATATCAAAGTTGATGCAAAAAAAATTAACAATTACCTGCTTATGTAAATATGTTCACTCAAAGAAACAGAATTAATTATACTTTATCAAATTCTAACAGTAGTTCAAATAACAACTGAATTTGGTTTTTCCTTTTAGATACATTTTAAGGAAGGATTCCTAGGTAGGGATAACTCAAATGAGTTACAGGCTGCATATTAGGATAGAAGTTGTAATCATTGTGAATTATTTTCATTTGTCACTATGGTTGTTCCCACATAAATCTTGGAGGTTTTTTTCTGAAGTCAGGACTGAGCTCAGTTCAGAGCTATTACTTTTTCTCAAAATCTGTATTAAAATTCAATATTTTAGGACAATAGAAAACTTAAAAACTCATTTTCTCATAAACAAGAGACTTCATTTCTCCCTTTCTAATTTGTGTTAAACAATTTTTACACTAAATTCAGAATTTTCTAGGGTCAGATGTTCAGATTAACAAAAAAAAACCTTTTTAAAGAAGTATTTATAAGCCTAATGTGTCTGTACAGAGTGTTAAGAAGGAGGAGGGCAGTTGCAATAAAAAGCTGCTCTGCACTAGTTTTTGCTGGCTTCCTTACTTAACGTGTAATCTGATACATTTAAGAATGCTCTGTACCAAAATAAAATTAAATCTAATCCTACAAACGTGTACTACATGCTTGACTTGGTGTAGCCTGAATAATCCTATTGCAAGGCAGAGGGCATAATAATTTAGAAACCTGCTTTAGTTGAGCCCAATATTTAAAATTAGAATGGTTTTGCTGCAAACCCATCTTGAATTGCTGTGTCCTTGCTCTTTTTGTGCTGTTGACAAAGCTCCCTGGTCCAGGAAAAGCTCAAACCTGGGCTCATCCTGGCCAGGCACCGTGTCTGGGGTATCAATCAAAGTTTTGACACCCGTGACAACCTTGCCCTGTTTGTGTCTGACAGGAGGGATGGTTATTTGTATGCTAATCCTACCTACCCTGCCCCAAATCAAACTGTTTGGGGTGATTTATTGGTCAGCTCATGGGCTCTGCTCTCCACACTTTTCCTGGGAAACAGGGGATGGCACAAAACTTTGCCAAAAAGCCCTGAGGTTTTGCTGTTGGTGCTTGTGAACCTTGGGTTCTCGATTCATTTTCTCTTCATGCTCCAAAATTGCACTAATGAACATGTGCTGTGTACTTAGCAGCTTCAGGCTTCCAGAGGAATATGCTCATTTTTATTAAGATACTGCATTCGTGCTTTTTTTATGCTCCACGTAGTAATAAAAAAAAATATTAAAATCCAGTGTGACACCGAATACTTATAAAAGGGCCACTAAAAAGTAAATTAAAATGCATTCTTTCTGCTCAGAACTTCACTTACTAAAACAACTTCAAAATATAGAGGAAATTCTGCACTCAATGCAGCAAAAATGCTGGTTTTAATGAGGCTGGGTGTGCTGTGGAGTTAGCCAAGAGCACTTCCCCAGCTCCTCAGAACAGCATCTTCCTTTACTCTCCCCATCCCTCAAAGATTCTCTGATAATTACAGCTAAAATCACACAAATGTGTTTTGTAAGGGCACCCCTGAAATAGGCAGGGCTATTACCAGAGCAGGTAATTCCACAATTTGGCTGTGGGATATTTCCAAGGTGGGCACAAGGAGCTCAGCCTCTCCCTGCTGGGGTAGGCAGCTCTCATCCACCTCTCCTCCCTCCTTGTACAAATATTCCTCCTCTGCTCCAAGATCCCTGGGGTTTACCCCAAGTAAAAGGCAGTATATGTTAGCAAAATTTACTGTGATTTGCCAAATTATCAGTCTTGATAGGTATGTACTGTGTGAACAAATAACTCTGGAACTAACTATCCTGAGCAATCTTGTCATTAATCATATAAGCTCATTATTTCCAGTAAAGTTTTCTTCATGACCTGTTGAAAAAGTAATTTTTTAACGATTTTATATATGTACTTGTATAAATTTATCTGTAAGTAAGTGTTTGTATATGTAAGTATATATACTTACATATATACGTAAGTAAGTATATGAACTTGTATAAATTTATCTTATTTTAGCAGATATACAACCACTTTATAATTCTGTCTGATTTAACCACCATAAATCCTTTCTTTACTCAGACCCATCTCTTTCTCCTGATCCTTCTGGTTTCAAGGTGTGCTTTTTGAAAAAGTTCATTCTTGCCACCAACTCCCACGTGCCTCCTGTTTGGCTTATTTGCTTGTTTGTGAAATATCATCAATATTATATAACAAGTGTACTGTTGCTTCTAGCAGAGTATCAAAAAAGCTGGTATGGGGACAAGTATTTCTTACCCACTCCCTCTCTTCCTCCCTCCCAAAAAGAAAAATGGAATGAGAAGGAAACAGATTTAGAAATTTATTGCAAGCATGTTAAGTTTCCCAGAAAAAAAAAAAAAAAAAACCTTGCCTGAGTGGAAAGATGTGATTTTTGTCACTGCGAGCCTAAATTTTGAAGAACTGTTTTATCCATGATTTTAAGCCCTGGTTCTTTGGCTCCTTAAGCTCTAGGTAACTTCTTGTGAAACCAAACCTAGCCTAGACCTGATGTGTTTGCTGAGAAAAGGCTCTGAAGAGCATCATTCCACAGCTCCTGTGCTAGAGGAGCTGCCAGCAGGGCTTTGCTGTCCAAATTGGGTGCTGACACCCAGAGATGGCATTGTCCTGATGCAGGAGGAACACAGGAGACATCACCAGTGGCTTTGCTGTCTCCTTCTTGGTTTGCTTCAACAAAAAAAAAATCTGAAAAAATCCAATTTTTTACTTCATCCTCACTGCAGAGCTGCTGATGGGTGCAGGTGAAGTTCCCTCAGGGTCAGGGGTCTTGTGATCCCCCCAGTCCCTTCTTCCTTCTGCTGTGCCCAAGGGGGAGGAGTAGGTACAGCTCTGGTTTTTCTATGAAGAAGCCAGAGAAGTGAAAGGGTTAACAGCTGCTCCCCTTCCCCTGCTTTCCCCAAAATCCCAGCGTGCTGAAAGATGACAGATTCATCACACCAGCATAGGTGACCATCCCTCCTCATCGCTGAAATTTGGGAGGAAAAATTATTAAATTGCAAATTTAAGGGAACTTGTCAAGAGAAGACAACATCAGTTGTCTTTAGATGGGACCCCTGCTTTCTGCTCCTCAGACTGAATGCAGCCACCAAGACATCTGCATCTGGACAGATCACTCTTCCGTAGATTTGGAGTCCTGCTGTCACTTTGCCATCCTCCCCCTGCTCAAAATGAGCATCAGCAAAGTGGGCAACTCCCCACTTTTTAGTGATTGGCAAAGAGTGACAGTTTGTGTGCTCCAAACTGAGCGGTTTTGCTGCAAGATTAATTCTGGAGATCTTCTGTCATTTTGGATGTGGAGGAAGGGATGAGGGGGGACTCTGTGTGTGTGAGCAGAGGCTGTCAGCTGCAGGCAGGAGTTTTGGTAAGGAAGAAATCCCTGTTGAGAGCAATCCAACATTTCTCTGTGTTCTGCATTTCTGCTGCCACAGCTTCTGCCTCCCCCCAAAAGAAAACAAAAAACACCCCACACAATTCAAAAACGACAAGAAAAAGTTCCTATCCCATTGTATCAGCACTAAATGCAGCAACTCAAAAGGTGGCTAAATTATGGCAGCAGACATTTGGCTCTGCCAGGTTTAAAAGGTCACCACCAAAGGGCAGGCTTGGAAAAAAAGTTCCATTAAAGGGGTGAGAAAGAATAAAGGCCTGAATTCAAGTCCTGCTGCTGTATTTGTCCCAACATAAATGATATCCAGCCACACACATGATATTTATATCAAATGTTTCTCCTCATGGTCCTAACTGCATTGAGCATGCTGTTGTTGCTTCCTTAATGCAATCTCCAAAGGTCAATCAAGTTATAGAGTCAGGCTGATGAGATTAGATATTACTTTAAAAAATGACCGAAAACCTGTGTTTGGAGCAAGGTCTGAGTCCAATATAATTCTGTCTGGTTTGCTCCAGGTCACTGTGCCTTTTCCTGGAAAAACTCTGTGAACTGAGCCCATCTAGTCCAGCTCTAAGAGAGCTTTCTATTCTCTGGTGAGAGCTGAGGTACCTGCATGTTCCTGGGGAGAGATGAGGGAGTCTTCTGGGCACAGGACAAAAATAAAATGACACGTTCAAGTGCTTTTTTTTAATGCTCCAGGGAGATTTTACTATCTGAATTGTGTGCAGTGAGCAGGGATTTTTCATTTCATACATCATTCACGACTTGCTGCAGCGGTTCCAAAAAGTCCCACAAGCCGAGTGGCTGCCTGCACCAGAGCACGGGATTTCTGGTTTGTGAGTTTTAACAAAAAAA
>VXBR01008886.1:470939-502767 GCA_013400215.1 Cisticola juncidis | reverse complement strand
AAAAAAAAAAAAAGCTTTTTTAAGGCTTCACCCAAAATTTGTGGTGGGGAGGTACAAGAGAAGGAGCTGTGTCTGTGGCAAAATCCAGCCTGATTTTAGCTGCCCCTCCTTGCTTGTTCTCCCACTGCTGTGAGCTGGATGCACACGGGAGGTGAGCAGTGCCCCAGCTCTGTCTTTGGTCTGCACATGAAATTCTCATGGCAGCACCAGCCAAGGACTTTATTTCACATTAGGCTGTTGAACTGATACAGAGCTCTGAGCAGCACATGAAGTTTGTCTCTGTTTTTACCCCCCACTCATGCATTTATTTAGGAGTAGCCAAAACCTTTTCCTGCCATTGCCAAGGGTCTGGGATGAAATGCTAAAAGTGAGGGGATTAAAATCAAGTTTTATGAGTATTTCTCACCTGCTTTAGAAGCTTTGTAGCAAATGCATGAATATTTAACTGCTATAGTAAAAATCAGGTGGGGGTAAACCTCTTCTAGCAGTGTCACCTATGAGAGATGAAGTCAGATTGTCCTTCTGTGTCTGTCAGAGGAGCTGGAGTGAATGGATGCACAGGGCTCTGGCCAGAGGGGTGAGCATCCTGTTCCACAGCAATTCCTGCTCCTGTGCCCACCGTGGGCTCCCTGCCTCCCCCTGCACTCTCGAGGAATCAGGCAACCTAATTACCTGGCAGTCCTTATAGATCTGCTGTGTTAAAGACACAGTCGTCACTGACGCCTCAACATTGCGTTCTTTGGAAATGAAGGAGTGGAAATGGGTCAAACAATTGCTTTTTTGTTTGGTTTTGTTTTGTTTTGTTTTGTTTTGTTTTTTTTGTCTGGTGGCCCCCTGTAGCCCAGTACCATTCTGCTCCATGTCCCTTTCCTGCCTCTCCAGGCAAGGTTTTCCAGTTTTACAGCTTCCTTCTGTCAGGGTGAGGGAAGTGCTGGTGGGAACAGGTCCTGCCAGAGCCCAGACACACAAGTTAGGGAAGAGGTAAAGGTGTGGAGGAGCACAGGCAGTGCAGGTAGCTCTGCTCTGCATAACAGGGAACCTGTGGACACTCAGAGAAGCCCAGCAGGAAGACACCAGAGAACCTTGAGCTTGGACTGTGAGGGAGCAAAACCCCGGGGGTTTCTTTAGTTAGGGGTCCCTCCTTGGAGGCACCAGCTCAAACAGCTTCTGTGTTACTGCTCTGTGAATAAATTGTTTCATGGATCCAGACACTCAAAACTCTGCTAGGGGGAACCTGGTCTGGCTGTGTGAGCGTGGCATATGTGGGGAACCCCACTGGAACTGGAGCCCAGACACACAAGTTAGGGAAGAGTTAAAGGTGTGGAGGAGCACAGGCAGTGCAGGTAGCTCTGCTCTGCATAGCAAGGGACCTGTGGACACTCAGAGAAGTGTAGGAGCCCATGGCTCAGCAGGAAGACACCAGAGAACCTTGAGCTTGGACTGTGAGGGAGCAAAACCCCGGGGGTTTCTTTAGTTAGGGGTCCCTCCTTGGAGGCACCAGCTCAAACAGCTTCTGTGTTACTGCTCTGTGAATAAATTGCTTCACACCCAGAACTCTGCTATGGGGAACCTGGTCTGGCTGTGTGAGCGTGGGATATGTGGGGAACCCCACTGGAACCCATCCCTGTCAGGTCACTGGGACTGCCCCAGATGGGCTCTGGTTCCAGCTCAGGAGTCTGAAGGCCAGAGTGGCTCCTGCATGGTTGGACAGGGAATTTTCCTCAACAAAAACCCAGGAATTTCGCACCCGGTGCCAAAATTTCAACGTGAGAATCTTGGAGTTATTTTTGCACCCTTCCAGAGCTGCACTGCCAAAGGAACTCAGCACAACGTTGACAAGTCTATCCAGAACATCTGCTGTGGAGCCTCCTTGGGTTCTGCCAAAGCAGAGTTTGTCAGAAGGGCCCTTGGATGGGAGTTTGGGGTTGTGTTTCCCCATTCTTACGGCAATTCCCCCTCAGTGGGATGTAGGGCCTGCAGAGTCCATTTATCCTGTTCCAGCCCCTTCATCTGGCACTCAGCACCTACAGGAGGGCAGGGATCTGAGAACAGGCTTTGTTATGACAGAGATCTGCAGATCTTGCAGCAGATGTTGCTGGTGAGAAGCAGCTCTGTTCCAGCCAAACCTTCCTCAGCTCAGCTGAGATGCACAGAGAATCTCATAAGGCTACAGGCTTTGGCAAGGAAACTCAGCACTCACCAATGCCAGCTCCTCTCTATATTTCTTTTTGAAGGCTATGTAGAGCAAATGATCTCTTCTCTGTCTCTGGGAAACAGCTGTAAATTTCTCTTGCTTTAACCCCCCTCCCACCCATTAAACAGCCCTGACAACAGCCAACAGTTATCAGATGCAAAATGAACTATGTGCCTGGGATAAAGAGTTGTGGATCTGCCTCTCCTTGATCGATCCACTGGACGTTTTGTACGCCAGCACTTTCATTTAAAATATTCTGAGGAAGAAGAAATCCCTGGTAATTTCCATAACAGCCTTTTAAGGAGTCTTGTCACCTTTTAAAAAGATATTTGCTGCCCCTTTTCCCTCTCTCCTCTCCCTGTTTGTTTTAACTTTATCCTCTGTATACAGACTGCTGCTTCAGCGTGTGCTGCAGACCTCTCTGCTTTGGGCCCAGATCTTTCCAAGATGTTTTTAACTTTCTTTAAATCAGTACTGGTGATAATCCCTTTCCAATAATTCCCTGGCACTAAAAGCCTTTCCTGATTTGTGGGGAGGAAGTTCTGCCGTACATTTGAACCTGGGGCTGCAGGATTTCTGTCCAAGGTGTCTGCTCCCTTGGAGCTCAGAAAATGTCCCGTTCTGGTTATTAAAATAGAGACAGCTTGGGAGTGATTTACCTACAACAGAAAATGGTTTTGTGGCAGAGTGAACTTACACAGACTCTCTATAAAATTAAATCAATCCTGCTTGTTTTCTTTTCCTGACCATGATGATTCTACCTCCAAAGGGAGGGGAGAAGTTATATTTCTTTTAAGGATCAATTAACAAGTGAATAACGCATTGGTTTTTCATCCAGGTGATTTTGTATACTTTGATTTTATTCTCCTGAATATTTCTCTGCACGTGGCCCATTTATGGTGCCTGCAGTTTAAGGTGCTGCAGGAAAGTCACGTTTGAGTTCAGCAAAGCTCAGGAGGCTCTCCCAAAGTCCTGCTGGTTTTTGGAATCAGGGGAGGATTGTGCCAGTGTTGAGCCCTTTATAAATCCACTCCCAGCACAAAAAGAGGGGTTGACCCTGCCTCAGATGTCTCTCGTGAGGTCGGGTACAGACACCTAAAGTGTGACAAAAATATTAGAGAAAAGATACTCAGGAGTGGTCCCTTCTACCTAAAGGGCACTTTGTGTGCATGAGCACTGGAAAACTTGTTTTCCCAACTGTATATAATTCCCAATATAACAATCTGATTGACAATTGAACTGCAGCCCCTACATGGATTCACTGGGAATTTCAGAACTACTGCCACTGCAGTCCTTGTTCTGTAAAATCACAGGGTTGGGTGCATTTCCCACAGAAAAACTGCCTTTTTTCCTCTCCTCTTGCCAGGATGCTGTTAAGTGCAAAACATCTTTATGTTATGAAATTCCAGTCCTTGCGTGTTTTGGGGAAAGAGTGCCTGTTTTAAGGGACAAAAAAAAAAAAAAAAAAAATTGATTACAATACTGTTAGTTAAGCAGCTCAGTGAAAGGTCTGTTATTTTGTTTTCACTATTAAAATATCCCTTAATCCACCTTGCTGGGTCTCTACCGCTCTTGTAATATTCAATCAAGCCCTTGTTTTGTGAGAAATGTGACAATGCATTGTTGGCACTTTACAAACCCACAGCCCTCGGCAATAGATAATGAGAGGCAGGTTTTGTTTTGTTTTTTTCTTTCCCTGTGCAGGACACAATGAAATTTTAGACAGATGAATGCTAAGAGAACCCTATGTACCAAAGGCAATGTTTACTGCATGTAATACATATCATTGTTTGTCTCCTGTAGTGAAAAATACTTGTGTCACGCTGTTAAAATGTACTCCTGACAGAACAGAGCTTGCTATTATAGGGTCCATTGCTTAAAAAAATGATATACTGACAGAAATACAATTTAAGAAAATTTAACACCAAGGGTAGTCGAGCATGTAGGCTGCTATTAAGGGGCCAAAACTCAAGGCCATGGTTTTATTAAAAAAGAGGGATAGTTTATTTGCTAGTAGTAGGTAAAGTTAAAAAAAAAAAGCACAGAAGGGAGAAAAGAAAAAAAAATCAACTTGCATTCACTCGGTCTCCAGTGTGTAAAAAATTAATAAGAGCAACAGTTCAATAAGATTTTATTGCAGAAATGTTTAAGTGAAACAGTTTAGGAATGCTTCAGATTTTTAAACAGTTCTGAGCACTGTAGCACCACAGTGCATAACCAATTGTTGGCTTTTGGATGCAAGGCACACCCAGAGCTTTTCATAAAATGAATAGTGAGTCCTGGCTAATTTGAATCAGTTTGTGCGCTCCCCCAAATTTATCTTTGGTTTTAGAAGCATAGTGAGATTAGCAGTTCACTGTGAGCTGTGTTGTGGCTAAAATCACACAGTTAAATCATAAAGTTAATAGTGGTCAACTTCTTGGTAACTCCTTTGGATCTAGAATTTATTATTATTATTATTATTATCCCAGTTCTTCCTTGCAAATTCCTGATTTTTAGCTCATGATGTGTAACAGTCTATGGGGTACCAAAAAGAAATTTGTTTTTTATCTGCTTTCTGCAATTATTTGGCAAAATCACAGTTTGGTGAAGAAGTTTTAACTTCTCAGAACTGACTGGACAAGCCTTGTGTAGAAGATGAGCAGAGTTATGTCTGCATCTGATAGGTCCAGAAAAGTGCAAAATGTGAGTGTCTGAGCTTGGCAGCTCCCCAGGAGTTTGATTTTGGGTTATGTGTGGAGATTTTGGCCTGAATGGATGCTGCAGGAAAGACAGGGGTACCCACCAGAGTGTCCATCCCAACCATAAAAAATATGGGGTTTGGAGTGAGTGGACACACAGCTCTCAGATTTAACATTTTAATTTATTTAATTTATTTAATTATTATTTAATTTATCTGGGGCAAGATCCTTATCTGGAGATTTTTGGGAAATCGCCTCTTCTTTTTACACTTGCAGTAGGAGATGGGGTTTGGGAGAAGGGGGGTTGCTCTTTTTTATTTTCCACAGAATATCAAACAATTTTTGTGTTCATCGACCCAAAATCTTCCCCAGAGTTGAGAGGAATTGAAAAGTTTAAGCAAGAGAGCAATAGAACATGTATATTAGGTCATTTTAAAAAAAAATAACATTTATTCAGATGCTTCTTATTTTAAATGGAAAGGCATGAGAAAAATTCTCTGGTATCACCCAGGAACAAACTGCATTTTTCATTACTTACATTTGGTCATCAGGTACAAGAAAGTCACAAAAAATAAATGAACATAACAATGCAGAAAGGGTTTTTTCCTCCATCAATATAATAAGAGGTTTACATTTAATAAGAGGTTTATATTTTTGGGGTAGTTCCTCACTTATTCCCTTTCTCCCTTTTAACAGCCTTATTTCAGCCACAAAAAGAACATTTTACCATGTTGATGGTAAGATTAATATATTCACCTCTGCACAAAAAAACAAACAGAGCACCTAGAAATAATTCTCTAATATATAATATATTCCTGAATATTCCCAAGAATATAACACCATTTGCACAAATTAATTGTTAACCCTCCTGCCATGAGAATATTACAAGCCCTTATGTGCCTTCTAAAGCACATCTAGAAATTGTCCTTTGAAGGTTTCTGAATTTTTGAACTCTGAGCCTGGAGGTGGTTCTGCATATAAAATTGTATTAAGTGATGTCATCACTCATATTTTTGTGGTATCAATACCTAAATAGTTATTAAACCTTCAAGTTAATAAATTATTGTTGAAACTATATTTATTTTACATGTGATTTCAACAGAGTTTGAAAGAGGTGGTGCCAAATTTAAGTTCCACTGCATGTTCTGAAGAAATATTTCTGTTGCAAATGATTTGTTTATTACAAACATAGGTCTGAAATCCATTTTTTTGCTGTTCATTTATTTTTTTTCTCTTTGTTTGCTTTTTACATTTCTCAGAGATTAGGGCAATAAAAGGCAACAAAGCCAATTTTGGTTTTGTAGTCAATTTTACTTGCAGGTTCTGAATTCTGTAATGTGTGGGTGTTCCAGTCTGCATTAAAATTACTCAATATTTCAATAGAATTTTTGACTGTAGGGTTTGGGGGTTTTTATTCTGTCTCACACACTGTGGAAACAGAATTTTTGTATTTTTAAAAAAACCCGTTTTATTTCAAATATATATATGCAGATTTTTTTTTTCTGAATAATTCCTTTACGGGGAGCTTCCTTTTATAGTAGTGATCACTTAGATGAAATAGATGTTCAGTTATAAACCCAAAATACCAATGTTTTTGGATAAAACCTCAAAGAAAGAGAAATTAACCTTTCCAGCAGTCTCACATCTGGCCAACTGTTGAACCATGGGGGAAAGTCACCAATCAGTGTTGGGAAACGACCCCAAAAAATGCTGAGGGGGGAAAAAAGATTGTAGATAGACTCACTGTGGAATTGGACAGTATCTTTAATTTCCAGAGACCAAGAAGCTGCTGGGAGGGTGAAACTACAGAGGTTGGTAAAACCTCACCATGTAAAACAGCTGTAGAAACCCACTTGCAATTTATTTATGAATAAACTATTAGTGCATCATGGACAGTGCTTACCCCATCAGAACAATTCCTTATTTTTCATCACTTTCTTATGTTTTCCTTAGCTTGGATGATTTCACCTACCTTTGTCTGGTGCCTTGATTTCAAGTTGCAATTTGGAATTGATTTCAGGAGCAATGGTGCTGTTGCTGAGACCTGTGTGGGGCCCTCATCCTGCCTCTGCAAGGGACAGAGGAAGGGATGGTTGTGTCTGAAGCAGTGCAGGAATTGCAAAAAGCTGCATAGCTGGTTCAGTCTGAAGATTTTATCATGCCAGACAAGCCACTAGAGAAGACCCATTGTTATAATTACAAGAGCAGAACTTGTAGAAGGTGATAAATCTGTTGAGCATTCACAAAAAAAAAAAAAAAAAAAATCCCCCTCTTTTAGATGTATTTTTACATTTTCTATTTACTCTAATGTGGATGCACTCCTCTGTGTCCCTGTGCATGGCAGGAGGTTGGAACCAGGTGATCTTTAATGTCCTTTCCAACCCAAACTTCTGTGATTCTGTGATTCTACAAGCACGTGTGTAAACAAAAAAATAAAAAATAAAAAAAAAGAGAGAGAAAGAGGATAATGACTATTGCCCATTTGGTGCCAGTCCTGCAAATCTTCCTAACACAAGTGAACCTACTGAGCACAATAAAAGTATTTGCTTGTTTAAAAATTTATACAACTTTTTGCAGAAATGCTTGTTATGTGGCGATGTGGCAAAGCTTCCTCCCTCGTAAAGCAGGCAGCTCTTGCTGTGAATCTGTTTTATTCACCAGCCAGTGCTGGTGTGGAGGTGATGCTGCTGAGGATGCTGAGGGTGTTTTTCCATCAATGCTGGGGCTGTGGCTCACCAGGAAATTATTCCATGGAGCCCCTTTGGTCCAGGAATTCCGTACGAGGCTCGTGGTTACAAAAGGATGCCAAAATAATTCGTGTCTGTTTGCTGGGCACTCTAAGTGAGGAAATTAAAGTTGTCACCATTACCCCATCTGTTCTGGAAGCTGGTTTTCCTCCTCCTCCTAAACCTGCCCAAAAAAATTGGTTCAGGGGTAGGTGCAGGGCACAAGGAGTGAATTTTGCCCAACTTTGGCTGCTGTCACTGAAACCAAACGGTGTTGCAGAATCTGGGGCAGCATGGAAATAAATCACCCTAGGAATAAAAACTGTTTGGGATCTTTTTGCTGCTTTTCAGCTGTCAGATCAGCTTCTCTTAACACAGTAATTTCAACAGTCATAGATTTGATCTGTGATTCTCCTTCCTGCTTTTCTTTCTCGTGGTAGATGATGAACTTGACGGAAAACTCAGAATTGTTGGGGTTCCTTTTCTGCATACAATTAATTGATTAAATGTGAGACCACTACATTTTCAACTGAACATAGAATCACTAAATTCTTCTAAATATAGAATTTTGTCTTTTCTTTTTTTTTTAAATTGAGATGGTCTGACAGTGGTGATTGTAGTTTTACATGTATAGCCTCAGTTATTGATAGAAAAAATCCTTCATTCCAAGGATAGTGTGCAATATTTAATTTCAGTTAATGTCTGTGCCAGGAGGCATTTTAGTCGAGCTGTTTGCAAATATTCAGTGATTATAAACCAGTCATTTACACCTTTGAAGCAAACACAGGTGCAAATGTGAATTTCTGTCCTGCACTTTCTGAAGTATTCACTGATTCTGGAGTTTCAGGTCTGCTCAGAGATGCTGTGATCATGTAAAAAAACCAAAATACTGTTTGATGGCACACAAAATCCTTTTTGTTGGAAAAGAGTATGGAATCAAAATAAGCTCAAAAGAAGCATTTGTTTTGGAAGTGAATAGAAAATATGGAAGGCTGTGGATTTATAGAGCAATGATGCAGGGGAAATAGCTCTAACTGCAATATGCTGCACATTATTACTCCAGACTACGGGGTTTTTTTTCTTTCTACATTTTATAATCTATGAATTGAGATATCTTGGATAATTAAAATACCCTTTAATTAGTTTTAAGAGTAGGGGAATTTAATAGGCCTGTGGGAACACTCTAAATAAAAATAAAAATGCTAAGCAAAGCCTAGTTAACAAGCAGGCTTTTTCATTAGGATAAAACACTTCTCCCTGGTATCAGACATTTGTTCCTTTTGCACATAAGTTTGGGTTTTTTCTTTTTTTCTAGACAGACTCTTGCAGTGTGGTAACACATGGTCCCATCCAGGAAATTGGTGTGGATATGATTCATCCCTCTGAAATCTGCAATCTTTTCTTTATAGAACTGAGGAATATCCAGCACTGTGAAAACTTGTCCTTCTAAGAAATATTGGCATTCAATATTGCCAAAATACTCCTAATAGGAATATGCTGTATCAGTACAATGAAACCATCTGAGTGGAAACCCCATATTTGTACAAATACAGTTTGTAAAGTTTTCAGACTAGCAGGGTTTTGGTCAGAAATAGCCTCTCTTAGCCCTGTGGGTTTGCCAGCAGGTACATAAGGAACACGTGGCAGAATTCGTGGCCATTATCTGTGAGAAGAACCCACCAATAATTTCAATAATTTCAATTTAACATTTGCAAATGAACAGTGAGGAAATCCCTTCGTGGAACTTTTAGGAAGAGTTAGAGAAAACAGCAGCCTTTTACTTGAGTGGGGCAGGAGGTGACAAAGCCCCTGCTGAGCAGTGGCTGCATTAAGCCAGGCTTTGTGGGTCAATGCTGGGTTTAGCAGGGTTTAGACCAGGCTTTGTGGGTTGTTTTGCAAGGCTCACCCTCTGTCCTGCCAGGCACAGCTGGCCTTGGGTGTGCTTCATGTCTGATGTGTAACTGATTGTTCTGAAACGTTTCCCTGCCCTCTGATTAATACTTCTCCAGCTTCAATTAAAATGTAGCATGAAGGGCTTTGGCCTTATTATTTTCCCCTCTATGTGCATGTCTGTAAAGAGGATAATTTTAATTTTTTTTTTGAAATTGAAATCATCTCAAGTTGCCCTCTCATGCTAAAATGAACCACATCAAAATGAAGAGCTCCAGGGTAGATTTCCAAAGAACTTGGACATGAGAAACCTCTGAGAATTTTGCCTGTCTGTTTCTCAAAATCCCAGGTTAGACTCCAACACTCCTAATGTCAACTTATGGGGCAATTTTTAATTCAAGAAATCAGGAATAACTGTGCTGTGCAGGGCTGAGAACTGCTGCAGCTCGAGCCCTGTCTAGTTGGTTATGTGCTGCCTGGGGTAAGAGTGCAGTGGGTCCAGTAGAGCAGCCAATTACAGCAGCAAATTATCAACAGGAATATCCTTATAACCATTCTTGCTGTATTAATAAATAAGATTTGGCTGGTTCCTTTCTAAAGGGGCCTGTCCTAATCCCCTCCCTCACAGCTCTTACAAACAGTAGCTGGTTATAGAAAGGGAAAAATTCTCCCATTGCTTCATTTATCACCTTTCATCATCCTTAATACTGACTTTAAACTCACCTCTTAAGCTACCAAGAGTCACAAAGTCACAGAATCAGAGAAAAATTCCAGTTGGAAAACACCTTAAAGATCACATAGTCCCAACTCCCCTAAAATATCATCCTACCTAACTTCACGGGTGATAGGAAAGGCAGAGTAGATCATGGATCAACAGAACATGTCCTAAATTTGATATGGTGACCATGCCAAATGCATCTTTAAATCCTCAGAAATGTTGGTAACTACTGGACTGGAAGTATTGGAAGCCTCACACTGCAACTTAGAAAAAGTTTTATTCCTGAAATGCAACCAGAGCTAGAAGGAAATTGCTCTCCAGTAGAAGATGAGGCTTGAAACTTGGGTGGAATGATGAACTGGGTCAGGGTCTACACAAAAGTATAATGTGTTAAGTGAGAGTGAGTAAATGTGCACAGGGATGGACCTGGCAGAAACAAAACAAAACAAAANGGAAAAAAAAAAAAAAAAAAAAAAAAAAAAAAAAAAAAAAAAAAAAAAAAAAAAAAAAAAAAAAAAAAAAAAAAAAAAAAAAAAAAAAAAAAAAAAAAAAAAAAAAAAAAAGCCTGAATAGTAGAGCAAGGTAACAATAAAAGAAATAGCAATAAAAAGAAGGGAAGGTGAATAGAATGAGGTAGAAACAGACAAAGACAAAGGACTGAGCAGTTGTAGGAATAAATAAAAGATCTGCAATCCAAGTTGGCATTTTATCTAATGACCTGTATTTTGCTGGCAGAAACAGGATGGGAAAGACTGAATCAGGCACCTCTGTGATCTTCACTGCTTCCTATTCCTCTAGTGGGTGTATTTTGGAACTTGAGGTTTACCCCTGGAGCAGGGATACTGAAAATGTTATCCTCTGCTTAACTGTGCTTCAGTCAGCTCACAGCATTGGCTTGGAGCAGTAGCAGCTCCTTTTTGGTTGGACAGCACCTAAAATCTTCTCTACATGAATGCAAAGTCCTCCAAAAGGTGCAGGGAAATAGAGAATACTCCTCCAGTGCTGCTGGACTGCTCTCCCTCTAAGGTTATGGGTGGCAATGTGTGTCTGTGGGATATTTTTCAGATTTTTATGGGGCAACAGCAGCAGGTACAGGTGGCAGGACAGACCTGACTGGGCTTTGCTGCACCTGTGGCAGGGTGTATTTCCCCAGGGAGGGAGAGATACAGCCACAAACTCAGGGTGACATAAAGTTTGGATGAAGGGGATGAAAATGTCCAGAGCCAACCCTGTCCCTCCTCCAAGGGGGGTAGGGACCTTGTCCCTCTCCCACATTGCTCACTTGCATATATTTGAGCAGCATTTTCATTTTTAAGAACAACCTTCCCTTCCTGCTTCCACAACAGAGGTGTTGCCTTCCAGAAGCACACACAGAGATGCACACACATGTGGAGATGCACACACATGTGGGGATGCACACACATGGAGATGCACACACATGTGAGGATGCACACACATGTGGAGATGCACACACATGTGGAGATGCACACACATGTGAGGATGCACACACATGTGAGGATGCACACACACATGGAGATGCACACACACACGGAGATGCACACACATGGAGATGCACACAGTGCAACAGGGAGGGCCAAGGGGCTGCTGTGTTGGGCAGAGCACACAAAATTCTGTGACCAGCTCGATCTGCCTGTCCCCTGTCCCTCAGGCTGTGACAATAAATCACCGCCTTGACTCCAGCAGCCTGCAGCAGCCCTGGGGAAAGGCTGGAATATCACAGGGAGAGCCCAGACCAGGATAACTTTACCTGCACAGGTGCCTCAGTGGAGCAGGAGTGCTTCACTCATATTTCTGCTCTCCCCTGGCTGCAGCCTCCTCCTGCTGCTCCTGCTGCTCACTGCTGCAGCAGGCAGACAAGGGGTGAGCTCAGCCCATTTCAGAGCCTCAGAGCCATAAGAGCAGGAAAAACCAAAGGATATCCCCGTTCCCCCTCTGCAGAGTGATGCCCAGGAATTCTGGCTTGGCCATGGTGCCCTGATCTGTGGTGTTGGTGTCTGGCAACAGGAGCAGAGGAACTGGTTTGGGAGGGGAGGGTGGTGAAGCAGACTGAGACAACTTCTGCTGAGTTAGCCAAGCTTTCCTGGGGTTAGGGATATTGCAGGTGGAGGAGGATTTCATCCCGACCTCTGCAGTTATCTGCTGTCATGTCTGAGGATGTAATTTGGTGACCCCCATTTAAAAATACATGAAAGGCAGTGTGTAGTACAATATACAGAGTATATGTGATCTACAGCGAGATGCCATCTCTCATGTAATGATTTTTGCTGATGCTTTTGAGATTTTTTCCTCTATTATTCCCTCTTCATATTTCTATCAAAAAAATCCATATTAAATCCACAGATAGATATTTCTGGCAGAAGGTTCCCTAAGTTTCAGGGGAAAAAAGACTTATGTAAAGTAGTAGACATGTCGGGTCTGATGTGGGTTTGGTTTGCCTGTTCATTTTTTATTCCTGAAAAAAACCAAGGCAAGTTCAGGTTTCCCAGGAAATTTCAAAGTAAATATGGAAATACTCTCCATATAATGCCTCGCAGTCTCTCTCCAATATTTTTTCATCTAAATCATGTTATCTTGCTGTGCCCTGACTTTGTGCAGTCCTTCTTTAACTCTGAATAAGAAGTATATGAAGAGAAATAAAGTCTGGATTTGATAGTTCTATGGAGCCTGCTTTCATATCATCATATAACAATGTATGCTGTTTAGGAAAAATTTACTAGAGCTTTTATAATATCCCCCTAAACGTTTGCCAGTGAGTGTCTCCACTGAATTTCAGAGGCTGACAACTCCCATCCCGCTCTATTTCCTCCTCAGCTTAAATTTTACCTCAGTGCAGCTCAGGAGGCCCCTGCTCTACATAAATAACAGATAAATTGACAAGACAACCTTGACCACATTGTGGCCGCGTCTCCTGACAGTGTGGAAAAATAAGAACTTCTCTCTTTTAAAGTAGATGCATGCTGAGGACCGTGGGGCAGGAACTGTTGAGTTTTAATCCTAGATGGGATTAAATCCCAGACTGTCACCTTGATCAAACTGCTGATGAGGGGGATTTTTGGCAGTGCAGAAGACAGTTAGGCAGCCCTAACTGATTGAAAAACCTGAGAGTTCACCTTTTTACAGCCCTTTGTGCTCTGAATCCCCTCTCCTCAGTCTCCAAGGAAGGCTTGTGCCTCTCCAGTCCTGCAGGGAGTTGATGGCTGGGGTCCAAAATATGGCTAAAACTCCCCATTTTTGGGTGTTCTTTGAACAAAGGCAAGCTCCCTCCTTTCCAGAGCACTTTAGCACATTCCCTTTCAGAACAAAGAGTTAATTTCTCTACCTGAGAGTGCCTGCCTGATCTTCTGGAGGGGAGAGGAAGGTGGGCTGTGGGATGGGAGCTGCCAACTCCTGCCTCTGCCAAGGCGTGCCTCCACTGCCTGGGCACGTCTGCTACCCTCAGGAAAGCTGGGAACAGCAATTCCAGGGCTTGGGATGTGGGCTTCCTCCCTCTAACATCCCCTTTCCTTGATGGAGAAGGAGCAGGTCCCATCAGGTGTGAGAGCCCTGCTGGCTCCTCCAGATTTGGCTACATCAGTCTGGTCACACTTGGTGACTTCACCAACCCCTCAATTAGCCAGATGCATCCCAGAAAAGCCTCCTTCCACACTCCCTGTGGGCTGCTCCAGGGGTCACCAGGGGTGGGAAAACTCCAGCCGAGGCGAGGGGAGCCGGGAGATTTCTCCTAAATGCGTCTAAACCCTTTTTTCAAGTTGTTTGCTTTCATGGGATTGATTGGTGGCACATTAAGGAGCTTAAGGCTCGGGGATCTCCTTTAAACTGCCCCCCTTATCTCCTGCACAGCTGACAGTTCCCTGACAGCCGGGGTGGAAGCACAGATAACTAGTAGGTTAGTACACACACATATATATGTAATATACAAATATTATATACTGCACATGCTGTTTTCTGCTCAAAAAGGGGATGGAGGGCAGTTTCTCTCTGTAGTCTCTGTGATTTTGGTTAAAGAGCAGCCTCTGAGCAGTCACTAATTCCAACAGCAGATCTGCAGAGGTGTATGAGGGGTGCTGATACCCAGCTGCAGTCAGCACAACGTAATAAATAGGCAAATTTATGTCCTCGTCTCCCAAATTTCTTTCCTTTCTTTATTAGGGAGCAAACTATTGTTACATTAAATATTCAAACTACACAAAATCTCCAGGGTTTTCCCTTCCCACAAAGTGTTACCAGTATTCATGCATATGAGGAACAGTAACCCATATACAAACGGCACCTTTTTTAATGAGCAATATATGTCAACATGACACCTTCTTATGAAATGCAGCTTTTTAGGTTCTGCCTTTGTGGATGTAATAATTGAGATGTTTCTAATATATGCAGTTACATTACCTGCTCATTGTTTGTGATTTTGTTCCTCTCCCAAGTTTGTGCTGTTTATAATGCTCCAAGCATTTGCCTCAATTCATGCTCAGTTTTATTTAATTAGAAATATAATTTTCTGCTACATTAATTATAAATTTGAGTGAGACAGCACAGAATTTCCTCAAGCATTCTTTTTAGAAGATGAGCAAAAATCGCAGAGAGTGAGGAGGAAGCTATAAAACCAAATGCAGGTGTAAAATATCAATATCTAAAAACCTAAAGTATTTAATAAATAGATGAGAAAAAAATCATTATTTGTAATTATGTAATTAATGCATCTTCTTATTGTAGTGCAATATTTATCAAAACAACTGGGTTAATGTCAGAAAAATATCATGGTGGTTTCTCTTAGGATCTGAGGTATTTCAAAAGCATACATGTAGAACCAGCCCTAAAGATGCTGAAATCTGAGTTTTGAAAATCATATTATTTTTTTAATGTTTATATTTTGCTTGAAATATTTTTCCCCGTGGCTGTAATGTTGTTTTTTTTTGAGAACATGTGGATGATATATAGGCACCAGCAATGCATATGCATGCAGAATGCAATGTATGGAGTGTATGTGCTTCTTCAAAGTACCCCCACCCTTTGATTTGTAACTGTTTAAGGTTTTACTTAAAATTCTGAACACTGCACACAGCGTAGCCATTTCAATGGAATACTTCAAATAGTAAGTCCTAAAGGTGACACAACAAAGGAAACACCTTAGATACTGCAGCTTTTATTTAAAAAGGAAATGCTCACACAGTCCAATGAAGGAAAACTTTACCTGTTTCCATTTCTATAGGAAGAGCAGTTCCATTAAACCAGGGCTTTGTTGCAGGAATTTGCAAGCACATCATATGATTTGTATGAGCAGAATGAAATATTTGCATGCCTTCTAATGGATTGACGCATATCCTTTATTCCTCATTTCCAAGCTCTTCCCTTATTGCAAACATTTAAAAAAATATATAAACTCATTTCCCTCACCATGCAGCACTCATCTTACAGTGTTATTTTTTAGAAAGGAGAAAACCCAAAGACAGAACGAGGAATTATTGTGTTGGTTAGTGGGGAAAACATGGCTTTTTTCCTTATTATTCTCTCCTGTGAAACTGTTTTTTGCTGTTTTTATTTTGCACACACTCTTACACCCCTGCACACACGCACACCCCTGAAATCAGGTGTCTGAGTGCCATATATCTGCATGTCATTCTTGGGCAAATGCTTATGTCATTTAGTAGCTGCTAGAAATACATTTATATTTTTCATAGTACCTATCATTCAGGACTCTTAAGGGACTTTTACACACCAGGCTTCCAGTTCTTTTAATGCAAGGTAAAGATGGGGAAATTGAGGTGCAAAGCGGGGATATTTGCACAAGGCTGCTTAGAAAGGTACTGCAGGGATCAGCAGAGACCTCTAAATGTAAAAAAAAAATTAAAAATAAATAAAAATAAATAAAAATAATAATTTTAAAAAAGGCTGTACCTTGGCACACCTCCTGACCTCGACAGAACCAGGCTGGCACAAGGGCTCTGTGAGGGGACAGGGACACTCCTGCCCAGGAAACGCTGCCACTTTGGGGCTCACCAAGCCGTGCATCATCTCCTCTCTGTTCTCTCTGTGCTCTTTCACAGCTCTTGCCACAGCTCTCATTCTCTGCCCCGGTCTCCAGGGGGATTCCCACCAGCAGTGAGGTTTCTGGGCTGGGGATCACCACCTCAGAAAGTGCAATTCTCCTGGCACATTTGTTGTGTTTCTGGATACAGATCTCTCAGCGAAACAAGAATGGAAACACGATGTCAACCTCGTGGCTGCACTTCCTACCTAAGCATGTCTGTCTTTGCCTACAGCACCGGGGCATGAAAGAGCCTGCTAATGATCCTTAAATGTTCATTACTGCAGATCTTCTCCCAGAATATACTTCTCACCTTGAATGACCCATGTGTTGAATTTTAACTAAGGGAACCCATGATAGTAAGTCTGTCATGATGCTGGCTGGGTTTGTTTTTTTTTTTTTCCTCTCCAACCCTTAAAAGCTTTTTATTATAGGACTGCTTAAGGCATTCCTCAATTAGCATGTGCTGTATTGTGGCTGGAACAGCTGTTTACCATTTAATAAAGCATGGCATAATTTATTTTCAGAGTCTAGCAACCGTCTTTGCTATTACACCAGAGGAGGAACACAGTGACTGCATTGTTCACTGTGCTGATGAAAGAACTGTGGGCTTTATTATATGACCTCACACAACTATTAACTTACCCCCACTTATATTTCAATGTGTATTTACCTGACAGTCTGTGCATTGATTTCTCACCCAGAGATTCTACATTCTCTGGGGCAGAATGAAAAATGTCTATGTTTTATGTCCCTCACATTAGGCAGCTAATTACATATTTGTACCTTAATTTCCTTCCCTTCCCCCATCTCCGGGGCAAACTCTGTATGCACCACCAAGACCTTTGCTCCTTAGTCAATGGAGGAACAGCAGAGGTGTTGGAAAGGATGGAAGCTTGGCCACTGCCCATCAAGGGCTTTCTGTTCATTTTGGTTCCTTCTTTCCTAGATCCCTCCTTCCCTTTGTGGGTGGGTGACTTTGGAATGCACCTCAGTAGCACCTCTGTGGATTTCTCTTCCTCTGCAGCCTCGTGGAAGCTGCAGGTGACAGTCTCATCCCATCCCTGTTGCAGGGGACACTGTGCCCTCCTAGAAGGGATTGAAAATCACCTGCAGCCTGGGACATCAGGTGCATGATGCTGCCTCAAGTACTGGTGGCTGCTGCCACGAGGCTTGTGAGGGCATGGGAGTGGTGGAATCATCCTCCCTGAGGATCCCTGCCCTCCATCCCACCCCTGTCAGTCCACGTTATCACTGAGATCAGCCCTGAGATCAGCCCTGAGGAGGAGAGAGGAGGGCAGGTGACAAAAGAGCTCAGCAATGCTTTGTCCCCACTGAAAGGTGCAGGTCCAGCCCTGAGTGACACCCATGTGCTGCAGGACACAGCACAAAGCTGCAAAAAGGCTTCCAGACAGACACCCCTAAGTGGCAAATGCCTCCTTAGCTGAGCCATGATCCTCCCAGCACAGCACTTTGTCCGAGCCAGTTACTCCTACCCCAGGCTGGGAGCCAGCTTGGGATATTGCAGCCTCACTCCTGTGTGAGCTGGAGCATTAAATTTGGCTTTAAGTTGCCTGGGTTTGACAATGAAAATACGTCAGCTGAGTATCTGCAAATTTTTAGATTCAGCCCGTGCGTGTAGATGGATTTATATGCATGATTTAAAGTAAAGCATGTGTAGAAAGATGAAGTTTATATGGTTGCTTTGTAGAAATGGATGTAATATTGATGTTGACTTTACTGGTAGAAGTTTAAGAATGTCACGATGCATGAGTGGTGGTGCAAAGCAGAGCCCTGAGTGCATTGGGAGGTCATTTTTAACTTGAATTTATTTCCACAATATCAGGCATAGATCATTGTGCACCGTGCACAATCATCCCTGCTTTTCATTTGAGTCAATCAGAGTGGTTAAAGAAAATTTAAAATGAAACAAATTTGTGACTTGATTAAAAGCAGACAGTAAATTTGGCCAGAATACTCCTTAAAATTGCATTTTAGCTCTAAACTGAAAGTTTGATGATCTGACTGCATGACTGAAGGGACAGGGTAGCAGACTGTGACATAAACGATGTAGCTATATTTGCTCCTAAGATGAAAAAGGTTTTTTAAAGTTGTGTGATTTAGGCTTTGGAGTTAACACTCCATTGACTGAACAACAAAATTCCCACCTCCCAGAGCTTTTTCAAACCAAAGCTTTAGAAAAGTGGTATTACACCTATAATGTCTGGTCATGCTTCAGATTTTTCTAGGCAAAATTAAGGCTGGTAATACTTACTTGAAATGAAAGCTTAGATTGTTTCCCAGGACACAAATAATCTAATTAGGGAAGGATATAGAAGTAAATCTATATTTTGTTTTGAATGTCTGGTTTGGAGGTGTTTGAAAATGGAATTCATCCACATTAACTTTGCATAAAGGATTCTTTCATGCAGTCTGCAGAGGGAAAAAAAAAAAAGGGTTTGGTTTCCTGATCATCAGCAGATGCAGGACAGAGATCAGCAAATAGTTTGGTGTGAGCAGATGGAACAAACTGGAAATCTACATTAAATTGCAACCCACAGTGATTAAAGCAGTGCATACACCCCAGGTACAGAAAGGAAAAAAAAATAAAACCCTCTGCATTAACTGTTGGACTTCAGTTTGCACACAATGACTTTGTTCTACCACAGTTGTACAGATCAGAAGGGTGTGAGGAGCAGCAGCTTCACCTGAGAGAGATTTGCACCTCCTGCCTCTTCAGTGTGCAGGTTTACCTAATTCATTCCCAAAACAAAACTAAACTAAACTAAATAAAACAAACCAGAGCTTTAGAAAAGTGGTATAACAAAATAAAACAAAATAAAACAAAATAAAACAAAATAAAACAAAATAAAACAAAATAAAACAAAATAAAACAAAATAAAACAAAATAAAACAAAACAACTGCCTTGGGAAGGCTGACCTGGAACAGAGACTGGACAGAGCCAGAGAATAAAGCAGAGATTTATTGAAAGGCCTTTAGGATACACCTTGGGCAGGACAAGAGCCTGGCCATGGCTGCACCCAAGGTGGACCCAAAATGGTCACAAAATGAACAAATGGTCACCAGGTCTCACACTTTGATCAGTTTTGGTCCATTTGCACTTTGGGGTTGAATTGTCCAATTGCAGCTCCAGGCTGGGAGGTCCCATCCTTCTTGTTCCTCCCTCCAGCCACCCCTGTTTGTGCTTTTGGGCTGAAAGTTGTCCTGGGTGTGCAGCAGGAAAAGGATTTGTTTTGTGTCCCTGCTCTGTGCAGAGCTGAGTGAGCCTGAGTGTGAGCTCAGAGCTGCACCCCTGGGCAGCACAGAGTCTGAAAAATATGAAAACCAAAACTCAAGGCATCAGCTGAGCTGCAGACACACACACATCCAGCCACCAACTCCAGTTTTTAGCACTGCACGCCTTGCAGAAGCTCCACAGCTCACCCTCAACCAAGCCAGAGTGGTTAAAGAAAACTTAAAATAAAACAAATTTTTGATTAAAAGGCACATTTTCCAGGTGGCACACACTGGGCATCCTCACAAACAGGGTTGGGAGTGTCAGAGGGCTTCCAACATCCAGCTAATCCTTCAGTCCCTGAGTTTGCTTTCAAAAGAAAATGAAGGGGACTAAAGTGAAAAGGTTTCTCAGCTCAAACTTGGTAAAACCAACCCTATTTTTGCAGCATTGCCAAACAGGGCAAGCACTGAATCAGCCTTTGATTTTAGCAGACATTTAAGCATGCTTCAGCAATTGTGTGTGAATGCCTTCCTTAACATGCTCAAAGCAGCTGGGCTGTTCTGTTTGACTTTTCTCACTCTTCACCTCTTTTGCAGTATCTGAAATTTGGTAAAATGTTTTAACCTAATCTGGATAGGCATCTAAGCCATGTTATCTAACTGCTCCTATGTTATGACACTTGCAATTTTACATTTCCTGAAATAATTCAGTGCCCAGACAGTCGAGCTCTTGTGGAAATTTGTCCACCTCACCACCTGAAGCTGGAAAGTGCTGGAAATCCAGCTTGGAGGCCAAGGGCTGGATTTGTTCAGCACCCTGTTCTGCAGTTTAGTAGTGATTCCCTCTTTCTACATCTCTCTTTAATTTGGCAATAAAATATTTTAAAAGAAAGAGGCTTAGAGAAACACATGCAAGCAGCGCTGAGGATAGAGGACAGAATCCAGGAGTGTTTCAAAAGTGGCCATTTTCTCCCATGAATTTCCCCCACCTTTTTCCTTTCTTTCTGTGTAGTTTCTGATTATTGAGCCAGAGTTAATTCAAGCAGAGCCACCAAAAGCCTTTTTCTGGACAGCAGTGGGTGCAGCCAAGAAGGCTGTGGATGAGCAGGGTCAGTGGGAATCCTCTCCTCTTTTTTCTTGTGTGTTTTCAGTTTCCCCTCTCCCCTCAGCTGCAAGCACCTTTAATTTTCAATGAGCATTTAGAAAACTCTTCCAGGGGAAGGAGGATGGGTGGAAGTGAAGTGAGTTTTCCAGGCATTCATGAAAATGCATGTGGGACAAATTTACCTGCTTTCTTTTCTCTATGATTTGACAGGGAGGACTTTCAAAAATACCTTGTGGGAAGTAAGAAAATATAGGTTATTTAAAGCCAGTAGTACTTGTGTCCCAAAGTCACTTTGAAATGTCTAAGAAATCTCCATCTAATAATCTAAATAATACTCAGCATGTAAAATTTACGTCTTCTCAAAACTATGCTTTTCAATGTGCTGTATAATCTAGATCCTTAGATGATTTTTTTTGTCTCTCTCATTAACTTTTAGATTCTTTTTGTGGTTTTATGCTTCTCCAAATAGCATCTTATGTTGTCTGAAGTATTTGCTAAGGGCCAAATTCTGTCCTTCAGTGCATGCAACTTGAATTGAAATCCTGAATAATACACAAACCTACTGAGGGGGAAAAAAAAAAGAAAAGCTGATTGTCTATTTCAGTAAATGTCTGATTACATTTGAAACCATGTGTGTGTATTATTTTGATCCCTCATGCACTGTGAAACCGAGGTTTGAAAGCAGCATTTCAATTTTTTATAGATACAGTATCTAGCAGGGATATTACAATGTGAAGATTGGGTCTCACCTCCTTGTAAGGAATAAATTGAGACCAAAATTAAGTGATTTACCAGGGTCACCCACTCAGTGGTGAAGGCAGGTTTACAACTCAGGTCCCAAATATATATATATATATTTTTTTTTTCCTAATGAACCTAGTTAACCCCTTAGTTAGATGAGGAGAACAAATAGTTGAAATCATGTGAAACTATCTGTAATTACTACATCTCAGGAGAAATTCCATTTAATGTCTGCTTTGTCTTAAGATGGCTTGTTTCCCCTTCATTTTCCATTGTGCAAACAGATATTTTGTCCTCCTACTGGCAACCCAGGAGTCTTATCCAAACCATGCAACATTTTAATGCAAAATTATAGCAGGGGGAAGAGTAGAGTTGGTAGCAAACCAAGGGATCTTGCAGAGGACAGCTGTCAAACTGGAATGGCAGAAAGGAGGGAGCTTGTGGGAGCAGTAACCAACAACTTTAGATCCTAAATCTTGTGAAATTCCCATGTAATTTGACAGGGAATTAGGGCCCAAATCCGTCTCATCTCAGCATGTAGCAGTCCTGCCTAACGGAGCAGTTCTGTGAGCGAGCATTTCCTGGGCAAAGATGAGAACCAGGTCCTCGTGTTCACTCAGAGCCTCACCCAAAATCCGTGGGAGTGGATGGAAATTGGTGTCCCTGAGGTTAAATTGGGTCACTCTAGAAAGCTCTTGCCTCATGGGAATAGTCCAGTCCAGACAAACTCTCAGAGCTTTGTGTTTCTCTCCACTCTTGCTTTTCTCTGCTTTTCTTGCCTTCCCCCTCCCAACTTTTTTCCCGTTTCTCATCTCTCGGTACTTAACCTTCAGGTTTGTGTTTAGTAAACCCACCAAAGTAGAATCAATAGCCTGGTGCTTAATCACACTTTTTTGCTGCTCCAAATGTCAGGTTTGGGTTTGTTTGTAGAAGGGCTTCGGCGTGTCTTTCATTTTTCAGCTCTGTGCGGGATGTTCTGTGCTGCTCAAATCCATTAAGAATGAAATCTTTTGCTGTGGCTGATTGTTCCAACCTCTGCTGGAGCATATATATGGAATAAATGTAAAATTCCAGATATTGGTTCAGATCATCACGAGAAAAGATCTGTCCTGGTGGTTTAGAAC
Source organism: Cisticola juncidis (assembly GCA_013400215.1). NCBI lineage: Eukaryota > Metazoa > Chordata > Aves > Passeriformes > Cisticolidae > Cisticola > Cisticola juncidis. The sequence continues at coordinate 480,307 of VXBR01008886.1, read as the reverse complement.
TTTCCTCATCTATTCTTCCTGGGTGAAATTAGTCAGGTTCAGTTTTCTAATCTAAGGCACAGTCTAACTATCTGTAAGTAGATGTGGTTGAGTTTAACCATTCTCTTACCACAGAGGAAAAAGAAATGGAGCACAGAATGGTACCCAGAATCTGCAGGTAGTAGTAGAAATTAAATCCTTTCCACTCTTTTGGTAAAATAGACAAAGCAAGAGACCGTGTCTTGGCACATCAGCTCCACTTAAGAACCTGTCAAGAAACTATTTCTCCCCTCCAGTAGTAAAATTCATGTTTCAGAAAGCTGTTTGTGTAACAGGTTTGAAGAAAGGAGGAAAACAAAATGGCATGTGGGGAGCTGAGTGCGTGTACTCCTGTGCAAAGGACTACAGGAAGGTGGCTCCTGACTGCTCTCTTGATCCTTGGACAAAACTGAGGAGAAAGTCTAACAAATGCATCGTTTTGCAGTAAATTAGATCAGATTTCCGCATCTCCGCACTCAGTCTGTGAGCTGACAGTTCAGTAAAATGTTCCCTTGTAAGGTTCACCCTCTTAGGAAAAGGGGCAATAATTCATCATTAGAATTTCAGAGTCCAGGTGTAGATGAAAACTGATGGAGCCTCCAGTGAGGCAGGGAAAGTGCACAGAAGAAGAAAATTTTATCTGAAGCCTAATTCCCTGGCTACAGCAGAGAATAATTAAGATAATATTGCTTCAAGAGTTCTTTAATGATTAAAAATCACATATGCAGAATCCATAAATTGGAGGGCAACAAATTGGAAGGCTACAGCATCGGGGATGTGTTTTGTGCATGTTGTAGAGGGAAGCACACCCGTGGCACAACAGCAGCCCGGGCAGCCACAGGAGACCAGGCCCATTCCAAGGACTTTGTTTAGATGCAACAAATCATTTGTCTGTTATTAACCCAGAGCTTGTAATTATGCAGATTGCCATAGATTTTCCTGGGCCTGGAAGTGAGATTGAGGGTTGTTCACACTATAGCAGGCAGCTCAGGGCTGGCCATGCATTACTGAACTTGCCACATTTATCATGTTGACTGATGGCAGCAGAAGCAGGTCTCAGGTCCCAGTGGTTAATGTAGTGGGTAATTAACTGTCATTTGCCTAGTAATAGGCTGATGATCAATGGTTTGTGTGGAAACAAATTCTAATCAGGTAGCTGATAAATGCTCAGGGAGCGAGAGCAATTGAAATTGGGGGAAACTATGTCCAGAATTTCAAAATGGCATTGTGGGGTTTTTATTATTATTATTAATGGCAGAAAACTATGTTCTTCATATAAACAGCTTTATCCAAAATTAACAATAGCTAATATAAATCTCACATGTTTGTTTTGTGTGTGGTGGAGAAGGACTAACAGCAAGGAGGGCCTCCTTCCCTTTACGTAATTGAAAAATTTTAATGTATCTGGTGCTTAGCTGAAGCAGTTTCCTCGGGGTCTCTCATTCCAGGACTGTAGAAATCTGCACATGGTGGGCTCGGGTGCAGTAAATCTCCCTCCTCTGCAGGGCTGGATGACAATCCCAAATTGTTTCACTGCTCTGCAACATGCAAACCGAAGTGCTGGCTGTAATGGATTTCCACTTTCTCACACCCCTGCAAGGAGGTCCTGGAAGGTGACACTGCCCCTCACACCTGGCTGGCCAGGCCCTTCTGCTGTGTCTCCAGCCCTCAGCTGTTGCACCTAAACCACCTGAGCACTGAGCTTTGTGGGACCTCTCCCATCTTCGTGTTTAAATGCTGCTCAAGCATTAAATCCTGACTTTTTCCCTTTGGCACAAACACATGGAATAGCAGCATTGTGCACCTACAGCCCCTTTGCAGCCTGCTCTGCTGCTCTACACAACTAAACTGCCATCATCTCCTACACAGGAGTGCAGGAAAGCAGAGCCAGGGCTTTGGTTTGTGGCTTAATCATCTCTAAAACAAAGTCAGCCCACGATTCTGGAAGGCAACTGAGCCTTGTGTCCTTGCAGACAAGGAAGGAAAGTCTGAGTGGGGTTTAGACAGCCTCAGTGAAACCCATGTGTGATGGAGAATAACTGGAAGAGAGCGTTTCACAAAAGGAATATTTATAATCTGCTGAAAGGAGCTATGATTTCAGTAGTCAGACTTCACAAAAATCAAAAGTTGGCTTGAGTCGTTCTAACAGGAGCCCATGAGGATGGCCCTGTCCCTGCATTTCTCCATGTGATCACAGCCTCTCAGACAGGAGGAAAAGGGTCTCAACTGCTAAATTAAACAGGCACATACTCTGTAGGCAGCACACCTGAAGTAAGAGCAGAAGGTAAAAGGATTTAGAATTAAGCAGGCTTGTTGGCAACCCATGAAATTCAGTAAAATGGAGGGACGTGATTAAAAAACTGTGTTCATTTTTATGTTACCAAACTGAATTTTCTACAGAGCACCTTTGAATTCATTAGTTTAGAACTGCTTTTAATTTGGTGTTTCCCTTGAGAGCCATTATATTTTTCTGCTGTCAGCCTGATGTTGAGGAAAAAAAGAAAAGTGGCAGATGTGGCGTTTTCATCTGGTGTGCTTCGTAGTTAAAAACAGCATTAACTGCTATGCACAAGCAGAGCATTACTTTTAATAATCCATCACAACTATTAAGTAGTTTAAATAAACTTAGTTTCAAAGATTGCTGCCACGTAGAGCTAACGTATTTTTTTTTGTTCATTATAATCCTTCTGTGTCACAAAGGGATGTATGTGTATGTTGGTTGGGTTTTTTTCTGGTGTGTTGTTTTTTGGTGTGTGTGTGTGTGTAATACACCCACTTGAAAAGTATTGAAAAACCTTTAGCAAAGGGAATTTAAAAAGAAAATTATATGGATGTCTGGCAAAAACAGCATTTCATATTGTTCTTACAGTATTTTATACTTCTACTCCTGATGTGACTATATATAGTTTACAGCCTCATTTACTTTAATGTGCTACCTGAATAACATAATCATAGCAATAACTACGGGATAGGGTTGTAAGGTGCATGAACCGCTAATGCTTTCTGACGATTTAAATGACTTGTTCATAAAATGTTCTTTTAATAATAGTGCTAAAGCTTTTAGCACTAGATGTCAAAAATGCGAAGAATGTTGGCTTTTTCAAGTGTTATTTCTTTTCTAGCTAAAGTGTGTTTTAGTAATAAGCAGCACCAAAAGCCAAGGTTATGTGGCTCTCTCCTGCACGGCAGGATCTAAGAAGAAGACTCTTCCCACTTATGCAAACAGCTTGACCTCTGTCTGCACAGTTATGTAACGTCCCTAATGTGTTTACTGTTTCTTTGTTTAGTTTAACAAGATGTTTCTTTTATCAAGGAAGGTCAGTAGAACCTGCAGAAAAGAAAATACAGAGTCACAATAGGTGCAATATTAATCTGTCATAAAGCTCTCCTCAGCGAGGCTGCGTCTCCGTGCTGCAAATCGGGCAGAGTTGAACCACCACAGGCCAGCCTTTCCAAAAGGAAGTCAAAAAGCAGACTGTGGGGGGAAAAATAATAAATTTAAAAATGAAAAAGGAAAGAAAGTGAGTCAAGAATGTATTTCTTTCTGTATCTCCAGGTTATTTGGCGTTACAGGGAACTGCGCTGCCTGCAGTAAGCTCATACCTGCTTTTGAGATGGTGATGAGAGCAAAGGACAATGTTTATCACCTGGACTGTTTTGCGTGTCAGCTTTGCAATCAGAGGTAAGAGAATTTCTTAGGTCTGCTCCATAAGCTAAGTGCTGGTGTGGGCACACATTCCAAAGAGGAAACACTTCCCAGTAACAGAACCCCAAAATCGGGAGTGAGACCCGGATGCTGTTCCTGGGACTGATACAGAACATCCTTCATGACCTTGGCCAGAAAACTTTTTCGTGCCTCAAATCTCACATCAATAAAAAAGAATAATGTTACTTCCTCTCCTTCAAAAGGCTGTCTGTCAGGTTTAATTAATTAATATTTATAAAGGTCTTTGAGATCCTTTTTTGCTGAAGAGCGTAGCAGTACCATTTGTCATTATTGCATTAATTTCACTTTAATTCTTCATTTAGATCACATGTATTTCTTTCAAAGTACACATTGTTTCTTCCTGTTGCCAGAACTGTAATCATTTAAATTTAAAAGATGTTGTTCCCACCATTTCCTCTGTAGCAGCATTGGACCTCTTACAGTCCTATTTTTATTTCCATATCCAAACCGTAGGTTATAAAAATCCCAAGGATGCAAACCTGACACCCTGTTCTGAAGCATCACCCATATGGCACAGTTGGAGAAGGAATGTCAAAGATGGTAAAACTGTAACAACTGATTTTTTCAGAGGTGAATAGAGCCAAGTTTATAGCAGCTACACTCCGAGCAGTGGCCAAATCCCGTCAGAGATTTCACCCAGAGCTCCATTTCTGACTCCACCTTGCCAGTGTCTTCTATGAGGTGTAGGAAGTGAGGGAGCCAGTTATGTCCACTCCTTAATGCCCCTGCTATTTTCACTTATTATTCAGTTATTACATGATCCTATTTAGCGTTTTATACCATTCATTTTTTTTTCATTTCTTCTATTGGGAAGAAACAATTTTTAGGGAAGCAGTGAAAAATTAGGAAGATAGTAGTCTAACATGACAAAGCTAGACACAGCTCTAAATAAGCTTTCCTAACTCACCTTGTCCTGCAGTGTATTATTTTTTAACACTGCCGTCATTTAAAAATCAAACATCCCTAAAGAACCATAAAACCTACAGCTGCTAATAAGCGTAGCACACCACAATTACGCTCTTTAAAAAAAGCCAAATTGACCTTTTTCATCATGTTGCTTGGGAAATTAAAATACCAGGCAAGTAATAACCACTGCTTAAACTATATAATAATGCAAAGTAATTACAGGTTCTAATGCTGTTTAAAGTCCTATATCAATTTTTGTCTTGCCACACAACTCAGAAGCCTGAGCAAGGCAGGCAGAGGCTCCCACAGAACCCATTGGAGAGGCACACACAGACTGTCCTAAGTTTTTCCTTTCCTAAACCCTTCACATCCTGGTTTTTGTTTGTTTTTTTTTTTTTCCAAACCACAGTTCTGGTATCATTATTAAAGCTCCTAATATATTTCTGTTGTTCGCTTCATTTATTACACGCCGTAATGGGGCTGCATATCTTTAGTGTTGGTTATGCACAATTAGCACTTAGTTATTGTCTTGTCACTTCAGCCCATACAAGACAAACTTCTTTAATGTGAGAAGTCAGCTAATCTTCATCAGTCAAGCAAAGCAGACAATGTTTGTTAGCCAGAGTGCAAAAGATTTTCATCATAGTTAGCACTCTTGGATCTGAGCAAGTGAACTTTCTTTTTCTTCTCCCCCACAGCCCCCTCCAAAATAAAAAAAAAAGATTAAAAAAAAGCAGCAGAGCTGTTATGAATATTTTTAATATTCCTCTTTTACCATTACAACTGTGAACTAATGTACAATTTCACTTTGCAGCTAACACACATCCTAGTGTTCCCTGGGGCCACTGATCCCCCTGGAAAAGTGCTGTTAGATGCTTCTGAAATGGAGCTTAACTGGGTTATTTAATAATTCTCAGCCTTTTTTATTCCTGAGCCTTCAATCTAATCTTTTATTTGATTTTTACTTTGCATGTATTTTGGGCAAAGGGTTGCTGAAATAGTCTTGCAGATGTCTTAGACTGAGAACAAAAGAATGAATTTACCTGAAATACAGTCTGGTTCATCTAGTGAAAAAGAGGAATGGTTCTAGGAGTTTTAAAGAATTTCAGAAATTCTCAAAAGTGACCCTAATCCTGATTCTATCCCAATAGCTCTCTAAAAAAGCAGACTGCTTGTAGGGTACCTTTCTTCCTCACAATTTGGGATTAGTGGCCCTCTGAAGAATTAATTTTGTTGTTTTTTACAAAAAATCCTATTTCATGGGTGCTCCAACACAGTTTTTCTGTGGTTCCTATGGCAAAGCATCCCACTGTCTATATTCTCCCATTAATTGATTCAAATCTTTTGATTTTGTTACCTTTATAACAATAAACTTCCACATTGTTAGATACCTGGGCCATCACCAGCTTGGGGGTTTCCAGATCTACTATGAAACCTTTTTCTGTTCTCTTTTAAACAGAAAAAAAAAATCTTGTCATTCACCATTTCATTAATAATTTCTGTTACCCTTTAGGATCTTTTTTTCTTCTTCTGCTCAAGCTAATCAAAACCACACACAGATTCTGAGTAAGGATGTGTTTATAAGACTTCAGTTTAACTTTTTAAACTTTCTGCTGCCCCTTGTATACAAAATAATGTTTTTGAGGAGGGTTAGATTTGCTTTTTCCTTTTACTCCCGCCACTAATTCCACCAATATGTAATTTATTTATTGAAGAGAAAATTTTTATTCACAAACACATCAACAATATCCAAAAATCACCAATGCTCCCCAGCTATTGAAGGACCTGTTTAGCCTTATTCCCCAAGTTCACATTTTCCTCCCCCATTAAATTTTAAAACCTTTGGGTCCTTCTTTACAGCAGTTTTGCAGAGTATGCAGTGCTCTCTGTTTGATTCCACATTTCATTTTCAGTTATCATCTACCATTTAGGGTTTTTGGGTTTTTTTTTTCCTAACAGAATGCATGCAATGTTCATGAGACTATGGAATTGTTTCTTCAGATTGCACTACTTTGTGTTTACCAACACTGAATATTTTTCTGATGTTCTGGGCCCAGGTGCTCCTTCCAGCCCCTTCTGCTTTTCAATATTTATTTTAATATTTATTTATTATTTAGGTAATATTTATATTAACTAAACATTAATCTTTGTATTAACATCTCACTGATCCTTGGGGCAGCCCATCCTTCGGTCTTGCTCTTGCATGACCCTCACATTCTCAACTTTTAAGCAGTTGATCCTGGCCCTGAGAGATGCCTGCCCATTTTTCCTAGTGCTTTTTTGTGAAGAATCAGTGATTTTTCTGCTTTTGTGGACAATTTCAGTGTTTACTTTATTATTTTTGAGAGTCTGCAGCTCACTATCCAGTGCAAGTCTCGGTGTGGATGGTAATTAGGCTCCTTTCACTTAAAAGAGAATTTTGTTGGGGCCATGAACTCCAGCTCTGGAGTTCCTACCATGCCTGTCCCTTTATTGGCCTCCTGAAATGTGACTTTTTCAGAGTGAGGAGAAAAAGGCACTGTCTCACACCCTGTATTCCAAGAACACAGAGTGTACACACAGGCTGAAATAGAGCTCCTGCTCCCCTGATGTCACTGTCTCCTATTTTCCCTTTCATAAAGCTATTCAGCTCCAGGATCTAATTGCTGCAGCCAGACAGCTTTTGAGATATTTCCCCCACGTTTTTCTCCATCCTGACGCTTAAAGCAGCAGCAATTTTGTGAATATTAAGCTCTGCTCCTAGCCTAAAGGTTTTAGCATCCTCTTATCTCTCATGTCTCTGTCCGGCTTACTCCTAATTTGAAGTTTTTCCATCGCCTAAGTACCTGCAGAGCTTAGTGACAGTCATCTCCGCGGTGTGAGTGCTCCCCTTTCTTCTCTGTAAACATATTTAACTTCTCCTCAGAAGCCCTTCACCTCACGTTGACAGTAACCTCAACACACCTAATTTCTGCGAGAAAAATTTGAAGGTGATGGGGGAAGGGGGAAGGAAAGCACCGGCAAAATAAACCTGTAAACAGACCCTGCCTTTCACACTTTGTCAGGCTGCGTGTGTGACTGACAAAACCGAGTGGGAAATCTTTCAAGGGGGCTCAGCTGCATCTTTGCCTGACACTTGTGAGTGCAGCAGTGATGTCAGTCTGCCTTCGGCTTTGTCACTTCCCAGAGTCTGTCTGTCCTTCCTCTCACTCTCTGCCGCCCTCTTTAGCACCCTGTTCCCTCCTCCTGTGATATTTTCCCTCTGTTGTTAGAAGTTAATTCGGAGTATGGCTCGAAATCCCCATCTGCCATCGCTGAGGGGTGTTTAAATCACCTGTTCTACCCTCCTATCTGAAATTGTCTTTATTTTAATAGGAATTGGGCTGAAAGTGGTTACACACTCATTGAAATTGCTGCCCTGGTGTGGATGTAAACACCTCCAGTATAAACTGTAAAATGCCCACAATGCTGCCTTTGTTCTCATACATTGTTCAAATAAAATGCCAGGGACATCCTTATTTCAATATTAGATTTTTTGCATCAGTGGTGATTTCGTGAATTCTGAGGGCCAGGATGCTAGGATACAATTTTCATTGTTCACCTCAAAATTTAGAATACAAATTAACAAACCCATAATACAAATTGCCCATACCCATAAAATAGTACATGAAAAGCACACCGAGTCGAGGTTTGCCATTTGAAGTTGAGCTGGGGTTCTGTGCCCATGTACGTGGTACTGGTGAAAAGGTGCAAACCCAGGCACAGCTCCCACTTTCCAGCGTTTGAAATGGGCATTTTGACAGAACCCTGGAGTTAATAAACCAGAGGTGTGGACTGATGAACTGTGGTGTGAAAGAGTGGCTTTGTTCTCCTCTGGATGCTTTTAGATTAACGCTAATGTGAGCTGTACTGGAGGCTCAACATTTAAAAAGAGTGGAAAAAGGGAAAGCAGCGCCCAAGTTACATCACTGATTGCAAAAAGCAGAAGGGAAGGTGTAGGTGGGGTAGGTCTGAACTGCCTGAATCCTCAGGAAATCAACTAAACGCTTCCAGATTTTGTTTTTTTCTGCAGAGACAAAGATCTGGCATTGCCAGAGGAGGCACACACAGAGCCATCTTCCTTCCCAGCAATATTCCTCTCGCTTTCTAAAGTAATCTTCTGTACCTTGACACACGTCCTGTGCATCAGAAAAGATGACAGACAGCAGTGAGATCTCCTTAAATGTCTGTTCTGAGCAATGAAAGAGCTACTTCTCGAAATGGAAGTTTTACACTTCTTGTGATTAGTCTAGGCACACCTTCCCTTCCAAACAAGGTGATAACGGAGGTCATTTTGTAATATAAATGGCCTTCCTTTTGCCATTGTAAAATATGACAGGGGTTCTGGGATGTAGGTTAATTATAATGGTCATTCTACTAATGTCACAGTCGTGTCAAAAGTACTGTTATCAATTTATGGTGCTCAGTCCAATCTGGCATGTTAATGCAGCCCATTGTACATTCTTTGCTGTTCATCTTGCATGCCTATTAAAAAAAATTGGGTGAGGGTTTTAGGGAAGGCTGAAGACTACCATCTGCCTGCTAGGAGAGTAATAATCCTGCCTAATTATACACTCCTAACAAAGTGGCATCTTAATGTGCTCCTCGACTCCGCTGAATGTGCGTGCCCAAATTGTGCCCTGATTTGCATCCTGTGCCAATTCCATAAAAAAAAAAAAAAAAAAAAAAAAAAAAAAAA
>VXBR01008886.1:376530-454119 GCA_013400215.1 Cisticola juncidis | reverse complement strand
AAAAAAAAAAAAAAAAAAAAAAAAAAAAAGGGGGGAAAAATTAAATAACAATAAAACTGAATTTTGAAAAGCAAAAGGACAGAGCTCAAGAAAGTTTATTGCTGGCAGTAGGTCAGTGCTCCCGGGCGGCGGAATGAAAAGTAGCCGCAATTATCAGCTCTGCGTGCCGGCGGTCATTAGGGATGGGTAACCACCTTTAATCACAGGCACGGCTCGGTCCCCCCGGGCACCGGAGCAGCATCTCCACCTGCAGCAGTAATTGCTGCCACTCTGCTGCCCTGCCAGGCGGGAAACACCCGGGAATGAGCTGCTGCTGGCACCGAGACTGCCAGGGGTGGCCTTGGAGGGGACGGGATGCTCAGAGAGCAGCCGGGATGCAGAGGAACGGGAGGGATGCAAAAGCCAGGTGAGACAAGAACACTGTGAACCACAGAAACACGGAATTACAGAGTCACAGAGTCACAGAATCCAGAGTCACAGAATCACTGAATCACAGACTCACAGAGTCCCAGAGTCACAGAAATACAGAATCACAGAATCACAGAGTCNACAGAACCACAGAATCACAGAAACACAGAATCACAGAGTCACAGAATCACAGAAACACAGAATCAATCACAGAACCACAGAACCACAGAATCACAGAACCACAGAATCACAGAAACACAGAATCACAGAGTCACAGAATCACAGAAACACAGAATCAATCACAGAACCACAGAACCACAGAATCACAGAACCACAGAATCACAGAAACACAGAATCACAGAGTCACAGAATCACAGAAACACAGAATCAATCACAGAACCACAGAACCACAGAATCACAGAACCACAGAATCACAGAAACACAGAATCACAGAGTCACAGAATCACAGAAACACAGAATCAATCACAGAACCACAGAACCACAGAATCACAGAACCACAGAATCACAGAAACACAGAATCACAGAGTCACAGAATCACAGAAACACAGAATCAATCACAGAACCACAGAACCACAGAATCACAGAATCACACAATCACAGAACCACAGAATCACACAATCATTAGGTTGGAAGAGACCTCCAAGATCATCGAATCCAACCCAGCCCTAACATCTCAACCACACCATGGCACTGAGTGCCACATCCAGTCTTTAAACACATCCAGGGATGGTGACTCCACCACCTCCCCAAGCAGACCTTTCCAGTACTTTATTACCCTTTCTGTGAAAAACTTCTTCCTAATATCCAACCTATATTTCCCCTGAGGCTGTGTCCTCTTCTTCTGTCAGTGGTGCCTGGAGAAGGAGACCAACCCCACCTGATACAGCCACCCTTCAGGAGGGTGTAAAGAGTGCTAAGGTCACCCCTGAGTCTCCTTTTCTCCAAGATAAACAACCCCAGAAAGTGAGAAATAGTAAAGATTAGTGCTGGAATTCTGGAAACTTAGAGATTTGGATATATAGTGATGTGTGTGAAGCAATATGGAGGATTAAAGGCATTGTCTAAATCCTTCTTCTTCATCTTCTTCTTCCTTCTTCACCTGCTTCTTCCTTCTCCTTCATCTTCTTCTTCCTTCTTCACCTGCTTCTTCCTTCTTCTTCATCTTCTTCTTCACTTTCTTCTTCATGGTTTCAGGTGGTTTTTGCAAGTTGGGTGATAAAGGTCTGCATTGCAGGCCTTGGGTGGTCATAATTGGGTCAAAAGCATAAATAATATAGGTATCATTTTGTTATTGGGGGATTATCGCTTAAATAACCTTGGAAAGAGTTACAGGCACTTTTTACATATTTATATATTTACATATTAATATATTTATATATTAATATATTTTATAGTTATAATTTGATATATTTATATTTATACACTTTTATAACTTGTTATATTTATATTAGAAGATCCTGTGAAAAGTGTAATATTCTATTTTTCACCTCAAATATAACATTTGAAGAAAGTTTAATAGTCCATTTATTTGATTTTTCAATTTAAGTTTATACCAATTAAATTAGTGGGGTTTTGTTCTCCTCATATCATCATCATAATCATCATCATCAGTTTCATTATTATTATTATTATTACTACTACTACTACTACTACTGCTACTACTATTATTATTATTATTAATATTATTAAATCACCATGGCCAAGCCAATCTTTTGTGTTAAAATTTTAAGTGCCTTGAAGTAAGGAAATGTCCATTTAGTTGCAAAAAATGAAAGCATGTTGAAAATCTTTCTCACATAAATAGGCCAAAATTTTTTAAAAAAACCTCAAGGAGTGTGAGTTGAGATTTTTGCCTTCCAGAGGTGAAATGGGACATTTTCTGCCCAAAAGAGGAACATTTTTGGAAGTGATATGAGATGTCCATAGAGGATGTCTGAATTCCAGCACCCACAGGAGAAACAGAATCCTCATGTGCTACACAAGCTAAACTTCCTGGCCTTGAGTCTAAGAGAATGGCAATATAAAACCAAAATATTCATGATTATTACCAATCTGAAGCCAGTGTGATGTATAATAGTTGAGCAACTTCCCATGACAAGTAAGTTACTGTTTCTACCCACCTTTTGCTGGTCACCACAAAATACAAATTTTTGTGATTATATGCATACATGTTGGGTCAGTAAAAATTAATAATTGCAAGATTATTTCATAGACTGCTCAGAGTCGAGCCAAGGTTAGAGGATTCCCCTTGAAATGCAAGGCAATAATGTATAACCCTTTAGCAAAGGTTAAGTAAAGTCAATTTTCATTTGAGTGAAAGCCTTTTATTTAGTATTAGCAATATATTTGGCACAATGTTCACTCTGGTACTAAAAAAAATAATCAAAGGGGAAAAAAAACCACACCAGCTTCCTGAAGAGCTTCCCTGACAATTCCAGAGCGCTGCTGTTATGAGCTGAACACATAGATCACAACTTATTGGGGAAAGGAACAATAAAAAGAACCAGGCTGAGCAGGGAAGGGGTTAATTACCAGACCCCAGCTAAAGGTGTCCTCACAAGTAGGCACTTCATCAAGCAATGGAGTCAGGAAACAAGGGAGAATAGATGAAGGTGCTAGGGATAATAATGATGGCAAGTAATGATTTCCCTAGAGATGATCTGATCTATGGCCACGAGCAAAGAAAAAAGGCCAGAAAGTACTATAACATTACCTTGGAGTACTTAACAGACTCGAAAGCAGTAACCCGGTGTCAGAAAAAGGCCCATCACCCCCTCGTTTGAGGTAAAAGAGTTATGCCAAAGTACAAGGGGGGAATGCAAAACTCACAGCTGAAATTAAACAGCTGAAAGGTATGATTTAACAATGCTCAAAACTCAATAAGCCAAAGATAAACAGCAAATTAGATGACTCAATGTCAGGAGGAAAAAACATCTTCCATCGATCCCATCGTCAAAAATTAATCTGCCTGAGAATGCCCTCTGCTCCAATCCCAGAACTGATGGAGAGTGGAGGAATAGAATAAAACCCATGTACTGGTGCTTCACCTTCAGGCTAGACCCTGATTACAATCTCCTGTGAGACATTTCAGCGTGAAGCGCCTCTCATGTTGGGACTGCAAAATTAAATTGCGATCAATACTTTACAAAAATAATTGGGGAAAAATGTTCAGAAGTCGGGGCTGTGCTGTGTGGCCAACAAACATGTGAAAGTTGTTGCTTTTTTTTTTTTTTTTTTTTTGCCTTCCCTTCCTCCTCACCTTATCTTTCTGGGGGTTATTCTTCAGGATAGATCAGTTCAAAGGTGTCTCTTGATAATAGTGTTCTTAGAATAGTTTCACTCACCTTGTTAGGGAATTTCAGAAGCAGCAAAGCACTTACAGTGTACCAAGTGCATTATACTAATGCTGTGTTTTGAATCTCTCCCTTGCCCTTTATTTTTTCATTGTTGTTTCAATCTAAATTTGTGTGCTTTTAATTGCTTTTTAAACAGTTGGCTATTTTTTTTTCCTAGCAAAATATTTCTTATTTTTATCTTACCATTGAAAAGAGTTAAATTCACACAGAAATAGGAATGCCTAGGAAAACACTGAATGTGCCTCGTGTTTCAGTGAAATCTTTCTGGAGATGTTAACACTTTCATCAACCTAAATGTCAAGATATGGAGTTAAATTTAGAGTAAAATATGTGTAAATAAAGCCATCCAAGCCTTCAGCAGCTCCTGCTGCAGATTCCACTGCTTTTCCAAGTGTCCTATCTTTGGTTATAGCGAATAAAAAATCCAAACAAACTGGAAGCAAGCAGTCATTTTTAATTTCAGGCTTTCACAATTAATAGAAACTGAGAGAAAGCACGAGCAGAATACGACACTGTTGAAATTCCTGCAGGATTTGGGGTGTGTGCACAGTTGGCAGCAGATCCTCTGAGCTCACTGGCAGGTTCAGAAGTGCATTGAGGATAACCCAAGCAGTTTAATTGCTAAAATGTGGTACAGGATGCATCAAAAATGCTCAAATTGTGTTTCTGGGATGTTCCTGCCATCAAAGGGGAAGGCAAGGCAAGAGAACACCTAAGATATTCCTGTTGGTGCAGGGTGCTCAGGAAATATTTTACAGAAGTCATCTTGTGTGTTTTCCTGGCAGTGAGAACACCTCCAAAAGCGAGGGTAAAACTCTTTGGGTTTCTTTTAAATTCTGCATTGCAATGAAATAAAAATCTCAATGTAAATAAAATCTGTAGATTACAATCACAAAACCTGCTTTTTTTTTTATTTTTAAGTCATAAAACACAGCAGGAGGTGTGGTTATCTTAAGGAGGAGGGAAAGGGGGAATCAGTCCTGAGGGATTTTACAGCCAGATGCCTGTGATCCCTCAGAGGTGTGATTATCTCATGAAAACCATTTTCATTGGAGAAGGGAGGAAGGAAGGAAGGGAGGGAGGGAGGAAGGAAGGAAGGAAGGAAGGCAGGAAGGAAGGCTTTATTTTAATGGAGAGAAGAAATTTCACATTGGGCAGGGTGGATTTGAATGCTGAGTATCACCTTCAGCCCAGTTNACATGAAAATAACTGTTCCCCAGTTTTTTTTATTTTTTTTTTTTTATTATTATTATTATTATTTTAATTTTTATTTTAACTTTGACTACAAGGGACAAAATTTTCCCAAAATCTAGATGGGTTTATTTGTCTCTAAGGAAAAATAAAACCAGTAAGCAAGGAAGTGTCAGAGTTACCCTGAGCCTGATTCTCAGCCATTTCTCGTGTCAGAATAATTGGCACTCACACCTTTTTCTGCTCTTGTTTCATCTGGTAGAGATCACAACTGTAATAAAGTTTGGTAGCTTTGGAGGACACAGATCAGCAGTGGACTTGGGTGAAGGTTTCACATGAAATGGGAACCCAAAGAAAAGTGTCTACTCAGTAATTCTGTTGGAAGATTGAAATTCATCAGATTTAAAAATGTTTTAAGAGTGTCTGGGCTTAATTTTTCCTCAATTTTTCTGCTTTTGTAGGATGCTACAAGCCACAGAAAGACCTTCATAGTTCTGAGCTCTCCAATGCTAAAAAATATGATATTCATGAAACTGTATGCACCCAGAATTTGAGTGTGTGTTTAGAAAGAACATTTTTTATTATCCCCAGCAGATCTCAATGACTTACCTTCTTTTTTTGCCAAGAGAGAATGTGGATTTATACATTTAAATATACAGAATTTTGTCATAGCATTATAGGGACATAAAAGGGAGGGGACATAAAAATTGTCTGGGTTGGGACATAAAAAATTATCCTGCCCTGGGCAGGGACACCTTCACCAGACCAGGTTGCTCAGAGCCCCATCCAACCTGGCCTTGGACATTTCCAGGAACATCCACAACTTCTCTGGGCAGCCTCTTCCAGTGCCTCACATTAAAGAATTTCTTCTTAACACCTAATCAAAACCAACTCTCTTTCAGTCTGAAGCCATTCCCCCTTTTCCTGCCTCTCCATAAAGTCTCTCTCCATCCCCTATAGGCTCCCTTTAGGTACAAGGAAGCCACAATTCCCTTCTGTTTTCTTGAAGGGACCTTTCCCTTCTCCAGGCTGTCCAATCCCAATTTTCCAAGCCTTTCCTTGTGGGAGAGCTGCTCCATCCCTCTATCTTAGTGTCCTCCTCTGGAATTGCTTCAGCAGGTGGGATCATTCCTGTGCTGGGACCCCAGAATTTGCTGCATTTTATACATTTATATGTAAATACAATTATCCTTTCCCAGAAAACCAAAATCTTCCCAGATGTCTGAGACTGAACCTTTTCTGTACAGGAAGAAAAATATTTCAGAAGTCTAAGGAGACAAGATCATTTGGCAATGCCTGCCATAACATAATTATTTAATGGATATTTTATGGCAGTATATAGAGGCCCTAAATGATAGCTGAGCTTCTCTGTGGTTGGCATTATACATGCTAAGAGATGATCACTGCCCCCAGGAAGTTTATAAACTAAATAAATAGGACAAAGATCAAGCCAAGAGGAGCATTATTATCTCCAGTTTACATATGGAGAACCCAAACACCAGGAGATAAAAATCTGTGAGTCCCACAGCGAGCCTGTGGCAAAGCAAAGTTCTGCTAAACCCTAATCCATCGCTGGCTCCTTCCTCTCAGCCCTTCCAAAACAAGAAGCTGCAAAGGAAAGCTTAGGCAGTGAGGGAAAAAAGGAAACAGCAATTTATTACTGATTTATGTCATTTACAAGCCAAAATCTCAAAGGGAATTGGAGACAGACAATTCTCTCATTTTCATGGTGGAATGTTCAGGCAGAGGAAATCTTCTGCAGCCTCCCAGCCAGTTTGAAGGTATGACAGAGCCAAAGTCCTCTGTCCTCTGGATTGAACTGGAAGAGCTGTGATTTTCCTCATCTTGCAGATCTCATGGCAATAAAACAGCTTCTCCATCAGTTGTCACAAGATTCAGCCTAGGACTAAAGGAGAGGGAGCAAAAAAGTCACTCACATTTTACATCTCCTGGATGCAAAATGCCTTTGTCTTTCCCCAGCCCAGCACAAATTAACACAGCTCAGAAGAGCTTCCCTCATTTACCTGGCTTTGAATGGCTTTGATCAGCCAGAGGAGTGGCTCTGCCCTGTCCCTCTGTCCCAATCAAGGGAATAGTGTGGGGTCATGGTGCCAAACACGTGCTGCATCCTTCTTGTGAGGTTTATTCCACATGGGGGGATCAATCTCACCCCGTGGCTCCTCTCCAGCAGCTGAGCCAGCACTGAGAGCCTCAGCAGGACCCAAAAATGATGCTGTCCCTCACAGTGGCCACCTTCTGTTCAAAGGGACACGACAAACTCCTGGATCCTCTGCCTCTCACAGGCATCTGATCCCATCTGCCTCCTCTCTGCCTTTTAAGTTCACGACATTCTTGGTGTTGCTGGAAGCAGAAATGGTAACAGACAATTTATTTATCGTGGAAGGTACAAATGAAAAAAAATCCTACACCTTTATGCTTGGAGCAGGGGGTATGATTGCATGTGGGTCATCATTTTTTAAGTCACTGCTGCACATTTATATCAGGTACAGTTCTCAGATTGGAGTTGTCACCTCCTGGTTTATTTTCCTTTTCATTTTTCTTCCTGGTAAGGAACTTTTATGTATAAGGAACTTTTTCTGTGTAAGCCAAGACCAGAAAAAAAGAGAAAGGAAAATGAAAAAAAAAAAAAAAATCAGGAAATAATAGCAGCATCACTCCATATTCTTTCCTCAGAATTAGCTCCAAGTCACACATTAGCCATTAACTCCTTTGACCTGTTCCTCTTTGAAAGATAAGTTCCACTTTAGGTTTCAACCTAAGACTTCAGCAGCTTCAGCACTGACATAATCCTAATTGTTTCCTGTATTTCTAAAATGATATAAATGGGAGTTCAAAAGTAGATTGCAGAAAAAAATACATTTTCAAGGTAAGCCAAATAATCATAAATAAACTCTTGAAAAACACAGGGAATAAAAAGCACTTGGTAGCTTCAGTAGTAATGATCTGAAACATTTAAATTAAATATATGCATTCAAGAAATCACTGTATCATGTGCTAAAAGCGCTGGGTTCAAATGCTAATTGGAGTATAAGATGAGAAATCCAAACACAAGTCAATTTTGGTAAGAACGTGAATGCATTTATCAAAAAGATTTCAAAATGTTGATGTGAAGCCTCCTGGGATTGTTATGGATACACAGAAGATATGAACATAAAAACATAATTCATCTGTTCAAATTCTGATTCCATTCTGTTTATTTCAAGATGCAACAAATTTCTGCTCCTTCCCACTCTTTCTTTTTTTTTTCCATTTTTTTTCAATGATGAGCAGCATCTACTTTTTAAATGACCCACACAATGTTTCTGAGTCATGTTTTGGTGAATTATAGCAATGAAACATCCAGACAAACACAGGAGAAAAAGAGACTCTCACACCCTTTGTAAGGCAAATCTTTCTATGGCCACCGTTCTAAAACACAGCTTAAAAATGGATTTACCTCCTCCACAGCACTTTGCTGCTCCTGAAATTACTTTTATTTCAGAGTGGTTCAAAGTATCAAAATGTCTGCTCTTTCCCTAGAATGAGGGGCAACCCAGATTATTTAACTCTGGGTGCTAACTTGTGTATTGCAGCATGAGAATCAGTCCTGGCTGAAGAAATCCGCACCTCAAAAATGCCATGGTGGCTGTGCAAAGGCCAAAAGAGAAAATTTCCAAATTACCTGGAATGAAAAGCTTACCTGAAGACTTCTCAGTGGAAAATTCAATTGAAAATATATTTTGTTGGTTTTGTTTGGTTTTGTTTGGGGGCTTTTTGGTGGGGTTTTTTTGGTTTTTTGGGGTTTGTTTTGTTTGGTTTGGTTTGGTTTGGTTTGGTTTGGTTTTCTTGTAGTAAAGAGAAATGTGATTAACATCCTCAAGAAAAAATCAAGTTTTCAATGAATAAATATTTTGAATGTTTTCAGCCAGTCTCGCTGGTGTGTGAACACTGCTTGATACCTCTGCTCTCTTTCTATCAATAAAACAGAAAAAGTAGAACCCAAATCTTAAAGCCACAATAGTAACTGATTTATTTCTTGGAAACATTGACCCCCAAAACATCTAAAGGAGATCAGATACAGACATGGGGAAATCCAGAACTGCCTCCCCACTGAATAAAGGAGAAAATGGTGCACAAGACACATCTTTGGGGTTTGGATCAGTGCCTTCAGTTAATATTCATATTCATTCAGTGACTGCAGTACATCACCTCCACTGAAGGAGAAAGATGCAAAAACTCACAGGATGAAACCCAGAAAAAACTTCACTTTTCAACACCCCTTTATTAGAGAAAATACGATTTCCATTAGAGAAATTATGACTGCATGAATTTTCACAGAGCCCAAATACAGAGCACTTGATCTTGTAGCTTTAAAGTTCTTTCATGCAAGGTTTTTTTTTTATTTTTTTTTTTTTTTTTTTTTTTTTTTGTCAGTGATTATGTATACATAGTTTTCACAGGGAATACAGGATATAAGGGACAGTAAGTATGCTTCAGCATATGGTGAAACCATATGCTTGGCTGCTTCTCTGCCTATACTACTTTTATTTATTTATTTTGAAATATGTGATTCACATTATTAGTTCAGACCTCTCTAATTTGCATGGCAGTATATATGACAGATTAATTATGCTTAATTTTTAAATATTTTTTTTATTATTGTCTGGGGTTAAAGAGTGTGCACAAGACAGGGAAAGAAATGGTTTGAATTTCCTACTGATGTAAATGAAGAAAGCAATGTGAGTGCTTTAGATCAAAGAACTACCATGCAGAAATCTTTGATATGTCAGACAGATTCTGAATCTGGAGTCCTCCTAATGTGCATGATTCTGCAGGAGAATGGAAAATGGAAAAATGGAAAAAAAATGGAAAGTGATGAACACAGAGGTCTGGATTCTTAGTTCCTTGTCCAGTAGGTCACCAAAAAGTGAAGAAACACAGAAACCCTGGCTCTGTGCTGCTGAGGAGCCTGGAGAGGAGGCAGGAGGAAAAGGAAAAAGTGAATTCCATTGGGACCAGCACATTTCTGGTTTTATAATTGGCTCATTTTGATCTAAAACGTTCCCATCGTAAGACTCAAGAACAGCCTCGCAGCAGAAATTTTTTTCCCTAATTTTTCCCCAATTTTCAAACTATTTTGAGTTCAGTTAAAAATACACTCCAAAGCAAAGTATGGCCACGTGGCAAAGAATTACAAAAACCACTGGGGTAAGTGTCATTACTCACTGTTCTAGCACAAATGAGCTTGTTAGATCACAGTCCAGGGGTGGCAGCCACCTCACACTTCTCTTTTTGTCCTGACTCATTTTTTTCCTTGTTTCCCTCCTGAAAGTCCAGGGACTTGGTCGAGCTGGGAAATCTCCCACCCTTTTTGATCAGAGATTTTCTGTCATTGCCTTTCCTGCAGGAGACAGGTGACAGCTCCCATTTGGATTGAAACCTAAGGAGATCAGATGCCTGCTCCGAAATCCCTGCTTCAGCACACGCTTCTAATGGGAGTTAAATGTGTCACTTTGCCTTTTGCACCTCAATTCCTTCACAGCAGCAGAGGAATCACAGCAATTCCCCACCCCTGAGGGTTGGGCTGTGGGGTGCTCCAAGGCCATGGGGACATCTAAGTAGCTCAGCCAGGTGTAAAACTTTGATCTCCAGAGTCATCAATCCAGCATTTCAAAAACATTTAACTTACAATGAGAGATTTCATATTTTCAAGACACATTTCCCTTTTTTTTTTTTTTTTTAATAGAAGTTTTATCATTATTTCTTTAAACAGCTTACAAAATCCCACATACAAGTTGCAGCACTTGATCTTATTATCTGTCTTTTAATACAAACTCTCTGTTTTGGTGTAACATGAGGTTTGACCAAGAGGCATTCCATCTATGCTGGCAGCAAGTCTGGGAATGTTGATATGCCAGGCAGGAGGCAGGTGATTTTTCTGGAAACATCTCTCTCTTTCTCCAAGGGAAAAAATGGAATAAAAAAAGCATAGAATGACCTTGCACTAATAAGCCTCTGCCTGGAGACAATGATTAAACCTGGTGGGGCGAGGGTTGGTTTATGACTAATATCAGCTAAGGCACTAATGAAAGTATCCCATTAAAAAATGTATAACTTAGGGACCTGTCTGCCTGAGAAATGTGGCCACTGCTGTTGCTGCATTAGTGTGCTCTGAAGCACAAACAGGAAGGTGCAGCCAGGTACTGGAGCCCTTATTTCTAAATAAATTAACCAGCCAGAGGTCCTGCACAGGAGTGAAATCTGGGTGTGAAATCTGCATTTCAAACTTATTTCTACCTCCAGGACTTTATTGTCCAAAGGTTTCTCCTCACCAGAGTTGCTGCAATGTTACCCTCAAGTACTGGGACTTATATGCTGTGACCTGAAGTGGTGGATGCTGCACAAATATCCATATGCTCATACAAAATGTTCATATACTCAGGAGTATCACAGGACAGGACCAGTTTGATAACGTGCACCAGCCTGGGACAGGAATCAAGTGGTTTCTTTGTTTTCTTCGTTAACTTTACTCTGAAAGAAAACTGATTTTCTTCCATTTCACTGGAAAAACTTGCACAGGAAAACAGCCTTGGATTCTTGTGGCAACACTTCCCACAGGGCCACAGTTCTGCTGTGCAGGACCAGACCACACCAGGGCTCCTGTGCAAGGTGCAAATCCTGCTGTGCACTCCTGCAGCAACTGCAACACACCAAGGACCAAAACCACTCCCTCTGAACTGGGAAATCCTGCCAGCCACCAAGACAACAGTAAAACCAGCCTGCTGCAGAGGATCTGAGCTGCAGCACACTCATCTAGGAGAGTAACACCTCAAGGTATGCAAAATGCAGCTCCTTTGAGGTTCACTGGCACCATTTTGAACTGGAGTGTTTCACCACTTAGACCTTTCAGTGGTTGATTGAAAAAAAAAAAAAGCCCAAGAAAAATATAAATCCATTCTCATATATGCAGAAAATTAGGAGTATTTAAGTTGGGAAACTAATTTTCTTTGATTTCATAATTTTTGGGAATTTTGTTTTTAACTAGGAAAATAATTTGGTGGGAAATTCCAAGCAGCTGCAGCTGAGTTTGAGCAGCATCCCCAAAAGCTACTACACAACCGACAAAAAGAAAAGAAATAAAACAAAACCAATAAAAGTAGCAGCAGTCTGTGAAATAATATAGGTCATGTATGATCCTTTTCACTATTTTTGAGAATTTTGGTTTTAACAAGGGAAATAATTTGGTGGGAAATTCCAAGCAGCAGCAGCTGAGTTTGACCAGCATCCCCAAAAGATGCTACACAACTAACAAAGAGAAAAAAAATAAAACCAATAAAAGTAGCAGCAGTCTGTGAAATAATATAGGTCATGTAGGATCCTTTTCACTATTTTTGAGAATTTTGGTTTTCACTAAGAAAAGAANAAAAAAAAAAATAAAATAAAATAAAATAAAATAAAATAAAATAAAATAAAATTAGCAGCAGTCTGTGAAATAATATAGGTCATGTATGATCCTTCTGCATTGCAGATGTTGAAAATTATTGCTATAGCCACTGAAACCCTTTTTATTTTCCAAGTTATATTAACAACTGAACACCAGCAAAGGTTACTGAGTGGTTATTTCCCACCCATAGCAGATTTAGCCACAAGCATGTTAAAACTGCAGTTGGAGAAGGGGGTTAAGAAAACAAACAGATTCATTGCAGAAAAAAAAAAAAAAGTTCATTAAGCTATTTTTTAAGAAACCCGATCATCTATGCAGTAGAGTTCACATATTAATTTCTTTTATCAGGGCAAATTTGATGTTATCTATACTCTGCTAAAAATATTAAAGCCATTTTTAATGTGACCTGATGCACAGCAGAGTGGAAAGGCATCTTTTTGAAAAAGTAAATGAAAAGCAAAACTGAGTTCTCTTTATAACTCTGACTTTCTTCCATGACTTGAACATATCCACTCAAAAAGTGAAATGAAAGAATCTTTAGTTTCTGAAATTTTCTACAGTCAGTTGCAGTACTAAATTGCTAAAGTAGAAGAGTAACAAAAAGGAAAGAAGATCAAATTTATTTTCTGACACGAGGACTCTTTTTTTTTTGCTCCTGACCATAAAAGTTAAAGCAAAGCTTCACCCAAATATCAGAATGAGACACAAACAGCTGCTGCATCTCAGGTCTGTCTTACAAACTGAAATCAGTGATTTTCCTAAACCAGATAAACTACAGAATGGGGGTTTCTGTGTTAAAATTTGATTTGCAGACAATTTTTCACACTCTACTACTTGCACAGGGAACAAATTTTAACTCCCTTTATTTTTAAATTTAGTCCACCACAAGGTATTACTTTATATATATATATATATATTTATTTCAACAAATCAAGAAGAAATTAAAACACATCAGTCAGTGGTTTGTGCATAAACCCCTAGGTCACTGTGATTTGCATCTTTTTACCTTTAAACACTTATTTATTTCCCAGGCACTGGGAATAGACCAGGTCATCCTCCTGGGGTGGATAAACACCATCCATACCTCGGGACAGGCAGATTATAAGGATTTGTGTCACCCTTTCCCCTTTACCTCCTGCTCAGCCCCAACAAGGATTTATCGGAGGGACCAAAGTGGGCAAGGGCAGAGCAAAACACTCAGAGCCTCAACACTAAAGAGGGAATTTCTACATTTGTGCAGGAAAATTTCTGCACCTGTAAATACCCTCCTCTCCTCTGTCACAAGAGCCCAATTCTTCTGCATCCACCTGATATCCTGCCAGTCTGGGACTCTTTAGAAATGACAAATTCACTGAAAATGGCTGTGACAGTGAAGGAGCTCCTTTGCAATCCGAATGACAGTGACAATGAGAGGGTTTTTGTGCACTCAGTCACTCCCCAAAGCAAAGAGCCCGAGTGATTTAAGGGTGTGAGGTGGTTTTGGGGGTGCTGCAAGCCCAGGCTGGGTAAAAGGAGTTGCCATGAGATCTGCACTGAGTATTGGCTCAGTCCCTCAATTAATGACACTGCCAGTCCCTTCTGAGATTTTTTTTTTTTTCCTGGAGAGAGATCCAGTTGATCCAGAAGGGATCTCAGGATCAAGCTCTTGTGTAAGTGAGAGGAGCAGATTTAAAGTGCAAAACTTGCACTGGCAGCATGAACACACTCCCCTGCTGAGACCAAAGCCTGAACAGCACTCAGCTGATAATGTAAAACCCTGGTGGAATGCCAGTGGAAAGAGGAATTATCTGCCTTCTCCTACCTAAATCTTTAGCCTGTTCCTCCTGAAAGCAATGGCACTTGTTTCAGGAGCTCACTGAAAGCCAAGGAACAACTAAATCAACCCCAGAGCAACCAGAACTGGAAAAGTCTCTGCACACCATGCAGAAATCTCTGATGGCATCTGCTCTGCTTCAGTGGACCTGAACCCCATGGCAGAAGTTAATCTGAAAACCCAAAAAGGTAATTGTTGTTATGGCAACTGGTCACAAAAATACCAATTAACAATTTTCACCATGTGATTGAGGCCCTGGAAATCTGTGTATTAACAAAAATATCTAATCCTGGCAGGTTATCAGGCCTTGCACAAGAATCTACAGCTCCATCAGATACTTCCTAGGGATACACAAATTATCAATATTTGAAAACCACTGACTAAATATTATTTGAGAGGCTAACAGGCCTGGAGGCCTCTGGCTTTTCAATGTTAAAAATAAAAAAATTATGGTCTATTGTAAATTCTTTTCCATTCTGATAGTCCAGGATATCAGAGACACTGGTGAGGAATCATTATCAACAACAGTAAACTCCAGCCTTGCAGGAACAATCAGAATTTTATTAAGATTCTCCTTTGGTCAGAACAGTGCCTGAGACTTTGCCTAAGGAGTAATTCCATGCAATGAAATTAATTCTGTTAACAACCACAGCAATAATTTTTGTATTTGAAAACATGAAACACTGTAGCTGAACTGTTACCCAAACCGCAGCCACTTCTGCATCAGGAATTAGAAAGAAAGAAAAGAATTAGAAAGAAAGAAAAGAAAATACAAAAGGGAATGGACAACTATGATCACATATTATTTTGTTGCACCCAAAATTAAAATGTTATGTGCAGGAAGAAAGTGACCACTTCTATTCTCCAGATCCAAATTTCTGTCTTAATGGTACACAACGGGTTAAACCAGTATGGAGAAAATACTGTATTATTCAATCTTGCAATAAATTTCTGCAGGCAATATTCAGTAGCTCAGTTCAACCACCAGCCCCACTGGAGAGTTTTAGTGCTCTGAAGATTAAGATTAAATTCAGAAATAGCAAAGCCAAATTTTCTAGTTTTTCCAAGGGGCTGGGGGAGGATTATATATCCTTCTCACACGCACAAAATAAGTTTCCATTATTCAGGAGTTGTTCCATAGATCAGTCACAAAGACAAGTGTGATTTTTTCTGCAGAAAGCATGAACATTACCTTCACTACAGAGCTGGGCTTTGATAAACAGAAACCTTTTAAGCAACATTACAACAGAAGGAAGAATTTTTCCTTCATACCCTTCCAAAGGAGTGCTGGCATTTCCAAAATGGAATTACAGACCCAACGATCACACCCTGGAAATTCACTCTTAAATGGTGTCTGTAGTAAAAAGGTAGCAAATTTACACCTTAGAGGAAGGCTAAACACAGGGAAAGCCCAAATATCCTCACTGACACCAGTTTGCCACCAGAAACTTCACTTTACTACACCTTCATTGGCATCATTCCTGATTTGTGCTACGTAAAATGAAAAATGCATTGGTGATGGAATCTATCAAAGAATCCTGTGCACTACTAAGCCCATCCTGTTCTATTATTACTTAATAATACTTATTATTATTAATTACTTGATTCTCAGAAGAGAAATAGTCCCAAGCCAGAGAGCCAAAATCACTTCAAAAGCAAACAATATATTAACATATACAGAAAGAAAATGAAGAAATGAAGAAAAATGAAAAACAGAAAGAAAAAAAAAGGGAGAAGTGAATAAAGAAGTGGTATTTTTCTCTCTTTCTCTCTCCATCTAAAGAACTCAGCACAATTTACCACCTTGAATTATGTCATCACATTCCTTGAAGGAAAGTATTATATGTATTTGGAGATGAGAATGCAAGATGTAAAGATTAAGGACATCATTTTTAGTCACATATATTATTCAGGAGCTCCACTTCTAAACCGTATCAAAAGAGCCAGAACTTTGGAAGAGCATTGGATTAAAAAAAAAAAAAAATCCAGAAAATTGATAGGAAAAATGAATGTCCACAATTTCTGAAAAATCTGGCTAATGGACTTGCTTCTCAAGTTCTGAAATAGAAATAATCTAATTTTTGAAAGCAGTGGTAATTTTTTTTTTTTTTTTTTTTTTTTTTTCCACTGAGGTGATGTAGCCATGGACAAAAAGAAGTGTGCTAGCTACGTAGCTCGCATTTGAATTTTTTTAATTTTTTATTTTTATGTGCTAATTGTTCTGCTCTTTCCTGGTTTTGAATGGTGTAGGTGCTTTGGAGACCTTTGTCACCTCTCTCAGTTGAAGTTATCATGATATAACAAAAATAAAATCTGTATCTGGTAGGGAAATAAAAAAATCCTAGTTGTTCAGTCTTCCAAAATTACACTGGACCTGGATTAAAAATTATTACAATGAACAGGAATAATTCTTCGCTGACAGGGAGATGAACTAGGTAAATGAATCAGTCCTTTCTGTATCTAATTTCTATGATTGCAAGGGCATGAACACTCTGACCAAGCAATTTACATTCATTTACAAGTATAATTCATAAATCTGTGGGTTCATACATCAGGATTTCGGATCAGCTTAAATAATGTGTGTAAATACATTGTCACTTTATTTGTTAATGTATTGCAAATGAGGATATAAATCTGACATGAACACAAGTTTATTTAATTTAAAATGAGAATCCTGTACAAATGTCTGGCAGGGGACCACAGCACAGGCTTTGCTCTGTTCCTTAGCCCAGGCTCAAACCTGCAAACTAAATTTGAATCATTTACTTGTCTCTGAGATATTTCCTCTTGACTGCTTTCTTACTTTAAGAAAAAGATGCATTCTGAGGAGCAGATCCTCAGCTCTAATCCAGCTGGAGCATCCTTCAGCTTTGTTCATCATCTTCAATAAAGTTATTCTAGCTCTCAGCATCTGAGGATTCGAGGTGAAATCTTTGTTCCAATTAAATCAATAAGAGATTTCCTATTGAATTCGAGGATTTCATCCTTGGCCTTTCTATGTATACACATCTTTTTAAGACTAAAGTGATGTACAACAGCTCTGTATAACATGCATGTAGCAGATCCTTTTATGGAAAGGGCAGAAAGCTCTTCAGACAGTGCACATCCTGTTTCCTCGTGAACAGTTCCTCAATGTTTATAAAACAAAATATAGGATGAGTTATGTCCAAGATTCATATAAATTTTCACCGCTTATAAATATTTTGGACATAAATTAACATTTAAAATTTCTTTAAGCCTATCAAGCCAGCCACAGTCCAGCTGTATTATCAGCTAGCACATAGAAAGCCTTTTTTTTGTTTGTTTTAAGAGTCCTTCTAGCCTGTGATCATATTTTTGAACCAAGGGTTTCACATAAAACCAAAATGACAGTGGACATTTAACAGGAAAGGACTGAAGCAATAAATGTCCAAAGAGCAGCTGGATCCTGTTTCAGCCTGCATGAGCTCCACCAAGTAATTGACAGTCTTATTGCCTTTCCATTTTACACAAAACTACAGTAAAAGAGTGGTTTCTTCTGGAAGCTATTCCATGTGGAATGTAACTCATATTCTGGGCAGAGTGATACTTTATTTGAACAGTCGACGGTGGCTCCATGGGTGTATATCTTGAGAGAAATTTAGTTGTGGAAATTAAAGACAGAAAAATTGTGTGTAGGACCCAGCTCCACTCAAATCTCTAACAGTTTTTCTATCTGCTTCCATGGGAGCTGGAACAGGCCTTCTGGGGGAGAAATCCTGGTTCCTTTCATCTTCTTTCAGCCAAAAATCTTCAGGACTTCAGATGAAGATTCAAAAATCTTCAGTACTCACAGAGTGTGAGCATCAGAGAGTTTTGGAGATGCTTCGAGAGTCCTGTATCAGGACTGGTTTATCAGGCAGTGTTAACTTGAAGCTGCTTTTTAAGGTTCAAAATTCCTTGCACATTTAATGAATTTTATATCAATTTTAGAGCTGTAATGTGCTTTCCACCTCTCCTTTTCTGCTGTTCCTGTTCCTAAGGGTGTAGCAGGAGCAAGGACTGGATCCTGCACGCCACCAAACCCGTGGAAGCCTCGCTTGACATGGGTGGGTGTTTAAAACCCACAAACTTTCACACATCCTAACACCTCCAAAGATTTAAAAAACCTCCCAACCTCCCTGATTTCAACACCTGGCAGGATCAAAACCAGCTGGGAGAGGAACAGGCCCCACAAATTCTCACCTCTGCGCTCCTGCTTAGATCCCGTTACTCCCTCCAACTTCTCCGCCAAGCACAAAGTAAACCCCGCATTCCAGAGGAGGATAAATGACATAATTTAATGTGACTAAGAGATGTACAGATGGCACTGCACTGCCTCTGCAGCCTGCAGAGGTCAGGCAGCAATTGGCCATAACACAAACTGAGCTAATACAGAGTTACAGGCTGCCACATCCTGGTCCCTCTCTCTCCCAGCCAATGCTATGTGAAGTAATTGAACACGCAGCAGCTTGAGTAAGGGGCAGTGCTGGAAAATGTCAGTGCTCCAGCTTGAAATATCTTCATAATAGAAAATATTTTAGGGGTTTTAATGATGGGAGGTTCAGGAGGAAAAGTATGTCAGGTTAGCGAGTCCAGATCAGCGGCTCATCTGCTACAGCAGTTCAGTCTTACCTCCTTTAAGAAAACTGAATAAATAATTTTTTTTAAAGCCTCTTCTATTCATTTTAATATGCAAAAAACTAATAATACTTTATTACTGCAGTGTACCTAGTTTTTCTCTACTTTTCAATGTCCACAGCATAACCAGTAACACTATAACAAAACCATCTAGTTTACCTTATAAATTCCCTCTTTGAATTTCCCTGATTCTAAGGGAGCTGAACTTCACCATTTTTCAAAGCAAAAACTCCATACAAACCCTATGACTCTTACAAAAGTTTCTGACTATTTTTTTCCTTTAGAAATGTGAAAAAAAGCTTTAAAGCTGCCTCATCCATGCAGGTAAGGGAAGCTGCACCTCAGGACAAGCTCTCAAGGAAGGCTGAGGAGGAAAGGAGAGGGAAAGAAGAAGGCTCAACACTACAGATGACCACTAGGATGTCCTTAGGGGAGGCTACAAAATACAAAAATAAACAAAAATTAAAAATAAAATGAAATAAAATAAAATAAAATAATTAAAAAAAAAAACCTTCCCCAAGAAAGAAATACAGGTTAAAACAGGAAACTTCATAATTTAGACAAAGTACGTTCACATCTTGATTACTGCTTTCTATCCTATTTCCTTCCATGCCCCACAGGAGGACACCAGGACTTGTTTTATATCTCCTGGAGTTATAAAACAAGTTAGATGTTATGTTAGATGTTAGATGTTGTAGTTATGATTCACAAGAGACTGAATAAATACCAGGTGAAAACTCAAGCATTTCCTGAAAGTTAGATGTGTCCACAGTCACGTTTGCAACATCTTACATGCAATTTTGTAAACATTTACAAACACATACAATGACTGCAAAGTTTTTTAGATAAACACTGTCAAATCATTCCCTAATGGTCACTCAAAACACATTATAAAGTTATGTACAGTTTACTCATGCAAAAGGAGTAATTTTCACGCTCCTTTAAAAGACAGAGGAGCCCTCCTGCATGATTCCCCTGACCCATCATGGCTTAGATAATTCTAATTTTGAGTAACAGTTGGAAATAAAAATACATTTTCCAAGTCATCCAGGCAAGAAGTGTGGGCAGTGCTACACTCCCGAGGAGTGGGTGGCAGATGAAATCCATGAGCAGAGCATATGCTGCTCTCTCAAAACTCAGTGAAAACCTCCTGCTTTTGTGTGCCAGAGAAAAATCCTTGGGGCACCTGGGCTACCAAACTCCACCCAGGCAGTCACAATTGGCCTCCAAGGACACAACTGTGACAAAGCTGCTGCTCAGCTTGGTGGACAGCAAAAGTTACACATCTACTACAAATCCAAGCTGGACAGAGTTTATCCTTGCCTGTCTCTAATTCCATTTACTTCCCAAACTCTCAGTCGCTACGTGCCAAGCAGCAAATCCCATTTTTAGTTCTCTTTTCTCCCTTTAATCTTGTTGGTCATTTAATACTTCAGTCCAGTGGCCCTTGCAGGGTTTCATTTTGCTGCTGTGATTCCCCTGGTGCAGCAGTTTCATCTTGGAGCAGAAGCTACTCCAGCTAAATGCCAGCCTTCAATGTTTCAAATTTAGAAACTTTCTGAGGTGCTTGCTCTCAGACAGCATTAGCTGGCTGCACTGCTTGATTAGCAATGCTCTCTCTGAGTGGTGTATTTACTCCCAGGAGCACTTTATCATTTATCATACTTATGTTCATTTCACTCTTATCCCAATCATGCCAGCTTTCGTGTAAAATGGTTAAGAAAATTAAAAAAAATTTAAAAAATTAAAAAAAAAAAGGAAACAAAAAAAGGAAATAAGACTAAAACTTATTTAGTACACCTTTAATATCACCCTTAATGTTCACACACACACTTCAGAGACAAATGAGTGTTCTGTAGCTTCTTTATGCTTTTCTTTTTCATTTTCTCCATCGGAGTTAACTCAATGTAAATACCAGGCAATGCTGTAGAAAATATAAAGCAATGTAGAAATCTGCCTGTCACTGGAGAGCCAGGAGGAACAATGGGAATCCAGGGCCACCATCTGGCCCAGAGGTGTCTCCTGGAGAATCCTGTGACTGCAGGACAATGTGATTTTGGACCAGGGTCACTCTGCCAGCCCTGCTCAGCCAGGTCAGATCTAACTGTGCAATCTAACTCACACAAACACCTTCTCTGAATCTTTTGTCTTGCAGGGACAATTGGCACCATCTGTTTTCATAGGAAAGTGCTTTCCATGGGGTGTGGTCCTGAAGGCTGCAGCTGGGAGGGAGAGGAGCTAAATTTGTTCTGTGTTACAGGGAAAACAAAGCTACTTAAGCATCACAGAGGACAACTGAGGAGAGATACCCATTCATAAAAATGAGTGTTTTAGAGGGTAGATGAAAAAAAGTAATAATATCAATTTCTCAGAAAATTCCTTAACAAAAAAGAAAACCATTTCTTTAATACCTAAATGAAGATCCTGTTTCCTTCTCCTGAGTTCCTAAAAGAAAATTTTAATTCTGATTTAGAAACTTTCCATTGAGTAAATTCTCAGCTTTACTTATCATTTAAACCCTGAGCTTTCCATGCTTTTTTTTTTGTTCTCCAGGCTGCCAGATTGTTGCAATACCAAAATGAGGAAATAGCATTCATTTATATCTAATTGTGTAAGGCAACCAGTTATATTTCAGGTTTCTGACTTACTAGACATTGCTTCAACACAAACTGTGTATCTCACTTCATTTTCTCACATCTTCTTTTCATAAGAAAATACTTATTCACAACTATATGAAATAATATTTTTATTACTATATGAATAAATATTTTTTACTATTTAATATTTTTCTTTATAACTATATGAATAAATATTTTTTATATTTAAGAAAAAGAGAACGACTGCTCAGCAAAGGAAAGAGATGAGTACAAAATACCTAAAATACCTAAAATATTTATTTTAGGACTTTGAAATGTAAAAGGTGGAAATAAACTTAGTTGATTGGTAAAAATGTGTCATAGAAGGACAGCCTTGGTAAATTAAGAGACCCATGAAACAGGAGTTTTGTGGTTGAAATAATTCCAGAACTGTAATGTCCTGGAACCCACTGCCAAAGCTTCAGAGTGAACTTGACTAAAGCATTTACCCTTTTCTGGTTAATTCCAGCTGTTTCAAGAGATGTTGAAGAATTTCATCAGAATAAGATTTTAAAAAGCAGTTAGGGCAAAAGTCATGAAGTTTACTCTTCAAAGGACTGCTGTTATACAAAAGGACAGCAAATAGGTTATTAGGCCCATTCATGGGCCCCAAAATTACATTTCACATCGTCCAAGGGCAGAAATTATCACAATTCCATGCAAAATCCGTCACAGTGTGTACACCAGTTAGACTCCTTTAAATCAGTGGAAAATCAGAACTCATATCTCTGCAAAGATATGATCTGCACTATGGAAGAAATTGTATTTTCATTCTATTTCATCATCCTCTTTGTCTTTCTTTTAGATGTTGTCACATCCTCTCCCATCAGCTGCTCTCCAAAGTTCTCTTGGCTCATTTATTTTCCATCTTTCTCCCAGCCCTGAGGTCCAACCCAGAGTGCCCTGGAGTGAGTAAAACAGGGGAACAACACAAGGACCCCACTAAGAGTGGCAATTTCACCTTCAGAACCCTGAGGTTTCTTAAATCTGGAGGTTAAGGCTGAGACACAAACTTGAGGAACCCAGAGTGGCTGCTGGGTGAAGCAGGGGGTGATGAAGAGGAAGCCCAGGTGGTGCAGCCCAGGGGATGAAGGCACTGATGCCTTGGGAAGGCTGAGCTGGAACAAAGACTGGGCAGAGCCAGAGAATAAAGCAGAGATTTATTAAAAAGCCTTTAGGATACACCTAGGGCAGGACAAGAGCCTGGCCAGGGCTACAGCCAAGGTGGACCCAAAATGGTCACAAAATGGACCCAAAATGGTCACAAAATGGACAAAGGGTCACCAGGTCTCAGACTTTGCTAAGTTTTGGTCCATTTGCACTTTGGGGTTGAATTGTCCAATTGCAGCTCCAGGCTGTGAGGTCCCATCCTTCTTGTTCCTCCCTCCAGCCACCCCTGTTTGTGCTTTGGGCTGAAAGTTGTCCTTGGTGTGCAGCAGGAGAAGGATTTGTTTTGTGTCCCTGGATTTCAGTGGGAATCATCTTCACCTCCTTCCAAAGGTTCTCAGGGTTCCCAGCACCAAAATGTGACTCTTGATGGAAGTTGCTCAGAAATAAAAGCACCTATAACAATTTACATCAGCTGAAATTGTTCTTTCCTTTTTCTTTTTTCTTTTTTTTTTCTTTTTCCTGAACAGGCTCAGACTTTCAAGCTCAGATTTGGATGTATATGTATGAATGATCTAATATCTCATATGCTCTTATTTATCTAACAAACGATCAATTGCTTCAACATAAGGTTATTCACAGTTATTTTTGTACAAGCAGAAGATTGTTTTGCCATGTATAAACTAGACACTATGAGGATTATAATAGAAAATACTGCAACAAGATCACAAACTTCTACCTGGTTTGTTTAAAAAAAAGAAAGGAAAAAAAAAAAAAGGATATTTCTGCCCTCAGAAATATTTATCCTAATAACATTTCAGTCACTGCAGGTACAAAAAGAAAAAGTTTGTCTTAAATTTAAAAGAGAAATGTTTTCAAATACTTCTAATAACAAGGAGAAAACCCTGTGACCTCTGATTACTTAAACTTTTTCAGTGCTGAGACATATAGTTCAAGGACATACGTGATCATGGCTGGGTCAAAAAAAGAGAGAGAAACACTATGGGTTATACTAAAATGAATAATAAATAATAAATGAAAAATAAAAATTTTGCATGACCACATGCAAAATTCAGTGCATCTGATCTTGATCACTCCATTTCCACAATCAGTGCCCTCAATTACTGAGATCCATAATTTTATTCTGTTTATGTTATAAGCAAATAATCCTCATCTAGCTTCAGACCCACAGCACATTCTCAAAACACAACACAAGTGACCAAGGCCTGAAGTTTAACTGAGATCAATGGGAACCAAACATGGAAAAACATCTGAAAATATGGGCCAGAGGGATGTGCCCCACAATTATTTCCAAAATCAGTATCCAAAATCAGCCCAACAGCTTAGCTGCCATTGCAGGGGCTGGATTTGAACATTTTAAAAAGTAGTTTTGACTGATTAACGTCCTTAATAAAAGTAGTGGCAGAGGAGAGAACCAAACCTGAATGTCCAAAAGGCTCCAAAGAAGAGCCTGCACCTCACTTCCTCCCAAATGAGAAGGAAACTTGGCTTTTCCCTGGTCTGCCTCTGGCATTTACTAATGATTTGAAAAAAATATTGATGCAAGTAGTTAAATTTGACAATGGTTCAATTTAAAATGATTTTTACTTGTGGGACATTTCAGTTCTGGCTCTGTGGGGAAAGCAAAGAGAAGATGAAGCATGGCAAGCTTAGGGATTCTGGCCAAAACAAATCTAGGTTCACACACTGATGGTCCAGGAATGAGCTCCTTGGACAAAGGATGGTACTGAAACCTCTGAGGAAGATGCTGGGGAATTGATTTGAATGCTATAATGAGTATATCTGCCCAGTGCCCTCAGCAGCTGAAAATAAAGTTAAAAGAAAGAGCAATCAGGAATCCTTAATGATAAAGAATCCTTAACATAAGGCAATGACATTCAGTTTTGGTTTTGTCAGAGATTTGGGAGAAAAAGGATAGAACAGGACAAACTGTGTTAGCTGAACAGAAAGTGAATCCTCCATTTAAATATTATCTTACTCTTCCTCAGATGTAATTCTTGCTCAAAATTATTTTCCCAATAACTCTGGCAAATTTTGATCTCTGAATTAGTCACAATGAGTATTATTTGAGTTATGTGCACTCAAAATAGATGTTGGAGAACTCAGAGATCACAACTTTGCTGGAAATATTCATGTCACCAACTTTACAATTTGCTGTTCAAAACTATTTTCTATTATATATCCATGTTTTGTCATTTCCTTGAAATTCCTGGTCAACAAATTAATAGAATCAGAGGAATATTTATTGAGTGGTAATACAGAATGAAGTATTAAAACACCTAGTTAAAAAATGGATAAGTAAGCTACCCAAAATTCACAGAGTTACAATGCATTTATTGGTCTCTTCACTCTCCCTCCTCCCCTCAATACTTGGAAGGACTTTTAGAACCACTTTGAATGTAAAGAGGGAACAAAATAAATCAGATATAAAACACAGTCAGACTCAGCTGGGGGGAAATTACTGGCACAAGAACCAAGTGTTGCATTTAAAGCAATGTTCTATAATTTTATACTTGTTAATAGTGCACTGGGAGCTTTTTGCAAATTTTCTCCACTCCCTTTGTAAGGCCTTAGCTCTGCACTGAGCTCATATGGACCTAATAGAGCCAGCAAGAATTCTGCAGGTTAAACTGCTCAGATGAGGTCATTTGCTCAAGATGTTTCAAATTTTGCAAGAACAAATGATCCTGTGAGATGATTCCATTACAGAGGTCAAAAGGCTGGTGAGAAGGACGATAGGAAATACCTTTCTTTCTTTCTTTGTCCACAAAACACCACACAAAAATTGTGCAGTGATGTGAAGGAAGCCAAGGCAGGGCAGAAATCAGCAGAACTTGTCTTCCCTTTAATTTCTATCCCCACCTCCTATGCTCACTTTGTAACACTGCTGCAAATTATCAAGGGAAAGGCTTAATCTTCCTAAATTGATTTGGAATTCTTGTCATATTAAAAAAGTACACAAGGCTGTGAGGGAGGGAATATATGGAACAGCACGGGTTACAACTCATGGGAAGGAGGTTCCATGTGTAAACTGTGATTTTCAGAGAAGGACACAAAGCTCATTTTGCTTTTGTGTATGAGTTAAAAATGGGATATAATCCCCTCACAGATCTAAGCACTATCCACAGAAGGAAAAAGAGATTTTTTTTTTTTTTTTTTGTCCAGGTTAATAAATTAAGCAATTTATGCATTACATACATGCACAGAAAAGAGGTGGAAGGAATTCTATTTTCTCCTGAATGATCAAAGTGTTGGCCAATGTTATGGCTGCAGGCCAAACTAGACTGAAGATGGTTTGCTCCATTATTACCTTCTGCTGTATCCTTACCTTGGAATGACAGCAATTTCTCTATGTATTTTTAACTGCATTCTTCTATTATGGAAATAAATGGTTATTTAAATGCCATCAGTTTCAAATCACTCCACTGGAAAATACAGCAGGGAAAAGTATCAAAGACAAAGAACTTTTAAATAAATCTCATCTTCCCACCTGCCATATGAACCAATTTCTATGCCAGGTGGCAGATGTTCATGATGGTGCTTAAAATAAGTTAAAATTAAATGGATCTCAAAATTTAATTGTTTTTTAGTGTAAAGGGCTCTCAATTAAAGGACATTTTATTTTATTTTGTTGGTTAGATATCCTATCAGAAGTGACCTGAAAACCCAGAGCTCTTTAACATAAAAGAAATGATAAAGAGATCAGAATCTCAAGCATTAAAAGAGAATCTTCTTTCCTCAACGTAATTTAATATGTAATATCTCATAATCAGACCATCATGACAGAGAACTCTTCATCCTTTCAATAGAACACTTAGACAGCACATGTGGAATTTTCTTGATGCATGATATTTTATATAGGATATAGATCAGACATGTTTTCCTCAGATTTTCTGCAATAAATATGTGAGCAGTAGAACACCACATTCAAAAATGTCTTCTGAAAATCGAGTATGTATCTGATTATCAATTTTTCAAGTGATCTTATCAGTTTATAAAATACTTAAGTCCTCTTCTAATTAGTATAATTTCTTATCTGAAGAACTGTAATTTCACTGAACATTTCTCTTGCTGATGTTTCCTATATAAAGATGAGCTATGTCTTTTTTTAGGACATCCTGGAGTCGTAAATATTTTTCTGTACTTGAGAGTGACCACTCAGATTTAGCTTTTTGTGACTCAATGCCACATCACACATTGCTCTGTGTCTGCTCTGTGTCACAAGCTGGTCTGGAAATGTTTTTATACTTTTGTTCCACGTGATTTCCCCAGGATAACAACACTGCCTCAGCTGAGAAATCACTAAGGATTTCCATGTTTTTGACTCATCCTCTGCATGAGTTTCATGGGCCTGAGTAAGAACCTCACGTAAACCATGCAAACAGAAGTGCTGAATGAGAGAGGAATTCCAAGAGCTGGATCACTGGATCATTGCTTTCAACCCTTGAGAAACCAGGATCTAGGGAAAAAATTGCTCATCATCTCAGGGAGATGTGTCAGGAAACCCAGAGAAAACAAATTCCTGAGAAGGCAGCAAAAGTATCATGGGGTACTTTTACACCCATAGGACAGACCAGATATTTGTTTCTGTTGTTGCAGCTACAAAGAATTGGTTGAATATTAAGAAACAGCTCATCAAAAAATTAATTTTTCTAGAAAAGGGCTGTGTCTGCTCTTCACCATGGGATGCCTGCAGCCCTCAGGGTTTCTGGTTTTACCAATCCAAAGGACATGTCCTAGACTCCAAAAGCTGATCTATTTCTAAATTTTAAGGAATGAGCCTGTATTCCAAGCATAGTTGTGACAGGTGTGTATAGATATATACAAGGCATTTTGACTGGGTGATGATTATGAGACCACAAATTCTGTGGAAATTAGAGTTTGTGTTCTACAAGGGTTCATTCTATTCAAATCAAGGACTAAGGGTGGTTTTAAGCAGTGTTTAAATTTCCAGTGTTTAAAATGCCAGTGGTTGTCATTTCTTCATGATTGGGGATGGCATGAAATCAACACTACCTCATGTAGTAAAAACATATAAATATAAATAATTTATGAACAGAAAATGGGTCTCCCACTATCATTTTGATAAATACAAAGACAGCACTTTTCCCAAACCAAGATTACTCAATTAAATCTACTCAATTAGCACAATACCACTGCCAAACAAGTCAACAAATATTGGTTCATAGCTCATTTAAATCCTAGCTTGGAGGGAAGGAAGATAGGCTGTACTGCAGCAAGGGCTTCAAGGTACTACAATAAAACAGATTTCAAGAACAGCTGAAAGTCACGACAAACTAAGACAGTAGATACAGAAAAAGCAGAGATAAAGCACAAAGAGATACATGAGACATTTAATCCAAGATATTTCTGTCTTTGCTGCCATGCCATCCTTCAAACTGCCCAGTCTGTGTATCCTCTTTTTGAAATTTTGAGTCACAAGAAGAGATTTTTTCACACAATCCAGAGAGGTCTACATCCATCTCACTCTCACCCCTCCTGTGTTGTCCCTGCTGTCTTCATTGTGCAGGAACAAGCAGCCCTCCCCTGGTCACTGCTCAGATCTCCCCAGCAATGCCACAGAGGTGCAGAAAGCTTGGAGGCTGCTTAGGAGGCTGATCACTAAACTCCACTTGGAAGTTCCAAATATATATAAATTACAAACTCACTGTGTGTCTGTGTTCTCGTTTGAGACGTGACCTTTTGTGTGAAACCCACTAATAGTGAACATATGTCACAGTAGAAAACTCTTTGGCACCGAGTTATTTCAGTGCATCACACTTAACAAATTGTAATTCCAGCTCCATAGTTCCTCTGTTCATAATAAAGCAAATCTGTCACAGAAAAGAATAATCTTTCTTTCCCATAAAAAGACTCATAGTTAAAGAATATAAGATTATCATTATGCAGGCTCATTAGGAGTACACAAGCTATACTTTTCCCCCTACAACTGAAATTCATTGATAAAACAATGAACTAACACCCCTCCTAAATAAAGTTTCAGCAGTAGCACTGTATGTTAATGGAGCTATTTCATTGTTAATGTGACTGACTGCTTATTGATTCTTGCAGTAATCCAGCAAGGGCTTCAGAGTACAATTTAGTTTGGAGAGCTACGGGTCCAACATCTATGCTCAATTACAACTTTCAGAAGGGTAGATCAATAAAATTTAAATTGCTTATGGTAATCACAACTTCAAATCATTGCGATCAGCATAAGCAATCTGCTGACCTCAGCCAAGCTCCTAAATTGAAACTTGTAATGAGTGGTCATTTAGTTTGGGTCCATTCATATTATTTTGGAGGCAGGTGATGAACAATTAAAGATCAGTCAGCACCTTCCCTACCCAGCAAGCCCCTCTGAATTCCCAAAGTACTAATATGTAGTAACCCTAGGGTATAGGCCTTTGCACTTCTTTAATGGGTATTCTGTATGAATAAGCAATTATATTTTCTATTAAACAATTTCAGTGTAATTGAATTAGCAGTTATAATATTGCTCGGGCAAGCAGAAGCTTTCCTAGGGAAAAATTAAGTGATATTGGGTAATTCAAATTAATTTATAAGCCTGAAAAATGTAACCATTAAACAGAATTGTTCACCCTCCCAAAAAAATTACAATTAATGAGCATATTGTTTCAATGCATAAGTTTCCTAACAATTTGCTTTTTGGTCATAATGGCTTTTTCCCAGTTCATTATAAAAACCTGTCTATTATAATGAAAATTTCATAGGCTGTTTTCTTTGACAAAGCAGGTTGCAAGTTTAAACAAAGATAGCCTGCAGATTACTTTCACGATAAGGACTCACCTTAGAATTACATTTTAATAAATCATTGACAATAAATCTCCTGTATTACAGCACCAGGGTTTAGAGAGGGAGGAAAAAAGGCAAATACAGAGAAAACGATCAATGAAAATCCCCTTCTGCCAATATGAGAATAGATTGGCCAACACTAATGCAAAGTTTGCTACACACAAAAATAAAAGCTCAAAAAGCTTTGGAAAGATGCAAAGCAAACAGCAATAAAGCCTGTACACAGATGCAGATTTAATTAACATATTAATTTACTAATATTCACCTAACAGCCTCTTGCAAGTGGTCTGTATTCAGAGTAGGAGTCCCTGAATATTTAAACAAGCTAACAGACACTGATTTGGGAATATTTTCATTAACAAAATGCCAAACAC
This sequence comes from Cisticola juncidis, assembly GCA_013400215.1. NCBI lineage: Eukaryota > Metazoa > Chordata > Aves > Passeriformes > Cisticolidae > Cisticola > Cisticola juncidis. Next base: position 424,294 of record VXBR01008886.1, on the reverse strand, counting down.
ACGATTCTGGTTCACGAGATTAGATATTATTCACAAGCAGTTGGAAAACTGATGAGCATTTCTGCTTGAGATTCACAAAACCTCGCACGGGGATGAGCACAGACAGTGCTTTGCCTGAAGACTGTTTAAACTGGTTTAGTCATCCAAAGAGGAGAAAAAAAAATGTATTTTTACTGGAACAAGAGGTTTTAAGGCCAGGAGCATCCATGCTATGTGAAATATTTCTTGCCATATTAACCAACATCAAAAAACTCACCTTAGTTAGACCCATTTCTGCACAGCTATGCAGACAAAACTTTCAATGGCTCATAACTCAGCAAGGGTGGAGAGAAGAAATCTAAAATAAACTAGCCAGACAAAAGACTTCTGAATGTGTTATGCAACACTTGGATGGTTTTCTGAAGTGAATCTATAAAAAAATTGATCTGATTAGAACAAAATCTATCAGTGTCACTCACTAGCTTTTCCAACCAGCGTGTCATGTAAGTAAAAGGCAAAAATTAGAAGTGGTAAATTTGTAATTCTTGATTAAACAGAATGCAGAAGAAATCCCATGCTTCTCCCTTGAACCTGTGGGTTACATCCACAAAAAAAGGCTTCTCCTCTCAGCCTGGCCTGTTATTTTGTGTGTAATGTAATGCTTCTCAAGAATATCAATCTTGAAAAGTACACTGATGTTTTATAGCTGCTCCTGTTTTGCAATACAAATGATATAATTACTTGTTTCTCGCTGGAGGGTGTCCAGTTCTCCTAGTTCATTTTTTAAATGCAAATCTTATTAAGCATTTTATCCTAAAATGTTTACTGCAAAAAAGGGCAGTATGATCTCAGACAAAGATGGACAACATCCCTCCAAAAAAAAAAAAATAAATAAATAAATAAACCAGGCAAGGAATGAAACCTGAATTAAAGCAGCATACCAAAATCTGAATTGATCACTTACTGAAATATGTTAACATGATGTAACGGGCAGCTACTAAAATCAGATGTACAGTAATATTCCATGAATCACTGCTAGCCAGCCCACAACGAACAAAGACATAATAAACAGCTCTGCTCACCAAAAAACCCTCAACTTTTATAATAGCTCTTAAATGTTCTGTTTATATAGTATAACAAATTTCTCACCACCTACAGCTTCCCATTTGTTACTGTGGACAGACTGCAAACTTTCTTACAGTGGTGAGCAGAGCATTAACTCATTGCAGTGAGTAACTGCTCATTCCTTTGGGCTCACTAAGGACACCCCAATCCTGAGCTGGACACCACCAGCACTCAGAAATTCCTGGCAGCCTCTGTGCCTGAAATTAGATTTTCCTGACCCAAAAGCACTGTCGGAGTCCAGGACATCCCTGTGGCCACCCTGGAGGGTTTGGAGACTGGACAGGGGGTCTGGGATCTGTACAGGGGGGTCAGAGCCTCACACAGAGCCCAGGAGGACACTGCCTCTGATCCCTGCCATGGCAGTGAATGCCCACAGTGTATGAAGAATCACAAGCTGAGAGAATTCAAAATAAGCAGTATTTAGTTTATCATAGAATGTAAATGTAGAATCTGGGATTTTTAGTATATGGGGGTGAAGAGACAAGCTGGAGGAATTGGGGAGTGGCCCCTGTGCTCCTTGTTCTTGCTCTCGTCCCCCATCTTTTGCTGAGTTGGATTTTAGAGATTGGTTTAGGGTAGAAATGCCATGTTAGCATAGGTAGTGGGCATTGGTAAAATTCTGTCAATAAAAAGTGCATTTTGGATGTGGTTGGGTCAGGGGTGCTGTACATGAGGTGTGGGGCTCTCTGAGCCGCCCAGTCCTGCTCTGCTGGGGATGCCCTGCAGAGCTGAGACAGAACTGAGATAATGCCCCTGCCAGGGAGGCCTGGCAGAGCTGAGACAGAACTGAGATAATGCCCCTGCCAGGGAGGCCTGGCAGAGCTGAGACAGAACTGAGATAATGCCCCTGCCAGGGAGGCCTGGCAGAGCTGAGACAGAACTGAGATAATGCCCCTGCCAGGGAGGCCTGGCAGAGCTGAGACAGAACTGAGATAATGCCCCTGCCAGGGAGGCCTGGCAGAGCTGAGACAGAACTGAGATAATGCCCCTGCCAGGGAGGCCTGGCAGAGCTGAGACAGAACTGAGATAATGCCCCTGCCAGGGAGGCCTGGCAGAGCTGGGACAGAACTGAGAGATAATGAAGAATAAACAACCTTGGAAACTGCACTGGTGCACTCAGCTTGTCTCTACCTCTGGTGTGAAACACTCAGGAACAAAGAGAAGATGAAAAACCTGATTACCTCAGGGAACAGCAACCCCGAGGAGAATCCCAGGGAGCTGTAACCCTGAGAAAGCACGAGCCCTTACTATTCAACTTAAAGCAGACTGGGCATGAGTTGTGCCCTGTGAGACATGACAAATGACTGAACAGTTCTGCTCCCATCCATTAGAGGTCAGTGGTATTTGTAAGCCAGCCAACTCATTACAGAACAGCAGAAAGGGGGATTAATTAGTGTCCCAGCTTAGCTTCAATTATGGAACAATCCATATTCAAATTGCCTATTGAATATGGTGGCTGCTGTATGAGAACTCTGGGAAATGTAAAGAAAATGATGGCACTGCATTGAGGGGGGACAAAACCCTGCCATGGACAATGAGATGACATCCAGCCCATGTCCCTCACTCAATTTCAGGACAGTAGGGTGACCATGTCCTCTCCAGCCTCTGCTCCATGTCCTCTGCTGGGACAGGTACATAAATCCCTGTGTGTCTCAGGGTTGGATCTCCCTGAGATTCTCCTCGGGGTTTCTGTTCCCCGGGGTATCAGGGTTGTTGTTCCCTGAGAGTTTCCTCAGGGTTGCTGTTCCCCGGGGTAATCAGGTTTTCAGTCTTCTCTTTGCCCTGGGTGTTTCACACCAAAGCCAGAGCAGACAAGTTGAGTCCAGCAGTGTTATCAAGGCTGTTTATTCTAAATTATCTCTCAGTTCTTGTCCAGCTCTGCAGGGCATCCCCAGCAGAGCAGGACACGCAGGGACTGGGCGGTTCAGCGATCCCCAAACCTTCAGTGAGGGATCTCCGACCCAACCACTGTCCAAGATGGATTTTTTATTTACAGAACTTTACCAATACCTACTACCTACACTAACATGTCAGTTCTACTCTAAACCAATCTCTAAAATCCAACTCGGGAAAAGATGGGGGACGAGAGCAAGAACAAGGAGCACAGGGGCCACTCCCCAATTCCTCCAGCTTGTCTCTTCACCCCCATATACTAAAAATCCCAGATTCTACATTTACATTCTATGATAAACTAAATACTGCTTATTTTGAATTCTCTCAGCTTGTGATTCTTCACACACTGTGGGCATTCACTGCCATGGCAGGGATCAGAGGCAGTGTCCTCCTGGGCTCTGTGTGAGGCTCTGACCCCCCTGTACAGACCCCAGACCCCCTGTCCGGTCTCCAAACCCTCCAGGGTGGCCACAGGGATGTCCTGGACTCCAACATGTGTGGAAGAGAATTGGGGCACTCCTGCCCTGTTTTGTTTTTTTTCCAGAAGCAGCCCTGGAAATGTTGAAAGGAGAAATTCTCCTCTCCCCTATTTCTCCTAGCACAGTGACAAACGAGATGTGAGTGGGTAATGGAAGATTCCTGTAGGACCAAGTCTGTCCCAAATCCTCTTCTAAAAGGCAGGATTTTCAGCCTCTGTAACTAGCTCATAAATTGGCCTATAATTGTCACCACACTGATTTCTAACCTGTAAATTTTCCTTGATTTTTTAAGTCCTTTAGAGACCACGGCTGTCTATTTCTTCCAATAATTAGTAGATTTAAATATTTGAAGCCAAAATATATAGGAAAGAAATAAATAACATGCACCCTTTCCCTAGGTAGATCTTTAATACATTCTAATGCATAAAAGCAATGTGACATTTTAAAAGTTTGTGAATTTCTTGAAAGAAAGCTGAAAAATTGTCCTGACAAATCCTCAATCTATTTATTCAGAGTGAAAATATAACATTTCTACTTGAAAAAGAAGAGCAGAAATTACCAATTCCCTATGTGAACAGAGTGGAGAAAACAGTGGAATATCCAAAGCTAGGTTCTGATCCAAGCTGTGCAGCTGTACGTCAGGGATAGGCTGATTTTAATAATTATTTCAGATTTTCTGTAAAGAAAATTTTGATGAGAGGCTTCCTATCAGCATTGTGCCCACACATGATCATTTTCCATCATTTTTTTTTTTTAATTTATTTACTTCATTGTATTTTTTGACTTCTCGTGAATCCTGCAGTAACATCAGCTTAACAAAATTCTTGAAGTAATTACCTGTTGGTTGAAAACCCTAGGTCAAAACTAAAAACAGGGCACCTAAGCCAGGTCTTAATCAGTGTTATATAGTGTAAAAATATCATTATTTGCCTTTGGGGGATATCTAACAGCAAAAGATGCACCTTGTGAACTTGGCATTGTTGCAAAAATAAATATGCAATAGGATTGGCAGCTTATTAAAAATTTTGGGGGGTTTAATTAGGATGTCAGAAGACTGTGGGCCTATTGACACTGTATTTTATTGTCCTCTACAGGTGGAAGAACATGAAGGGACAGAATTTGGCCTCCCTGTAAGGGTTAACCCTGAATTATGTTATTACTCACAGCATGAATGAGCTGACCCACGATATCTGTGAATTTGAGTGCTCTTGACCTGTGCAAAACTCAGAAGATTATTACTTGTATTGAAACTCTCTCTCTGAAATCTAAACATTGGCTCACTACTTTACATTTTGTTACTGGACAAATTTGCTCCAAAACAGAACCATCAAGCTGAGCTGAAAAAGTAATTCTTTTAAAAACAGATTTAATGGTTCAGCCTTAGATTTCTTTTCATTAAAATCTCTTTATTTCAGAAAAAACTTAGGGATAATAGAGGAGATGGCAAAGATGAGCCAACTCTGCCACAGCACAGGAACTTTTCTAGACATCCTTGGTTTTCCCAGGACTGAGTGGTGCCTGCTAAATCCTGAGTTATGCACCTGCCCCCATCACATTGCAGCACTTCATGCTCTACCTTAAGGTATCTTGGAGTCATCTGCATAATTAACAAAAAATTAAAAGGTAGTTGGGGAATGACGTGCTCATATTTATATAAAATAACTTGGGAGGGCTGAAAAAACTGAGAAAAAAATTCCATGCTGTGGCCTTTTTTTCTTTTTTTTTTTTTTTCTTGGAAGGATTATGATATTGAAAATATCAGGGATTTTTGGGTCATGAGAGTTTTCTGTGGACAGAGACCAGATTTCAACCTCAAGACTGCATCTCATAGCCCATCCCCTCATATCTGCTCTATAAAATTACCCCATGGACAAATCCTGATCCTGAGAGGCAGCTGAAAGTGTCCTCAAACCTTTCACCCTTTTATAGGTGCAAAATAATCTAACCCCAGCACATTAAGAGAGACATCAAAGGGTCCCCACTGTTTTTTGTAGGTGCAACTTCTGAGCCTCTCCCTCCCTACTTTACAGATAAGCCATGCAAAGACTTCACTCTGGCCTTTTGCCCCGTAAAGAGTTTTTACTGAAATGTGTGTTGCAGTAGAAAGATAAATAGTCAGAGTTACAGAAATCAATACAGCAAAATTCAATAAATAAAAATAAACTGGACAAGACCTAAACTTTCACCGTCAAGGAAGTTGTTTTACTTTCCTGCACTTGTACAATGCAGACACTTCTGTGCATTCAAATTCTTACAGAATATAACATTTGATTTTAAAGACTAGGGCAAAACGTGAGCTATATGTTCCATCGCCATCACGGTTTAAGAGACCTTTGAAACCAGAACCAGAAACTCAAATGATATTAAACTCCATCACACGTATAAATTTAGATCTCAAATTCACTTTAAACTATGGATGCAAGATACAAAATACAGATCCAGATCTCATTAGCCTTAAGGTCTGCAGCTATCTGAATCTGACATTTTGACTTGGAGCCATTTCTGCTAGGAATCAGAAAAAAAATTCTCATTTTCCATTTAGTCATTCCCAGCATGTTTTGCTTACGATTTTTTTTTCGCTCTGTCCCTGCACTAAGAAGCCATTGAACCATCTGTAGTATTCAGATAATAATTTCCTTAGCTATAACTATATAATTCCACTAATGAGAGCTACTTGAGAGTCTGCTATCATCCATTTCCAAAGATGTTATTATAGTTTGATCTTTTGCATATGCAGGCATCACTCCACCTTATAGATGTGGCTAAATGGATGAGAAACCACTTTTTAAAGAAACACTGTGCTGGAGCAACGTGCATATTGCAAATGCAAATGGCATAACTAACGAGAAATATCATTTTAGAGAGCCTGAAACTGTTTAACAGAGAGAAAGAATTCAGACAGAAGTTTTGCCTGTAAGAAAATAATTTTGAAAGAGCCTGGAAAAGTTAAAAACTATTTTGTTTTAAAATATTTGAACCTATAGCTTGCAAATTGAATTTTCACTTTATTTTAAAGTGAACCAACTTTCTATTATAAGAATTTAAGGAGGTAAATTTTATTTAAAAAGAGAGATATTTAAAAAGAGAAAAAAAAAACACCAACAAGAATAAGAAAAACACAACATTGCTGATTGCAACCCCAGAGAAACTGGTGAAAGGATTTGGGGACGTGTCCTCTCAGCCTGTTTGTTTTTAATTGACTAGATTTCAAAAACACAGGTTACATGTCTCTTTCTTTTCTTTATGGTAAGAAAGAACAAATAGAATTCTCTTTGGTAATTAACCATCATTTATTTCCATTTTTCAACTTTGATTGTGAACAAAAAGAACACCTTTAGACCACACCCACCCAAAAAAGCAGCATTACTAATCACAGCAACAAATCAGGTCCTCCAAAGGGCCTGACCATACATCTGGTTTATGGAAGCCTCATTAAATTCTTTTTAATGTGATCTCAGGCCACAAGATCAAGAGAATTTTTCAGCTGGTAGCTGGACCAGCTGAAAATCTTCTGGTGTAGTTTCACATTGGCTTTTTCAGGATTTTTTCAGTGCTCCCTCTGCAGAAAGAAGGGGATGCAGGGATCTGCTTTGGTGGAAGGGTCCTTGTGCCAGCACTCTGCACCGAGTTCATGCTCAGCAGCTTCTCAAATACAAAATATCTGCTCTAGTAAGAGATTCCTGACAGCTCTTCACAACACGAGCTGCCCGTGCCCCTGTGAGCACACAGCCCCTGCTGCCACAGCAGCCTCTCCATCCCTGCCTCAGCTCCTCCAGAAGTGCCTTCTTCAATGGAGAGCACAGACTGAAAATGCATTCCTGGGTGTGCTGGTGAAAAATGGGTATGAGAATTCCTGTTCTTTCCTTGTGTACAAGGCGCTCCTTGCAAAAATCAATCCGTGCCATTTTGGAACAGTATCACTAATGAAATTACCATAATCAAGAACTGCAAAGACATTGATTACCAAGCACTAAGCTAATAACAGCCTGGAATGAGATTCTGATGTCACTGAAGACTCGCAGAATCTGGCCAGGATTTCTCTCTCTGTCGTCAAATAATCCCACTGAAAAGCTAAACTTGTCCATAAGCAGATGATGAATCCAAGGACGTGGTTCTACAAGGCACACTGATCCCCAATAATATAAAAATGCTGTTCTTTCCAGATCCTAAGTGAACTTGTCTGGCCAGTTAAGATACATTCAAGAAATCACCCCAGAATATCTCATGCCAGACTTCTACCCTCTACCCTGCAACCAGCATGAAGCACAACCTGGTAGTTCTCATTTTCTTACCAGAAACAGCCCTAATCACAGTTTTGTGATGGATCCAGAGCAAATCTTTCCAGATAGATGACTCAAAAATGCACACAAGTCGTATGGATGAAGCTGGGACTGTGACTTGATTGGCTTTGTTGAGATGATGTATGATGTTCAATTTTTAAAAAAAAAAAAATCCTATTTGGATTGTGTCCAAACCAAATTATTAGGTTTGTATGGCAAAGTTGTGTAGGTGAGGGGCTGCAGGGGTGGTTTCTGAGAAATTGCCAGGAGCTTCCCTCACATCCAGCAGTGCCAGCACCAGATGATTCCAAGGCAGAGCCACCACAGGACCAGGCTGAGCCCACCAGTGAGGGCTAGAAAATTTCAGAGGAGGGGAAAAACCTGCACAACAGCAGCTGTACCTGGGGGAAGGAGTGAGAACAGGGGAGAGCAACAACTCTGCAGACACCTGGGACAGTGAGGAAGGAGAGGCAGGAGGTGCTGGAGCAGAGATTCCTCTGCAGCCTTCAGTGCAAACCATGGAAAGCCACAGGGATGCAGGGATGCACCCACAGCCCATGGTGGGTGCTGGATGGAGCAGGTGGATGCCCAAAGGAGGCTGGAGCAGGGTCCTGGAAGGACCTATGAGCCCATGGAAGGAGGAGCTGGAGCAGGTTTGCTGGCAGGACCTGTGACCCATGCTCTGTTCCTGAAGAGCTGCATCCCATGGGAAGGAGGCAGAATGTGAGGAGTCCTCCCTCTGAGGAAGAAGGAACAGCACAGACAAACTCTGTGCTGAACTGACCAGACCCAATTCCCTGCTCTGCTATGCTGCTGACAGGGAGGAGGTAAAGAAAATTTAGTTTTACACACATCTCCTGGAGTTCACCTGTCAATGCCTGAGAGCTGAGATTGTTCAGTATCTGTAAATATCAATGTAAAGATGCAATATTTTTTCCTGGCACACCTAAAAACTTCACAGGTTCAACATGTCCCACTGTTATTGGAAATTTCAGAAGTCCAAAATGTCCAATTCAGCATTCCTTTACTGTGTAGATATTTTGGTTTTGTGAGGCCACTCAGCCCCACATCCCAGGGCCATTTGGTAAGAGCTGTACCCCAGTTATCCTGATTTAAATCCAATCCAGTGTATGTGGATTCACTTGAAGGACCAGCACTGGATCAGGCAGAGCAAATAAAAAGGAGTACATAATTAAGAGAAGTATGTATTAAATGAGACCCTACAGGTATTTTTCATCTCCAGCAGCTCAGACTCACTCCCTTTTTTCCCCCAATAAGATCTGAGGCGATACAAAAATTCTCCCAAGACCTCCCTCTTTCACTAATGTCCAAAATGGTCTTTGTTTGCGTAGAAACAACGTAGAAAGATATAAAAATAGGTTTAAATTAGCATATTGCCAAATTGGTCTACTGTAACAAGTGCTTTGAAGTCTGGCATGCTGACTGATTCCCCACAGGAAGTTGAGTACTCTGAAAACAATTAAGAACAAAAAAGGGGCGGGGGGAGGAGAGAGGGAGCAGGCAAGTACAGTAGTTAAATTAAGCAAAGTGAGCCTTGGAATAGTCAAGGGACTAAACAAGCCATCGAATCACTTAATAACAGCTCTTCTTTAGCACTGGAGATAGAAAACACCAACTGGATTTTTAGAAGCAGACACATTAGGGTTTGAAAAAGCAGAATGACAGAAGTTTAAATTAAATAAATGAAAATTACTTCAGAATATAATAGAAGGTAATAAGGCACCAAAACTGCCAGTAGTTTAGTAGCTAATCCTGTGCTCTAAAATTGATCCTAATGTAAAAGCATTGTGCAATTTAAAAGTAATGAACATAATAATCCCTGCCATTTTACATAATAAATAAATCTTAACTATGTTTCCCGTTCGTATAAAGCTTTGTGAAATGATGGGTTTGGATGCTGAAAAAATCCAAATGTTTGCTTCAGAAGGATATTATAGTGATGCATTGAAATATGTTTTGAGGGAGAAGGTTAAAATATATTTTACAGGCAGAACTGAGTAAACACACCTATATCTGAAAAACCACACATGCCACAGAGAGACCCCTCAGATTTTACTATAAACATTTTACACTGTGGAATACCTTCTCTATAGCATTTTGTCTGCACTTAAATGCACAATCACCTACTGAAAGATGCTTTCTGTTGTTATTATTTTCATTATTATTATGGTAGTGTGCAGGAGAATTGCTGTATAATTAGGAATATTGCAAAGACTCAGGGATTTTTTTAAAAACTTTTGATGACAAGACTTTGGTAATTAATGCTTCTGGCTGCCAATGGAAGTGTGAAGACCCCACCTTTGGAGATGTTCAAGGCTCTCTGGATGCATCCCTGATCTGGCTCACACAATTTCTGCTCAATCACAACCCAGAGCCCATTCAGAATGGGAGAATTCCAACACTGGGCTCGTAGGACAGGGCAGGAGAGCCATGCTGACCTGGAGAGCCTGGAGAAATCACCTTTATTGTACAGTAACTGCTCCCTGAGAATGTGTTATCACTGCTATAGAAGATCAGCAAGCATTATCCTGCCAGAATAGCAGCTCTGAGGAAACCCAGCTGCCTGGAATACTGATTGGGGGCACTGAATTCCCAAATTCAGTAACCAAGGGGAAGGTGGAGACCTTGATGCTGGCATTCACACCTCTGGCCAGAGGAACAGGTATTGGAAAGAAGAACTGGAGGTGGGAGAGCTGCAGAACTCTCTCAGAAGGGATTTTTGCACAGGTCTTCCTGTATTTCAGTTCCTCTTTGGACTCTGTAACCACTGCATAGACTTGAGAACAACAATACTATAAAATAAAAGAAAAATAAGTTATTATTAAGCTTCTCTTTAAGTAAAACATAGTCCAAAAGAGCTAAGTGAGAGGGAACCCTATTCAAGGGGAGGCTGGGAAAGATTGCAGATATGGAATTTTTTCTCATGGATGAGACACCACTCAGATATTTTTTGGCTTTCCTATATGTCAAGAACCTCCTTCCCTTTGAAAAGCATTATCCAACTTTCATGTCTTACCTCTTCCTGGTCACCTGGGGACATTTTTGTCAAGTTCTCAGGGTTTTGTCACAGGCAGGCACGGGGTGAGGAGGAAGGAGCAGGGTGTGAGCTGTGGGCTGGGAGGTTTGGGGGAAGAGAACAAAGCATCCTGAAGATTTGCACTGCTCAGGGCAAAAACCACCACAGGAATCTGACCATGTCCCCTTCAAGCTCAAAAATCAACTCAGCTGCAACTTAGACAGTGAACCATCAGCATTTGTTGCCATTCATTTCATTGATTGTTCTCACCTTTTTATTGCTTCCTCTTCTTCTTTAATATTAGGTATTATTCTTTGATGTTATGTATGATTCTTTTATATTATGTATTAATATTACAGTACCACCTATAGCAACAAATTAAAATTGCAGCTTCCACCAGAAACACGATCCTGTTACAGAAGGTTCTGCACCAATCTCACTGGTAATAAGACTCAAAACTCCCAAAAGGAAGGTGACAGGAACAAAATCAAAGCAAAAAGAAATGCATCTTTTGTATGATACAGAAATATCAGCTTGTATCACACAATAAAAGCAGGAAAAGTTTCCCCATTCCAAGTCCAAGATGTCACACTGCTTTACATTTTCTTTAGCACTTTGCCTTTATGTCTCTTCTTACCTTACAGCTGAACATTTATTTTTATTTGTGAGTGTGTGATGTAAACAGGCAGTTTCTGGAGTTGTTTAAGCATTAATTATTTTATTGATAGAAGTTTGGAGACTGGAAACAGAAGCTCAGAGCCGTTACCTGACTTGGTCAAAAATAAAATTGGGATAGAATACAGGCTTTTTGGTGCCACAGTTACAAAACTTTCAGGTTTTATGAGCAGAAACAAGTCTTGGTCAGAGCTACCCATAACCTGATTCTCATCTGATTATTAATATCAAGGTCCTGCTAATAAAACTTATCTGCCAGCCTTTGGTTCCTCCCAAATATAACATAAAACAGCTCCATGAGTGGGCCAAATTGGCAAAGAAACTTTACCTACTGGGTAAAACTTTTTCATTCATTAAAGTCAGTTATTGTCCTGCCAGAGGGAAAAAAAAAATTAAAAAAAAAAATCAAACAAGTTTCACTTTGCATGCATTCCTTGTCAGCACTAAACATTTTTCTAGGTAGCAAGCATAATATAGGAGATTTTAAATGCTTTCTTTGAAAGTAGAAAAATATATCTTTTAAGCAGTCAAGCGTTAACTGTGAGAATTAAAAATATCTGTTCCATATGTTCAAGTCCCAAGTAAAGTCATATTAAGTATGTAGAAGAAAGTTCAGGTAGGAAGAGCAAATGATTAAAATAAAAGTCCCTTGGGTCAAAATGCGAGCGCAGTGGACATAGATAAAATACCAGGGCAAGGAGATGAAATACAAACAGGATGTGCTGTGGTGTCCAAATGAGACACATTGCTAAAAAAAGTATTGCATCATTAACCACTCCATCAGCTGCCTCTGCAGGGCTGCCTGCACTTTGTGTTGCCCACACCTTGGAAAATACGAGAATTTCAGATCACTCCATGGTAAGTTTGCTGCTCTCACTTTAATACTTCAAGTTTGAGCATGAATTTTCTCCCTCCTCTATTTTGAAGAGTTAAATTAGCAGTTGAAAAATTCTTTCAGCAGTGTATGACTGAGTAGTTGGTATTTTCTGCATTGATATCCCTGGTCTTCAGTGGGTGGGAGATGTGCTGTCCACATGTTGTGTTGCAAGGTCTATCCATTGTAAAAATATTAAAATGTCATGTTTTAAAAAAGAAAATATCTTTATTTAATGACTTTTAAAAAAATTTTAAAACTATGTTTAAATGTTTATTCAGATCTCACAAACTTTACTCAGTTTCTAAAATTACTTTTTTCAGAGGTTGCCATAAAATCCACTCAGTTTGTCTCTCCAACAGCTGAGTCCATTCCATGCAAATTTTCAGACAAAATTCTTAGCAACTGAAAGAGTTAAAGGAAAAATACCTTTTATTCTCACATTCTGAAATACACAAAGCAAATTGTGGGTTGTTTACTTTGTGTGCTTTGGGTTTGGTCATTCCACTCTCTCGTTTCCATGTCAGTGAAGTTTTTTGCTTCACACACCCACAGAAAAAAAGCCACCAACAAGGAGAAAAACACAACATTTTTGATTGCAACCACAAAGAAACTGGCAGAAGGATTTGGGGACGTGTCCTCTTAGCCTGTTTGTTTTTAATTGACCAGATTTCACGGTGGCCCTTTTAGCAGCACAGAACAAATCCAGCACCACGTGTTTTAAAGTTTAAAGTGTTTTAAACTTGCAAGTGTTGCTCTCTCATATTCCCTGCAGAGGATTGCACCATATGAGCCATCAGTAACGCCAAGTCAAAGGCCCAGCATCAATAAAGCTCTTGCTGGGACCAAGAATATGCAAACAATGGAGCAGCCACTTCCAGGAGTGGTTACAGCAGAGGTAAAGATGAAGTTAGGGGCATCCAGCTTTTTTTTTCTCTGAAATACAAAATACAGTGTTTTTAAATTACAGTATGTTACAAAATACAGTATTTTCTTTGGACCCCGTTGCTGGCAGTAACTATTTCAGTGCAGGCTGTATTCTGCATATATTTAATTAAATGAATGGAACATCATACAAACTATTTGTCCAGGTACAAATCTTGTGCAAGTCAGTGGGAACAGCTCTGCTCAGTTCAGTGGCTGCTGAGTTAGGACTGTAGTCAGTAAGTTTTATCCAGACAGCAATGGGAACTGGATAATTTGCATACAGGGTTCTATTTCATCACACACACTCATAAAAATACACTTCTATTTATTTGAACACATCAGGACTAACCTTCTCTTCAGTGATGTACATGTAGCTGCAGTTAAATTGTAGGAACTTTTAACAGGCTGTTATTTCAGAAGGAAAAGACCTACAGAATTTCACAGGGATTGCTGCTTTACTTGGTCCTTCTTTCATTCCTGCTACAGGATGGATTAAAGTTTCTGAAGGAAGGATTTATTTATGTATATCCTGGAATAATTTCCCTAAATCCTGCTAGCTTGTTTTGGGGGGTGGATTCCCCCATAATTCATGCACCTACAAGACTTAACTGGACAAATCAAAGAAATAACACAAACCCCCTTGCAAGGACATCACTTCTCTGACCTTAACCAACTCTCTGTTGCCATCTGTCCCTGTACATGACTCATCCCATTCTGCCACATTACCATTGACAAGGACACATAAAGCCACAAAAGGAGCTGATGGGCATTCACTGCAGAGCATTAGGTACCTTGCTCCATGCTCCTGAGATCCCACTGTGCCTTTTGACAGCTCTCCAAGCACATTTCCCCATTTCTAGAATGAAACTGAACCTTTGCACTTTATTATTATTATTATTATTATTGTTCTCTTTCAGCAAAAAAGGTAATTGGGCATGAAAAGTTCAAATCCATTAAATAAAAACTCAATTTAAAATATTTTCCATCCACCAAGCAAGCTCCTATTCATTATGCTGACACTGTACTCCACCTCTGTGCCAAGTGGATCACTCAAAGATGCCCCCCACCACTTCCCTGGCATTTTGTGTGACAAGTAAATCTGCTGTGCACACACTGCTTTATAGTGCATCCCAGCTTTTTCAAGTACAAGCAACATTTTTTACAGCACCTTTAAATTCCCAAGTCGAATTTTGTAACTATCAAGGTAATTTGAAGCAAACTATTTGTCCTGAGTCTCTCCTCTGGATATTGTGGCAGACAGACATAGATTCTGAGTTTTATTTCTGCTTCTTTACTCACTTCAAGTTTTTGAACAGCCTCAGTCCCATCCAGTTGAATGCAAAATACAAATCATAAAATGTGTTTACCTGTCAAAATCAATAGCAGGTAATTAAAATAAAAAATTGCACCATTCTATAGGAATCTCGGTAGAAGAATTCAGATATTGAAGTTACCTGGTGCCTTGTTAATTTAGAAAAGCAAAACAATACAAAACATTCTAATGTTTCAGCCACAGGTTACATATTCTGTTTTCACAAAGGTCACTTTTTCCATTTTTTTTTGGTACAATTTCACTCTACAGAGATACTCTTTTGTCTTAATATCTGTTATAAGTGTCTTCTTTAAGTCTAGCAAAATATTTTCCCCTCACAACTTAATCTGCCAGAGATGCAGAGCACAGCTACTTTATTCTTCACAGGTCCAGTCCTGAAATCTAATAAAAAAAGCCAAAGAGGGACATCTAGTGGCACCACGCACAAAATTAAGGATGAGGAGAGGGAGGAAAACCCTACTGCCCATGGATCTGAGGTAACTGATGGATTCTAAGCAGGAATGAGAAAAAGTTTAAGGGAAGACCAAAAAAACAGAAAGGGAAAATCCAACTATTTTATTCCTTTCTAACAGTGGGGATAACTTTGAGTCTGATTTTCTTGCAGAATGTTGGATTTGTCTAAATGAACTGAATCTAAATGGAAGTGCCATAATCAAACAATGTTGCCACTGAGCCCCAGATTCAAATAAGGAAACTTTACCCTGGATTTTGCTTACAAAATAATCCCCAGGAAAACCAAGAGGGCCTGCAGAGCTAATTTCATTTACTTTGAAAGTAGGTACCTCAAACTCCACCTAAGGAGGGAACATCAAAATAAATTTCAGTCTGACAAACCTTCTGAATGATCACCCAATGAGCAAATGATAAAATCTAGTGTTTGTCACTCATATTAATAGTGAATATTTCATTATAATGACCATGAAGTACTGATGCAAAATTAGTGGAATAAGCTAACGAGGCAGAGCAGCAGCACTGGAACCCTCTCCCAGCTGGGGACAAGGAGAGATCAACAGCAAACTTCAAACTGCTAGAGAAACAACAAAAGCTCATGAGCTACATGGTCCCAACTAAATTTAGCACCAGAGTATTCACAACAAACTGATTCTTGTGGAATCATCCCTTCAAGAGTACAGAAGGAACCCTCACATGCTGAGTATGGGAGCTGCCAGCCCTACTCTCTGAGAAATTCAGTTTATAAGATGGATCACACCTGCTTTGTTGTGAAAATCCCACAGTAAACAACTTTCCACTGTACAGTTGCCAGTATTAAATAAATGAGGCAGTCCTGCAGGCTCTTTAAGGAAAATTGAGGTCACTTTCTATCAGAAGAGGAAGCAGATTAAGTCCTACCTCTATAGCAATTATTTAGGTCTCTTAGATACTTAGAGATTAGGAATTTTAAACCCACCTTAAGCACTTTTGTGGCAATTCCACATGCACTAATCCCTACAGCTCCTATAGCAAGGGTTAGAGATGTGAAGCTCAGAAATTCTTCCAACCTCCAGAGCTGATGAAGAACCTTCCAACCTCCAGAACATTTCTACCCAGCCCAAACTCAGCCTTCTGAAGGTCCAAGGAATTGTTTCCCTGCTGCAAGTGTGATGTCACTTTGGGGACAGTTTTACAGTCACACAATGGCAAGTACCATCTCCCCCTCCAGTGGTTAATTGCAGTTAACTGCAATTAACCAGTTAATTCTGGTTAAACAGAATTAGCTGCACAGCCCACAGGTCTTCTCCATCCTCATTTGAGTATTTATAATCCTCTTTGCAGATATTAAATTACTGGATACACAAAGAAAAAAATTCTTAAAAATCAACATGTTTTAAGGAGATGGTAAAGCAATTTTACAAAGCAGAAAGACACCTGACTCTCTTACCACTTCATCTACCAGTGTTCATCCATTTTATTCCTTGATGCTGTTCCAAGCTATCATTTCCTTCATTTCAGTTCTCTTTTCTTTTTTCTCCTCATTTTTTTCTACAGGACTGACATTACCTTCTGAATTTATTCCACCTCACGAGACAAGCAGTACCCATGAGACGAAGAGTCTCAAACAGTCTTCTTTTTTTCTTTTTGTCTCTCTCTTTTTTTGGGGTTTTTCTTTTGTTTGTTTTTTGGGGGGGTTTTTTGGGGGTTTTTTTGGGTGGTTTTTTTTGGTGGTTTTGTTTTGTTTTGGTTTGGTTTGTATTGGTTTGGTTTGGTTTTTTTGGTGGGGGGGTTGGGTTTTTTGGGGTTTTTGGTTTCTTGTTGGGTTTTTTTTGGTTCCTTGGAACTTCCTCCTCTTAAGCTCTCTCCAAGTTCTCCCACATATGAAGAAAAAAAAAATAAATAAAAGAATGATGCTGTCAGTGGTGATGCACACCAGGGCCTAGCAGCAAAGAACCAAGTGTAAAAGCATTCAGCTGTGGAGATTGTATGGTCACTGCTAAATTGGAGCAGAGTGCTTTGTAGGAGAAAAATTCCTGATTAAAATATTTCATATTTCACCTTGCACTATGATGATGTAAGAAGAACTGCCTCAACTAAAAAAAATATTAAAAAAGCACGGAAAACCACAAAACCAACAAACAATGCAAACAAAAACAAACTAAAGCTTAATTTTAGTGTACATATACATCAAAGAGAACCAATGTCACAGAAAAGAGTGACTCAATGCCTGTTTCCAAGGTCTCACACACCTTTTGGAAGTCCTGCTGTGACTGAAGTAACCCCAGCAGAAGGGCAACAATTCCATGGCATCTTTTCCACTAGAGGTCAGGCTGAAGGAGCTAATGATCTATTTTAGCCTTCAGGATCTATGAGTTGGAGCCACTAATCAAGGTTTGGAAGCCTGAAGATCACTTAAAGTGAATCACAAAGAGGTATTAGATTTCTAAGTGTCCAACAGGCAGAGATATTTAATCATGAGAGCATTTTAACACATGTCAATACAGCCTTTCAGAGAGCACTCGGTGCCATCTCAGTTGGCAGGACAGCATTTGGAAAAGAGAAAAGTTCTTCTTAATCTTCAGCCTTAACATGAAAATTCCATTAGCTTGAATAATGACAGACAACACTTTAGAAGAGGTATTCTAAAAGTTCTGCTTTTTATTTTTTTGCTCTTAGAAAAGACATACATTACAAGCATTTTCCATGAAAAATTCAGATTGAATTTATTTCTGTAAATAACTAGGAACAGACACAGCTAAGCAATAATCGGCCTCAGGTAAATAGAATTTTTCCAAACCCCAAAGTGGTTTGAGTTAAGAGCCCAGGCTTTTCTTCTTCTGTATTTTGATGACAAGCAATTCCATCACTTACAGAAACATTGACCCAGCTTCTTGAAATAAATGCCTTGAAGGCGGTGAAGCTCAGACACACACTTGTTTCTGAAAATTCCAGGAAATGTTTAATGTATCATTTATAGTTTTTAAACACTTTCTTCATTGTGACAGGACAAAAAGCCATGATCAAACAGCAAGTCCTAGCTCAGAGCTCTTCACCAGCCATCATCTGTCCCAAAAATTCTGTGCCTTCAGTGAATGTTTCTGCAGCCAGGAAAACCAGCACCAAGTAATTTTGCCCAAAGGCCTGTGAGCAGTTACCCACACAAACAAAAACTGAGGAATTGCTCAGGTTTACATTTCTGAAAACAAAGCAGCCCATGAAATTCCCTCAGAGATGAAGGCAGCTAACCAGGTTATGTCAGCTGGCATTTTGAGGTGCTCAAATTCAAAGATACACAACATACCTGAGAGAAGAAGACAAAATGCCAGGAATCCTGAGCAGAGAGAAGAAACCCTGTAGTTTCTCCAGTTGCCCAAGACTGGTGGTGGGAATGAGGTGCATAATAAACAGAAATTAAAAATAGAAGCTGATGGTCTGACCTCTTTTTGCATGGCTCCCATGGAGCAGCTCTTTCTGTACTTTCACCAGGTCAAAGGGAGCACACCTGCTGATAACAGTTGTTTCATCAGTTATAGTTTACTTCATTTAATGATTTTGCAAGAGAATCTGATACCAGCAATCTGAAATCCACGTGCATGTTTTAAAAGGTGAAAATTCAGCTTAGCTGAGTAATAAATTCAACCAACACACTCCTCCTTTGCTAGCTCTCCTGAAACACTCTAACCTTTCCAAATTTACAGCTGACAACAGGCACAGTGCACCTCTACGGGGCAGGGAGCAGAGAAATGCAAGAGCTGTGTGACAAGGACCACTCCAACACAGTTTATGTGGAGCTGGCAGTCGGCGTTTGATGGAATCTGCTAAGGCACATTTCCCAGATTGAGCACGTACCCCGCCCAGATGCACAGATGGTATTTGTGGGAGCAAAGGAAAATAAAATATAGGTTTAAAATAAATGCAAGAGAAACACAGAATAATATTGAATCACTCTTAGGTATTTCTAAGGGCTTCCATTTATCTTTTCTACTTCTCAGCACATAGTGAGTGTATGTTCTGGGCTTTGAAACCACTGAGCAAATGGAAGCGATTTAAAACCAGTTTTGTTTCAAATATAAGATCACAGAATTAAAGACATCTCCAGGAATGAGATTTCTCTACAGAAGCTTGATGCAAAAGGAGCTGAAAATGCTGCTCCTGCATATGCCTGGCATTGACAGCCATTCTTGTCTGAAGAGCCTTTTCCATGCTGAAGGAGAGAACTCTCTGCTGCTGAATTTCAAACGGGGCCCTCTGCACAGTGCCCACCTTCCCTTTGTTTTAAATGAATGGAAAGGAATGGGCAATGTTTAAATGGATAGGAGGAAGAGGCAAGCTACAAAGTAGTGAGGAAATAAGAGTTTGAGATGCTGTTGTCATCATGTAAGGAAGCCAGAATAGCCACAGACTGATGAGAGCTGGCTGTGACAATGGTTTGGGACATGGTTCCAGGCTGCAGCCTTGCTCCTCCATCCTCCACCACTGGCCCTTCTCAAACTGAAGGGCTGGTGGCCTTTGTTACAATACCATCCAAGATATGCTCTCAAAATCCATAAAACCCAGCAGAGGAAGAAGGAACAGGAGGAAAACAGGTTGGAAGTGCTGGAGAAAGGCATGAGAAGAAACTCAAA
The DNA here is from genome assembly GCA_013400215.1 of Cisticola juncidis. Classification (NCBI taxonomy): domain Eukaryota; kingdom Metazoa; phylum Chordata; class Aves; order Passeriformes; family Cisticolidae; genus Cisticola; species Cisticola juncidis. The sequence continues at coordinate 404,635 of VXBR01008886.1, read as the reverse complement.
AGTCCCTGTTTCCTGTTGGAGCCTCTGCTAACCCAGAGATGATGATGTGTGCTTACTCTGCCATGAGTTGAAGCTCGTCAATGTTCAACTTTTAATCATTATCTCCTCTCAACCTCCTTCTAGAGGATCCAGCTCTTTGTTATTTTACTCATTAGTTAGATTTAACTTCTGGTAAATCAGTGTTAACTCCTTGATTTCAAGTTCTGCCCTGTCTTCTTCAGTAGACGTGACAAACACTACAGCTAAATTGCAGCTAAAAATCTGCTTTCTTTGGATTAAATTAGTCTGTCTGAATTCTTCCTCATTCCTCTTGCCACCCTCCTGAATTGCAGCCTAACACTGCACCAACTTCCACCTCACAACTGTGGATAGGTAGAAAAGCCCTCCAGTGTTATTTCTTGCAGTGCTACAACTACTGCTCCCATGCAAAAATAAAAAAAAAAAAACCAAAACAAAACAAAACAAAATCTTTGGCATGTGGAAGCAGCAGTGAGAACTCTCCTTCTCCTCTCTGGGCCATTCCTTAGGGGCACAGCTTCAGGGATAGGAAAGGAGCACTTGTACTCTGACTTTTGCCATTTAAAACTCCTCAATGATCAGTACACTGCATATCAAGACCTTTCTGGGTCACTCTAAATCTCATGCAATTATTTAACCCAGAGCTGCTAAAGAACCCCAAAATAACCAACCAAAAAAAAAGAAGCCAAGGAAAAGTCTTTAAAGAATGCATTTCAAATTGACACATCATAGAAAGATGTAAGCAAAGAGCAAAATTTCCTATCACACACATATTTATGACAGTATGACATACAAACTAATTACATATGTACATCTGAATCACTTGATAGCTACATTTGCAAGTGTCACTCATTTTATGCTGAATTTATTAAAAAATGAAAAAAAATCCTGTAAAAAGGATCTATCCAGTCCACTTTATCCAGTCACAAAACCTATGTTTGCAGGAACCTCAAAAAAAAAAAAATTAATTCAAATTTTTACCAGTGTCTCCAAAACAGAATTTAGCACGAATTCATTTTCTTTTTAATCTATTCAACTGAAAGAAATGGAGCTGCAATGATTTAGGTTTTTTAATCCTAAACTGGATTATACAAACATTTTCATCAAAGGTTTTTTTTTTTTTACAACAAGACCAGCATTACTGGTTATATCTTATTATTAAGGTAAGCTTTCTTCAAAGAACTGTACGATTGGAATCTCCTCCTGATACACAGTGACATGCTATTTGCTGGCTGCAGTGAGAAGAGTCAAAATGAAAACAAAAAATACTAACAGGCTTTTTTTTTTAATCTTGTCTTTATTGATTTAGACTTCAGAGCTAAAGCCCAAAATAGTGCATCTGTAGAAAATTATCAAACACTCTATCAATACAGCATCACTGCATGTTTAGAATTGCAAGCACTTGACAAATCGCAAAGGGAACATCCAATCTAGGATTTGGCAGTGCAACCCATGAACAGGGAATACAGGGAGAAGGATTCTTTTTCCTCCAGAAAAGAAACACTTCTGAACAGGAACAAAAAGCTTTTGTTAAAAAAAATAAAGAATTCCAGTTACCAATGAGGGAGACTCATTGGTTTACTCAAGACATCGTTGTACAGTGCTGGAAATTTTGTGTGGAATGTGGAGGGGGACACAGGAGCTCTGCTAGAGGAGCCACGCTGCCCTCAGGACATTGTAGGCCATGGAGAAGGTGACAGCATAGCCAACTGCCCATGACAAACCTCTGCCAGGCTGGGGAAGGGGGATCAGGTAGGCAAAGGTGTGCAGGATCCTGGCCCCTGTGAAGATCCTGAAGTGCAGCAGGGCCGAGGACAGCTCAGGGCCGCTCAGGGCGTACAGCAGGCCGATGCCAAAAAAAGGGACAATATTCTCCAGGTCGTTCAGGTGGCCTCTGCAGAGCAAGAAGCAAACTTATTTAAGTGTTACATTCTGTTGAATAAACCACTTCAAGCCTCATTATTTTTTCAGACCATACTACTATTCAACAACTCTTGGCTTCCTCTGCAGAGGGGATCTGATTCAGCTACTCAATTCTGGCACGTTCACCTGACATCACTCTGGTCTCTCCTGCTGCACCCCACATTTTTAAGGTTCTGATCTTCTGTATGAAAGGTATCAGTTTTTCCCCAGGATCTTGGTAATATTAAGGATTTACATGAGGTGTGTGAAAGACCTGGGTGTGCAAGAATGCAAAGTGAGGGAAGAAGAGAGGTAGCGGTGTCACAGTGGACACGGAAAGAACCACACGAGGCCGCGCTGATGAGCAAAGCAGGAAAAAAAAGGGACGAGTTTATTTACAAAACTCAGTTTTATACATTTCCTATGGGGCCTGTGGATTGGAGGATGGAATTCCACCTCTCAATCCACATTGGTCAAGCCAACTGTCATCACCTTTCTCCTCCCACCTAGAAATATGAAAACAATGAAAGACAGACAGCAAAACATGGCCAGTGTTTATAGTGGGAAGTGTGATAAGGTAACATTTCTGACTCCAATATGAAGAGCGTTACACAAGGCTTAGAAAATCTTCAAAACCAGGGTGACAGTAGCTGTTTTCTTGGAGCCTCTCTCAATTAACATCAATTAACTGGAGGACTGTGACTGAAACTATTACAGTTCATGGCCCAGACGATCTATTCTAATTCTATAAATCCATTTTGTGGTGTCCCTAAAGAAAATATGAGATCTCCTACATAGGAACCATTCCATCCAATGTTCATGAAGTTCCATCATCCTGAAGAAGGTTATTTTTGAACATCTAACAGGTGTGACAGTTATGCTTTTCCTTCATTTTCTTCACTTTGAGCACTAAAATAGCTGAAAAAATGCTGGAGATTTTGAAACCACAATATAATTTGCTAAAAATGTGTTGAGACTGAACTCCATATCTTGAAGTGTTCTTTCACACTCCTTCCTAAACCTTCCCAGCTCCCTTCACCTCTTCAGATAAATTATATTTCCAGCCCAATTTACTGATTTAAACAAGTCTAAGCCTTATTAATGATGTCAAATTTCAGAGCCAACTGGAATCAGGTCATGGCACTGTCTTGTAGCTGCTTCAAGAATATATTTATCATTACAAGGAAGCATATCCCTTCAGGTTTTTTATTCTCATTTCCCATAAAAGTATTCTGAAGAAAGCAGTCTTTTTTCTTGGAAAAAAAAAATCCCCCATAAACTGAACACATTCCAATCACTTATACAAAAGAGAAGTCATACTAAATTAATGTGGCATTATCTGTTGCCTTGATGTTTAAAGAAGAAAATATAGAAAATTTCCACTAAGAACCACATTTGGGAGGAAAATATGGATGCTGCAATACCAATAAGGTAACCAGAACCAAGCTGACTTACTAGGTCTGGGGATGTTTGAAAAACTTTACAAAACAGCAAAAGAGTATTTCATAATACAGTGTTTTACATAACTAGTCTGTGAAAATGACTCAGGTGGTTGTCATTTTCTACCACAACAATTTGAATTAAATGGGTCATAAAGTTAGTCTCAACTCAGCTGGCCTCTTACAAAGAGAAAGGAATTACCCCTCACCATAAAAGTTTCCATTTTTACATAACATCTGTGAAATTAAGCAACAACTCCCTGAACCGCTCAGGGGCAGAAAAGGAAGGAGCAGAACATCTTCACAGCCCACTTGGATTAGGCTCTTCTTTCTCAGATTTTAATCCATAAGAGGCACACAGAAATATACTTTGTAAAACAACAGCCTTTATTTGCAAGGATGTAATGTTCTTAAATCAGCATTGGTATATATGTTCAAGATCTTCCCTAATGGAAGTTTAAATGAGAAGGTTCACTGACATAAAAGTTTTTAGTATAAAAATAAACTTAGCTTAATCAAAGAAAAACCCTATAGAAAGCATTCCTTTTAAGCTTTCCTTGTTAGCACAGGTGTATCAAACAACATCCTGAAATTTATGAATTTGGAAATAGAAAATTTTGCCAAGAGCTACATCAACTTATGGTCATATTTCACAGTGTTCTCACCACTTTGCCCATGCAGAAAGGGCACTTCCCAAGAGTTATCTTTTACAACCAGGGGCTTATTGTTTTTAAAATGCACGCTGAGCATTTCAATCTCAAATGGTTTGTTCATTTAAACTAATTAATGTATTAGATTGTTACATAAAACACCATAAAATACATGCAGGCTTGACAGAGAACAGGGTGAAATTAACTCCTTGATTTAATATCATTCTGTTATTTAAAATAACTTTTAAAGGTTTCTGTGTATTACCTGCGTGCACGTTCAACATCTGGATCAGTCCTCAGGTATTTCTTAGCAGCCTCCCCTTTCCCAAATGATTCTGTATCCTCTGGGTTGACAAATGCCTGTTTCAAACACAAGCACACAAGTGACATCAGCAGCCAAAAATGTTCTATCCAGTCCAGGAAGCTTGCTCTAAAGGTCACTCATTTTACCAATACCTCAATAACCTCACCTGAATTTAAAATCTTTTAACCTGAAGTTAAACCTGAAGTTTAACCTGAAGTTAAAATCACAGCGAATAACACAATCTTCACTGCATTACTGCTTTATTGAGCCCAGCCTGTACACACATAGCTTGTGTGCTGACAAATTAATGCAATGATATTTATGCATTTAGATAAAGCCTTCTTGTGAGATGGACAAGCCTGCAGTAAAGCCAATAGCCTGAGAAAACATAGGCAACTACAAGGTGGAAGGTCTCAAGTCTCTTTTCCACCATTCCTGACAAATTATCTGAAAGTGCTTTCGGATCCTTTCCTTCTACAGGAATTCTCATAATTATCTTGTAATTAGGTTAACAACATCATTCAACTGAGACCAGCAGAGCACCAAACTCAGAATCCCTTCAAAACAGGGTGGAAGAAGAAAATGAACAGCAGCAGTAGTTGGAAGCTGAAAAGACATAGCCCTGATGTCTCTGTACTTTAGTACAAATGTCAGTGTGTTCTCCCAGCCAGTATTTCCAAACGATTACCTTCCTGGTGATCCTGAAGTATGCTGTGATCAGACTCATTAGCATCATTTTCAGAAGAACAATGGCTGCATAAGTAGCAAATGCCCGGAAGACGTCATTGTTAATTAACTGGGTTAACTGGGTGGATTTGGCCATTTCTCCCCTTCTCACTGGCGACCTCTACAAAACAATAAAGTTAGGTAAAGTTAACATCATCGCAACCCAAAGTTCTGACAACAACATCGTGTTAATAGCTTTGTTTTTTAGCATCACTGCAATGACAGCATGATTTTGCCACCGTGGAAAGTTTCTTTTCAAACAATTTCCCCCCATTTATTTTTTCACAATAACATAATACCTTAAGATGATAAATTATAATATTTTGCTTCTATTATAAGTGCTTATTAAACTGTCAAAGCACAAACTACCAAAATATTTAATGTAATTGCAGAAACAACACTTAGTCACAGAAATTAGTACTCTTTTGAAATAACACAGGGAGTTAGACCAATTTCAGACCAATTCATTTGAATTAGCAAATTTCCCCAAGCAGTTATCAGGATAGAAGGAGTGTGTGACAATGCCATGAACACTACAGAATGTAAAGAGGAAAATTAGTATTGCCTACCCTTTTTTGTGTGTAAAATGACACAATTATAATTGCACTCCAGCTTTCAAACTAACCAGTATCTTCCTACCCAGCAGTCACTTGTGATCAAACCGAGTTGAGCATGCCTTTTTCCCCTTTGAGACCTTGTTCTTCAAAACTGCTTTTAGCATGACTCACAGGCAAAGATTAAGTTGTAATGACAAAAAGGACAGGACTATTTCTGCTTTCAGCATGGGAGGTTTAAACTAATGAAGTCTCTTTCCAATGAGACACTATCAAACCCTATGGTTTTGTACCACAGTCCTATGGAGGCCATACCTTTTATCAACACCAGAAAGTTAAGAGGTGCTGGGGAGTGAATGCAGATGAAAAAAAAAGCAGAACCCCATGCACATTGTATTTTTGCCCTGCACAGACTGTGACTTTTGCCTCACCAAGTGCTTCAACCATGCACTTAGTGCCTAGGAATCCATACAGCTAGGCTGTCTTAGCTTCACTAGGGCCTAAAATAAATGAATTTTTTTCATTACAGTTAACTTACTTCCCGCGATATAATTTTAACAATAGTCATAAAAATGTTAATATTCACTTGATTACAGTTTTAACAACCTCTCATCTCGCTTTCAGCACAGTCAGCTATTGCCAAACAAGGGGAACTTGATGAGCAAAGAGCACTAGGGAAGAGCTGCACTGAAGACACGTCCTCGTTGGGGAGGTGGGCAGGATGGAGGTGAGCAGCGGTAATACTGAAAATACACTGAAAACAAATCTAACCTTGCCTGGACCTGTCTGCTGTGGTGATGGGATCCTGCTCTTATCCTTTCTAAAACTAGCACCGGGTCTGTGGACCACGGGAAATTAATTCAATGTAACTCTCCCTCCTCTCTCATCACGGTCCAGCTCCCAACACACACAGCGAGGGCTTTTCTCAGAAACGGACAGTAACTATTTCATTTTAACAATCTTGCCAAAACGACAGAACAGAACCGCCCTGCTACTTTTAACTTTGTCTCAGCAAAAACCACGCAGCGTTTCACACAACGAAAATAAAGTGAATCCACGGCATGTAACATGATATGCATCACGTTACTTTGCAGCGTATCAGACAACGAAAATAAAGTGAATCCACGGCATGTAACATGATATGCATCATGTTACTTTGCAGCGTTTCACACGATGAAAATAAAGTAAATCCACGGCGTCAGAGCCCTCTTCCCTAAGCTATGCTGAAAATAAAGCCGCGAACGATGCCCGGTCCTTGGCACGGGACGCTGCTGAGCAGCAGCTCCGCCACATTCGCCCATTGTCGCTCCTGCCCTGTGACCCCTGCGAGCTCCCAGCATGCCCAGACCCGCCTTCAGCACAAAATGGAAGGGATTTCAGCACAAACTGCCAAAAACAAACCAAAAACGCGCAAGCAGCGCGGGGTTTTTAAGGGATGTATGCTCATCACAAACAGCCTGATGTACACGGGCAGCAGTGATAATAGTGATGGTGTGTCTGTGCACGCCCGCTGCGGGGCTCGGAGCGGCGGCAGGGCTCGCACCCTCCTCCCACACGTATCCCGGGGCCGCGGCACCACCGGGGCCTCCTGTCTGTGCGTGTTTCAAACGCGATTTCTCCAAGCGCCGTCCTGCCGCAGGCTCCGCTCCCAATCCAGCTGCTGATCCCCTGCCCGGCCCCGCGGAGGTGCCGCCTCCCCGCGCCCCCTCACACGGAGCTACCCGCACCCGCACCCGCGAAGGGTTCGGCTCCCGGGCCCCGNGGGCCCAGAGCCCGGCAAACCTGGTGGAAAGAGAAGGAGAACGAGGAAAAAGCCCTGCTGTGTGATCACCCTTGGACACGGGGAAACCAAAGGCTGTGGCCCAGGCAGGCGCTCGTAGTGACAGCCAAGTCCGCGGCTGTGCAGATCCCAAAGAGTGCTCAAAGCTTGTCTGAAAGTCCCAGTATTTCATCCCCTTCCGTGTTCTGATGGGCCTTAACTTTTACCAAAGGGCAAGAAAATTAAATGTGCTTGTAATGCCAAGCCATCAGCGCTGTTCCAATAGATATGCATCATGTTACTTTGCAAAGTGAAACAGAAAATTGAGGAACTCTGCAGCTGGCCACAGACTTCTACCAGTGTGCTAAAAAATGAAAAACAGAAGGAACCTGGTGTCCGAGTTTCTTTAGGCAGAATTATGCTATTCCCACAGCACTCCTCATCAGCAGGAGCAATGCTTGTGACTAAGCAGCTCATGATAAACAAGACTGAAAAAAAAAATAGATAGAAATGTATCAGATGCCTAGCAAAGGGTTCAAGGGTTTTAAATGATTCCTAAAGATGTGTACACAGTCAGAAAGGGATACAGTTTTTAAAGCTTCATCCTTTTGGAAAAATCTCTACTCTTAGGTACATACATTGAGCGTTCACTGATGTTCTCTGCTTCATGTCCTGTCATGTCATGTCAAATTCCTGTGTAATTCTTAAAATCGTAGAACACAACAAAACTCTTTTGAGCAGGGACTGTAGTATCAGAACTCTTTTGAAATGTTGGTAGGAGTTGGGTTCAACAACCTTCGCTCTCACTGAGAAAACAGCAAATAGTGTTTCTGCTGAAGTCAACAAAAAACTCACAGGGGCATGGGTCCATCCCAGGGAATGGATTTATTTCAAAAAACGTGGAAGAATTTCTGCAACTCGTGCCTTAAGGCAGGAATTGTATCTTCATCGTTTTTTTACCACACCTAACACATATCATAATCACATGGTGTGACTGAAATAAAACTGTAATTATCTTCCATTACCACCTTTTTGTTTGTTTGGCATTCTAATCCGTGTCTGCAGTCAGTTTAAAAAGCAGATAAACCTATTAAGTTATCAGTAAAACTAAACACACATTATTATACTTGAGAAGAAAAGCTGGTAATTGATTTACACAAGTTCTCAGAACTACACTTAGAAACAACAGAAAATTGGGGGGAAAAAAGTGATTTTCATTCATTGTAAGTAGGATATAAAAAGAAGCATAAATTCCACTATCTCCATGCTTTTCATTGGATTTTACATTCCAGCTTTTCAGATTCTGGAAATTCAGATTGATTTATGTGAATTTATAAAAGCACCTCTCAAACTGGGAAAGCTGCTATACTCCCATTCTTTGAATTTTGAGGCAAACACCTTGTTAATTCTTTTCCTACCCTCTTTAAATACCCCTAATTCTGAGAAAGAAGACCAGGAGGAAGGGAGAAGGACAGGAAGGGATAAAAAAGAAGAAAGAAGGAGAAAATAGAAAGAATTTTGTTAAAAAAAAAAAAGAAGCAAGGTAGGGAAGGCAACAGAAGATATAAAGGAGAAAAAGAAAAGATAAAAGAGAAACTAAAAAATAAAAGGAAGGTATTTAAAAAGGAAATGAAATCAGAAAAATAGGGAAAAGGAGAAATTAAAACAAAATAAAAGCAAGACTGAAATAAAGGGGGGAAAGGAGAGAAATGAGAGAAGCCAAGATTTCTTGCAGACCCTGAACCACTTAAAAGTTTCAGGTTTTTAGAGGGGAGACTCTTAGAGGGCAGAGAATATGAAGAGTACCAAAGTGGGGCCACAATCTGTACAGCAGAAATGAACTTGTGCCCAAGGTCTGTTTTGTTCTGTACAGCATAAAGTGCCTGCAGAACATTTAGAAACTGCTGTGAGCCGAGTGAGGCTGGGTACATAACTGTGGTGATAGTGGCTCCTGAGGGGCCCATTCCCACAGTTCTCACTCATGTGAATTGTCCCTTGGATGCTAATGGGATTGCCCTTGTAAATCAGAGATGCCACATCAGCCCAGGGTTGTACTGATAGTGGAGAGCTCGATCTTGCAGACCTCATTCATGTGAGCAACCCGTTTTTATGACAATTCTGCCATTGATTTGAAGAACTGGCTGTGTAGGCAGAGACAGTAGAATCAGGACACCAGTTTAGGGTCAGCATAAAAGTAGGAATAAAAGAGTTTTTCATTTAACCTCCAGCTAGGAATGGATACTCCCCAGGAAGGCCAGATAAGTGCAGTCATTCTCTTTTAACTGCAGGGAGGGCAAAAGACAGGCAAGTATTGATCAGACTTGTTCTGTCCTGTCTCCTTCTCTGGCTCCATTTATTCACCATAATTAGAGAGGTAAAGAAGGTAGCAACCAAGCACATTTTCACCACACCTCAAAAACAAGGGCTTTTATTCACCAGCCCTTGGTAATATAAATTAGTTTTCTTCTTCACGCAAAACTGGAAAATTATGCCTGCTTCATGAAATAAACCGGTGCTTTACAGAGTAAAACAGATCATGAACACTAAGATCCAACCCATATTTTAACTTAAAATCAGAAATGCTGTTTAAATATCACAAGAAAAGTGTTGCAAAAATATTTTGTGTGACGGACCTGAGTAATTTTTTGTGCTGCTCTATTAAAACCCACACCTTCTGGTTAGGAAGCACTCTCACTGTATCAAATGTTGACACCTATGTAATTTCACTGTGATTCACACACTTCCTCTTCTTCATGAGACCTCAAGCTGCTGTGTGGTTTCTCCAGGGAACTGTTTCAAAAACAGCAAGAAAGGATCATTGTTCCTTTGGGAATGCTTCCTGCCGGGTATAGCTCAGTGAAGGCTTTTCTGGAATAAGTTGCCTTTTGGTAGAGCTTCTAACACCAAAAAAGCAGTGACCATCCAGTCTTTTATTCATGCCTCTCTTTAGAGGACAACAGTTCTCAATATTGGAATTTGCCTTTTTTTTTTTTTTTTTCAGCATTCCAGATGCTCATTTGGGAGACAGAAATGATAATAAATGATTGAAGTGATCAGTCACAGTGGGTGGTGACCAGCAGGCAGTGAGAGAAAAAGATACAAACTCCACAAAGGACAGGAGTGGTTACATCTGTGGTTATATCCCAGTTATACATCATTTATACTTTGTGCAGAGACCCCACAAAGCTCATTTGCTGCTCATTATCATGTTGTCATCTAAAGTTGCTTAAAATCTTCCAGATCAAAAGTCAGGTGCAGAGCAATCATAAGAAAGAACACAACACAGGAAAATGATCTGTGATGTCCCACTGGAGGAACAACTCTGAAAGGGACTGGAGGACACATAGGAAAACCTTTTTAGTAGGTCTATACAAGGACCTTTTTTCCTTTGCCTTGATTCCTTTTTCACTGCATAAGAACACTGCAAGAACCATCTTGCTTCTGAAATGCATCTGCAGCACAGAACCACCTTTGCAGCTGGCAGAAATGCATGTGTGGTGAGGTGAGTTTAAAGGCCCATACTGGACTGAAGGGGAAAGCTTCACTCAGCTTTTGTGATGCTATTTGAGCTGTACAATTGTTTTGGTTAGGAAAGCAAGATATTATTACCAGCAAAGGACATAAGAACGATGATATTTGGCCATAAAACAGATTTTGCAGCCACCATAGTAACTTTTTTTTTTAAACTAATGCAATGAGAGAGTTATTTGTTAAATGTTATTACATACAGCTCACAGAACAAAACCTGATCCTTTAAAATAACACTGAAGTAGCAGAGGGAGAGAGTATTCACTATGAAAGCAGAATGCTTTTCAAATTTCACTTCACAGATTGAAATGACGGAGTGTAGAGAGCAAAATGATTCTTAAGACATTGAGGTTTTGATCATTTATATAAGAGTCCTGTGGGTTTTACTTGTTATTGTACTACTTCTGTGCTCCAGAGACACGAGGAAATTATAAAACTGGAGACCAGACTGGCAGATTTCTTGCTACAGTCACACTCCAACTGCACACAAAAGGTTTGAGCGAGCAACTGAGAAGACAGAGATGATAAAAGTATCTAGCAGGAAGCTGCTAACTTATCTCTGCTGACAAGAGGCAGAGTAAACAGACAGACCTTGTATGTCTATAGATAAACTGGTAAAGTTATAAAGTGGATTTCTGAAGCTCTCCCTGATCCTACATTGTACTATTTGTGTGGATGTACCTGTTTATGTAAGGCAGTGAAAGAGCTGGGCTCTGTGGATTGAAGCAAGCTCGTTTTCTCATGAGGTTTCTGTGCTACTGTAGGATGGTCTGAACTTTTGGTTTCTGTTAATATTAACTGGATTCATACCACAGTTGAATGTCAATAGGCTAAATGATCCTGTTGCACACTATTAGTCATCTAAATGTGGAGTTTCTTAACATTTTATTTGTATATATATATATATATATATCATTGATGGGATGTGAACCATGCTTAGCTAATAGAGCAGCTTCTGTCTGGCATTTTGGTGATGATTGTGAGAGCTGAAGGCAGGGAAGCAGAGGGATACTATTGCCAGATGGTTATTTTTGAGGAGTAACCATCTGAAAGAATTAAATAAGCAAAATATTGATCAGTAGATATCACTTGTCCTTCCAACAGGCAGGTACCACTGTCTAGTGTGGGATTCAGTGGAAGGGTCATCAGAGGGTGTGAGGAGAAGAAACAAGCCCCCCAAATTTGGGGTGTCTATTTTCATCCTGCAGGAAAGGAAGACAGGAGATTTCTGCCTTCAACCATTCAGCCCGTGTCCTACTCCCAGACTGAAAGGAGCTGTGCAATGAATGCAAAGCGAGTAGATTTTGCAAAGTTAGAAAAGAGTGTCCAGAGACCACTTGTCTGGGAGTTACATCTGTGTGTGAGTTGTTCCTACATAAGGGTTAAGAGGCAGGTAATGCAGTGAGGCAAATGTCACTGTTTTAAAATATCGATTATCTAATACTTTAACAGTACCTTTGCAGTATGCAGAGCTTCCCCAGGTAGCACAGCTATTTTTATTAGTAATCTCCCCTCCTCCAGCTCGCTGCACAGAGCCAAGTTTAGAGTCAGCAAAATTACTTGGAACCAGCTCATTTTATCCCCAACAGCCCAACCAAGCACAATTAAACTGCATTACCATACATTAGGCTTTAAAGGGGTTCCTTTAGTATGTAAAAGGCTTTAAGGAGAGACAGAGAGGCAAAGGGGAAGACAAACATTCCATGAGTAACAGGTTAAAGTCCTCCTCCATGTCTGTCCATTGACTTCAGCTGGCCGGGGGTGAATACAGACAATTCAATATTTAACAATCAGCAGCTTTGCTTAGTCGGCAGGAAAAGAAACAATTTAAGGTCCAGAGCCTTCCCTGTGCTCCTCCTGCCTTCCTGAATCTCCACTCAGTTGCAGTGGCTCTCTCCTAACAGAAATTACACTCTGCAGGGTTGGCTCTTGGATATTTTCTGCTGTGGTGCAAGATTACTCCTCGTGGTTTTATGGGGCAGCTGCAGACTTTAATAGTCACCTGAGACAATTATTCAGATACTGTATTGTGCAGTAAGATTGCTTTTGAACAGCTGCAGAAATACTTAGCAGAAACACACTCCCTAAAGCCCTGGGATGGGAAATAAAAACAAACAAGCCACAGCAGCAAGACAGGAGGCTGTGCCTTGCTTCATCTTTTAGCTTAGAGAAAAAAATAGTTGTGTAATTGATTTAAAAGTTAATTGGGGCAGGGACCATTTTTCATTTAGTGATCCTTATAATGCCCCGTAATAATGGGCTACAAATACAAATAGAGTACAAATACTCAGTCACTACTCAAACACAAATCCTCTTTGGACAGTGTTGTGACCACGTGTATGGTTCTTTGCCAGACAATCCTCACTAGAAAGATAAAAAATAAGATAGGGGTGCAATTATTCTCTTCAGTAGTGATGATCTTCTTTGGAGCAATCCTGTTTACAAAGAACATCACAAAATCATTCATTCCTCTGGTAAATATGGGCAATTTCCTTTCTCAAAGCTTCAGCCTTCCTCTTCTGATGAATATTATTTCTTAACAAAAATACCATTTATATTTTTTGCCTTCCAAGCCACTATAATCAGTGTTTCTCTGTTACACTCTTCTGCAACTAATTAATTTCCTTTCCACTGCAATTCTAACTAGTCCTGGTGAAAATCTTTTGGCTGTTACAACATTTTGTGGCTTAGCTTGATGCTCCCTGTTGTTTTAAGTCTCAAAATACAAAGGGATTTTCAGCTGCACTGTCAATTTTGCTTGAATAAAGAGTGCTCATAAACACATAAAATTTTATGGACTCTCTCTCTGAACAGGTATCTGGTCATCAAAACCTGTCTCCAGCTCAGGACTCAGGAGGATCTGAAGTACAGCAGGGGAAGAGAAGTACATTTGCTTAGCTTAGACTGAGAGGTTCCCTGTTTCTTTTTAATCCACCTGGGCTGGTGGGGGCTCAGTGGGCTCTGCTAACCTACTCCTCTGCTGGATCATAACTGCTTTTCCCTTAAGACACACTTTGAATAAATCCTCACCATTTTGTCCCAGGATGGCCATGCAGGCAAAGTCAAGCTGGGACAATGTTTTGTACAAAATACAATGCATGATATGTTGGGAATTTAGTGGCTGAAAGACTGCTTGTTCACTTTTTACTCATGTGTGCCTCAGTGAAGTTGCTCTTGATTTATAGCTGGATCAGCAAAATCAGAATCAGACCCTTGCTGCTCATTTCTGTGGGAGCAGGACCAGGCCTCGTGTGCTCTTGTGCTCATTATGTATCTCAGCACCAACTCTCTCAGCTTTGATTCATAGAGTTCTCTTTAATTTGGTACATGCAGCCTTCCGGACTAGATCACATAGCAGCAGGATAACAATCCTCAGGAGAGCATTTCAGTTTGAGAAATTCATGAAGAGGGTGACTTTGCTGCTTACCTTCAATGACACTACTGGAATAGAAAAGAGAAGAGTGAATGAAATGGAATTGCCAGCCTGTTTCAAAATTATGCTCTGTTATGCAGCAGATGACAAATAGCGTCCTCAATAACATCATTCTGGGAGCTGTGCAGGTTTTTGTTGGGTTGCTGTTTTTTCTTCACTATAATCTCTCTTTTCACACTTTGGCCAGGTTTTCTTACAAGGAAGCTCTGAAATGCTTCCTTGTGCCCTTCTGCAGGGAAAGTATCCACGGGCCTTGCCTGGGGTGAAGGCAGGCAGGAAGAACAGAGCCTCTTTTACCATGCAGCAGGGAAAGACCTTGAGTTCATCCCTTTTCTATTCCCATCTCCAGCACTCTGACAAGGAGTGTTGAATGCAGAGTTGGAGAGAAGTCATCACAATGTGAGATGTTACAGATCTGAGGCAGGTCACTTCCTGATGGAGTAAAACACACTGCTTTTGTGAGCCTGAAAAACCATGTCTGTGCCTCCTTACTGTGAAAAATGAAGAAAATCTGTGTAATTGTATTTGTGGAACACGGCCATGGCACAGTTATAAAGATGAGTTCTAATAAACAACTGAGGAAAGCATGGAAGGAAGTTTTTGAATAAATCTTTTGCTTGCAATTACCTATAATAAATCTCAAGCTATTCTGTAATAAGTGTCTTTTAATTATAACTTTAGAAGCTTGCTTTGTATTAAAGAATTTTAAACTGTAGTTTTAGAATGTAAGAAGGTTTTCTTTTAGACAAAAAAAGGAAGTGAGGAGGGGGCTCAGGCCTTCACAGAAGGTGGGAAAACATCCTGGACACGAAGACAAGACTTCAGCTCACTGAATTATGGCTCATGGAGAAGGAAACTGGACATCACTACTCGAGATTGATGGAAATGGAAAATAGAAATGGGACCCCCACATCTGGAAGCCGGACCCCACTATCTGAAAAACATATCCTGGATGTACATCCTAGAGTATTAAAATATCAAAATAGATCACAATGGTCTATAGAATTATACAGGACAATCTATAGATTTATGGCTGTTAGGTATTGAATTGTGATGTTAAAACTAGAAATGGAAACTGCTGAGAAAGCCTATGAATATGTGTGAATATAGCAAATAAAATCCCAGCAAGTCCAGCAATGGGTGTGCAGTCGGAAGGGAAAACCCTCCCACTGTACCCAGCGCTGCCTTTGCTCACATTTTACCACATTAATTAATTAATTATTAAATTGCTGCTTGATATATTGGCCGTGTCAAGCATCTCATTTCTAACATTACCTTGGAGGGATGGCAAAGCAGTAACCTTGCCTTCTTCCAGCAGGAATGAGCCACTTTCCTACAGGAGAAGGAATTTTACTATAATATTTGGGTGTACTGAAGCTGAAGGTAAAATGTGTGCTTGACAGTAGCTCTAGTGAATCATCAATATATGAATATGGATAGAATGGGTGTAGGAGCTGTACAGCAAGGGGGAATGAGGAAGGGTTCCTAAAAGAAAAGTGAGCATCTTCCCACTTCAAGAACAGCAGGATTTTTCTCCTCTCTGTGGAAGTCAGGCTTCCCTCCCTGGTAGCTGCACCAAGACTATTTGGAATTGAGTTTTTGGTGCTTTTCACCCTATCCTAATTTCCACTCAGGTGCCTATTTGCAAAAAGGAATGTTGGCCTCCAATGGTAGCATTAACTGCCTTCCTACAGGAAAAATTACTTTATTGTGAAGCTGAGCAAGGGATTTTCATTTCATTTCATTTCATTTCATTTCATTTCATTTCATTTCATTTCATTTCATTTCATGGCATTACAGGTTGAAGAGTGTTGGAGAAATGTGCTTGAGTGTCTCCTATGAAAGGATCAAAGCAAAGATCCCTGTCACACCACCTCCTCCCAGTCCATGTCGTGGTGCCCTGGCAAGAGGCTCCCAGAATATGCAGATCACAGCCTGGATTTTTACCTCAACAATGACCTGAATGATCAACAAGAAGAGGTGAGAGAAGCCTTTTGGAGAGGAAGCTTCAGATGAAGGATGGATTTTTACCTCAACAATGACCTGAATGATCAACAAGAAGAGGTGAGAGAAGCCTTTTGGAGAGGAAGCTTCAGATAAAAGATGGAAGCCAAGTTCTGTCTTTGCACTGGAGCTGAGTGTTCCTCCTGGGCAAGACTGCAGGGTTTGCCCCTTGACTTTATAATTGACTTTTAACAGAATTAATTGATTATTCTTGGTTTGGAAGTGTAGACTATTTCTATCCTATTACTTTTTTTTTTTCCAGCTGTTAACATTGCACTGCATGATACACTCAGACACTTCATTGCCTTCCCAGCCCAGAGCAGCCAAAACAAAGAGTGCAGCAGCTAAATGAGCCCCTTTAGCTGCCCTGCACAACTTTGCAAGCCAAGGGCAAATTCCAGCCCCATATTCTTAGCTTTTATATATGTTCACCAATACATTTCAGTAATGGTTTCTTTAAAGCTGTCATGAAGTTACTGCAGTCATTTAATTCTGAAATTTCTACTGCACCATCTCATTTTTAACCTCTGAAAAGCGTCTCTGAAACTGTGCCCCCTCTACTTTTGAAACCAGTTCAGGGACTCTTTATCACTCATTCTTGCCTCTCAGTATTCCCTCTACTCTTCCCTTGACAAGGCAGATAAATTGATATTAATGCTACATAAGGGAGGTCAAGGGCACATTAGAGTGGCCTGATTTGCCTGAATGCAGAGTTTCTGCTACTGGCCTTCCACAGAAGGTGCTGTTAAAATCTGTGGACATTCCATTAATTCCATGAGGAAGAGTGCAAGTTTCCTTCCTTCACTAAATTTTATTGAATAAACAAACCACCTACAAAGTTTCATGGCCTTTTACAATATGTTCAAAAACACCTAAAATATAGCTATTGCTTAATGAGCTGTACTGACTTGAATTCAATTATTCTTGCAGAAATAAATGTAGTTGATTTGTTTCTTCCTCTGCAGTAGACCCAATCCAAATCCTATGAGACCCAAAAGATTTTTTTTTCTAATTTTTGGGACATGGCTCACATCCAGCTTAACTGACACACAAGGATTTAATTCATTCTCATGATTTTGAAAAATAACCACGGTTATAAGTAGTGGCACCTCCTTTAAACCTGAATTTTTGTGTTGATGAAGAAGATTAAGAGTAGGTGTTGAATGATTTGGGACTGTCTGCATCTCACCTCTCACAAGTGCAGAAAGCAACAGCAATGGCATGTATTTTCTAAGAACTTTACCCTGCAGAACCTGCAGATAACTTATCAGAATAAACACTGATGGGCCAAAGTTTCCAGCTAGTTAGTCCATGCCAGCCAGTAAATCTGGCACCTCTAATACAGCAGTGAACTGGATTTTTCACTTCAGTGCTTTTGTGCAATAGTTTTAACAAAGAATAGTGGGTGGCTCCCTATGCAAATTCCTTAGAGAATCAAAGTTCATTGTGTGGCACTGCAAGGAAGGAAAATAGAATTGTATTATATTGTATTGTACTGTATTGTATTGTACTATATTGTGTTGTAATGTCTTTCTACAGAATGAATGGTTAAACCAGAATTTCTACATTTCTCCAGAATGGTGGTTAAAATGTGCTAGCCAAAGGTTTTCTTAATGTTTTGTCATGTTGATTTACCTTTTGGGAATATTGGAGGTTTAAGACTGGTCGGAAAGAAACAAGTTTAATTTCTCTTTTAGTGGTATCAATTGTTTAAGTGTAGCATGCTGCATTAAAATAATATAGGTACTGTTGTTTGATTTTTTTAACTGGAGCAGTAGTTACAGGTTCCAGTTTAGCTCCATTCTTCAAAAGCATAAAAGTTGGACCTGTCAAAACACTTAAAAAATTATATATATGCTTAACTGTGCAATTGCATTAATGTCAGTAATGTGTCTGTTGCACAAAATCTTAGGCATGACCATAACTCACTGCAACATTCAGGCTCATTGGAGCAGTAATAATTTTTACTTTTATTTTTTCTACTCATTTAACAAACAATAAGAGAGGGTGGATGGGAAGATTCAAAAGTTATACCTGGTAAAGTCTAATTATGTATTGCACAACCTGGTGATGACTCCTGTGACATTTGTGGAAATACATGAAAGGAACTGCAGAGGGATTTGGCAGAAGGAGTTGAGGTATTTATGGAAGCTCCCTGGCCTTACAGGGCCTGAGTGAGGTGAATTTTCCTTGTAACCTGCAGGTGTTGTCTCATGCAATTCATGCAAAAATGCTGGTGCCTGTGATTATGTTGCAAGTTCTTTGAAACTCGATGTTTTTCCTGAAATCCTAGTCCTTCAGGCAGGTAAATATCTGAGAATTTATCTTGGTAACCCTTTGTGCTAGTAGGGGAGGAAGGAGTTAAAAAATGTGGCTGAGTACAGCCCTAAAGGTCAAACAACAACACACAAAACACTGAGAAACAAAATCCTCATTCAGAAAGGGAAAATTCATTATAAATATTTCCACCTAAAGACTTCGCTTTTTCTAGACCTGATTTTTTTTTAAAAAAAAACATTGGTTTCCTTCCTGAATTAGTTCCTTTGGTTTTAACTTGGGTCAAAGGTTAAGCAACTGTTTCCCCATATTTTTGTTTTAATGAGGCTACCCCTGATTTTTATGTTGTCTATTAAACCAGTATTTAAAACCTGCAAAGTCTGCAAGGCCAACTTTTCTGGCCAGTTCAGAGTGTCCTCACATCACATTGCTCTTAATGGAAATTAATTGTACCATGCCTACAGACCTTGGAGCAGTTTTGCAGATATTAGATTCTTAGACATCTGTGGTGTTTTATTATTGATTAAAGAATGAGAGGAAATCTCATGGTTTAAGACCTTGTAGTGGGATTTATGAATTAGTCTTTTTCCTATGTGACCCTTGGCAGGTCATTGAATCTGTCTTTCAGTTTCCCATCCGTGAAGCAAGGAATAATGATGATTTTCTGCTGCTGCTCTTTGTCCATCATGCCTGCTTAAACAGTGCACTCTTTGGAACAGGACTTGCTACTGGGTAGTGCAGAGAAAAATTCATCCTGAGTTAAGATCTGCAGCTGTAATACAAATAATTAATATCAGCATTAAACAGTCAAAGGTATTACATCCAAGATGCATTTGGCCTGAGGCCTGCATAGTTCTTAAAATGATGGATTTTTAATTGATTATTTGGAATGAGACCTTTTCTCAGACTAGCTAAATCGCTTAAGACCCACGCACACCAGCTATATTTAGAGGTGAGGAGGTGGCAGAGTAATTCTTAAAGTGCTCTGTTTCTAATAACCCAGGTGAGTGACAGTCTGGGAGTGCTGCCTCTTTTAAAGCAAACGTGACTCACAGCCCCCAGGCTGCAGGGTAGAAATTGTATTGAACTGTCCCCATTCAAGGAGCAAGGAAATGCAGCCAAATTCACAAACATTTAATTTAATAATTTCAGGTTAGTACAGCAAGGTAGTCACACTAATGGCTTAGCACCTCTAACAGCAAAATGCAAAAGGAATGTGTAAAATTGGGGCAAGGTTAAGGTGAGTCTGGAGTAAAGAAGGCAATATCTCCCTCCCACAGCACATGTTGGTGCTTTCAGAAGGCATTCTGCAGAAATTACATTCTTGTAAGAATATTTCCAGAGTCCAAACCAAAGGCAAAATGGGAATGGCCTATTTTGCTGCACTGATATTTAATTCTCATTGAAATGGACACGTGCACACACCCTTGGCTGCTCCCAAGGCATTTCTTGTCCCAAGCAATTCCCAGCACCCATGAGTTTTGTCTCTGTCCCTCGGGGAGTGTTCATGGTAAAATGAAACCATCAGAAACTGCCAGGGGGTGCAGGGGAGGGGAGAGCACCACCCCACGCCTTTTCACATCTCACCCAAGCTAAAATAAGCAGCAAAACAGGGCAAAAACCAGTTTCCCAGTGGGAGAAGAATATTCTGGCTTCTTAAAAGATGCTTTATGTCACTTTGGCTGCTGGAGACAATGACCCAGTTGATTCTTGTGTCCTAAGCTTGTCACTGACCTTGGCACCCAGCTACACTGCACTGTTTCTTTTTCTGTGAGATTACCCAAGCTCTTCTCTGAGAAACTGAGTGTTGCCAGGAACTCTCCCTGATGCAACAACTTGCTTTCATCACAAGCTGCAAAGTCAAAAACACACTTCAGTTTTAAATGCAGTAACAATGCTCAGCCAGGCTCTGGAATAGTTGTGTCCTTGTTCCAGCAGATTCTCATTAAAGAAGTTAATGGCTACATGAAAAATTAAGCTAGTTCTAACTACTTTTAGTAGTTAGTTTTAGTTCTAACTACTTTTCTTCTAAAGGGAGTTCCATCAAACATGGTCTTTCTTCCCTCAATCATTGCCTCTTTTTAAATAGTTCCCATGTTTCTTTCCCGAATATTTGCATTTAGTAAGTATGAAGACAGATGCAAGACACAATGCAGAGGTTTTGGATCTGAGTTTCCTCACCTCCTTTCTTCCTTTAGAACAAATTCAATATTGATTTTGTGGTTGCCTCCCACTTCTGTTCCTGAGCATTGAACCCAGTGAGAGGTGAGAGCAAGGCACAAAATCTGCTTAAGAGCCAGTGCACACCCAGCTCTGCTATGGCTCATGACAATTTCCCGTATCAAAAAGCCAGGTAATCATTACTCAGTGGTTTTGCACCACAGTAGGAATCTCTGCACTTCACAAAATCTCCTTCACGTGCACCTGAGGGAACCTGACAGGTCTGAAAAATGAATTCCAGTACCATGCTGCAAGAATGAAGGATGTTCAGTGTCCTCCCACCCACCTGCAAACACACCCTCCACTCTGACCCACTTTGCTGGGTGGTGCCTTTTTAAGATTTGTGTGTGTAAATANATATATATATATATATACACCTCTTTGATCTTTGTAAAGAAGCTGCCAAAGAGGGTGTACTAGGTATAAGGTTCATCCGGTTCCTGAGGGTGTTATACAAGCTAAGATTAACTCAATAAAAGTATGGGGAAGGCTGAGAACCAGTAAGAACTGCTTTGTGTAACATCTCTTAACTGGAAGTATTTTCATGCAAGTTATTGCCAAAGATTCAGATTTTGTTCTACTTTCAGTAGTTCCTTTATTTCCACAACACTGCAGTTAACTATTTAGTTGGGGGAAGCAAATTAAGTACTCTGTGTCAGTTTAAGCTGCTCAGTTTATAGTTGCCAAATATCTGAAGCATGAAATTTAATATCTTTTCCTAACATTTGTTCCTCAAAATTAATAATTCTATAGATAATTTTCATTGTCTGCATAAATATCCAGTTCCTTTTTGTACCTTGTCAAGTTCTTGGCTTCCAAGAGAAATTAATCGCAAAGTCCAATTATAGCTGAGTAAAAAGTATCATTTTCTCAGGGTTGGATTTTATTCTTCCTAATGGCATTGAGCTGAATTTGTCTTCTGACTCTGTGTTATGAGACAGAGAGAAAATAAGCTCCCTATATCTTTGTTACTGATACTCACTTTCAGGATTACCCTTTTTTATAAAGGACAGTCTTATTATCCTCATTTAACTGAGACAACAGTTTCAGGGAGAGATGGAGTGATTAGCACTTGAATCATGCTTATGTTTCAGGCTAATATTCCCAGGTTTTTTCTTTTCTCAATATTTGCTTCAATCACAACCAACTTCCAAGAAAGGTTTTCCTGTGCTGGCCCCTCCACACTTTTCCTGCTGGAGTTAACCCTTTTTATTCCAAGCACTCTACCCCCAAAGCCCAATAGAAACAGTGAGAGGTCCCTGTTGATTGTAAAATTCCTATAATCAGGTCATGGGGAAGGGAGGTGTTAAAGGAAGAGTTTTCTTGATTTTTTTTTCTGATTTTTTTTTTTTCTCTTCTGACTCAGCCTGGGAAGATGTGGCACCATTTCCAGATGGTTCCAATCTCTCTGAGAGAGGATTAGGATTTAGTTTGTTAGTTTATGTAGAAAAATTATAATACATAAGCTGACCTCATCTCCTAAACCCAGGATTCTTTGGGTGTGTGTTTATTCCCTGTAAGATCCTACTTAATGGGTTGTTGCCCTGAGTTGTAGGTTCTGTTTACTACAAGATCTAACTTGCTTCATTTGTCTGCCTCCACAACACAGGACTTTAATGCTGAAATCATATCCCCTTTAAGCCATTAGTCTAATCAGTCCAGCTCTTGAGAAAGCTGATAAATCAACAGTAACCTGAACCCTGGGTTCCCTTCAAGGACCCTGTGTCAATGGGCTTGGGCATTCATGTCATTCTGTGTAATGAGCTCTGCCCTGGAAGGACACAGAAAATATAGCTTGATAGTGATGAGTGTTTGAGATTCTTCCTCCTGAGCAGGGCTGTGATCCTCCTGCATCTCAGTAAAATACTTACAAGCTAATTTAGTCAGTGTGTTGGTGGTGGTTAGATGTGGATGCTTGACCACTAAAACCTGAACTGGCAAGCTACATGCTCCTTTCTGCTGAAAGTCACTTAAGAGAAGGGGAAGTGATTATCCAGAGTGAGCTGTCAACCTTTATGCCAGCTTTCCTCCTGATATGATTTATAAAACAGCTAAGGTAACCTCTGGGGGGGAGCTTTGCAATGGAAATAGCAAGTGATTTTTATTCTAATGAACATAACACTGTCACAAGTTTAAAGTTCAAATCTGAGGTACGAAGGTTTGGGGAAAAAAAAGAGCCAGTAAAATATGAATGTGACAGCACATGTGTTCCTTTCCTGCACAGTGTATGAAACAGGAGAAATGGGCAATCTTTATTTTTCTAATGAGGTTTAAAATATTTTTTCAGTCTTTATCAGGCAGAAGGTCCTCAACACCAGGTGTTTTTTGGTGGCTGAGTTTTTTCTTTTCCTTCACAAGCTTCCTGATTAAGATGAGGCATTTTTCTCGTAGCAAGTTGTGCTGTGCCCTTTGGTCCTTCAGCATTGCAAAATGTCCTGCCACAATTGGCACTCAGTAAATAACCCTTGGTTGGCAGCTGTGGCCAACAGGCAGAAGGCTGAATAAACCACAGGAATTTAAACTGCTGGAGGAGACCTTGTCCTGACCAGCATTTATAAACACCAAGCGACAATTCTTTGCAGAACTTGGTTCTTCCCAGTCTGTTTAAAAAAAAAAAAAAAAAAAAAAAAGGCATCAATTAGTGGTATTTGACAGCTTTCATTGTTATCTAGCTTACTTCACAACTGTTTTAAAAATAAATTCAAACCCTTTTCTAGAAATTGTTACACGCAAACCAAAAACAACAAGAACTAATTAGAAAGTTTATTCATCAATGGCAGGTTAACCTGCCCCTGAACTTACCCAGCATATTTCTTATGATGAGAGCTGTATGAATGCAATTTAGGCAGTGAACCATGATGTCTGCAGGCCTGCTGAGGCTGATAGCTTTTCACTTTCTAGTCAGTACCCTTCTGTCTCAAGGCTAGAGTTGAACCACATCCTTGCTATCAGCCCAAGTAGAGAGAAAGTAAAAATGGAAAGTGAACTAAAACTTTCCCAAAGCTCTAAAAACGCTTAAATTCTGCTTATTAGCCTTACTTCCACCTTGAAACTTTGTATTAACAGGAAGCTCCCTTGTTGTACCAGCTTTGGGTCAGAAATGAGGTGGTGGTGGCTCCTGGGATTTGGAATTTCCATGTTGGATTTTTCCTCAGTGGCCCCAGCCAGGTGGGGAAGGGGACAAGAAGTGTGTGGCAAACTCCTGCTCAGTGGAAACCTGGAACTTCTCTGTGGGACATCAGTGGAATGCTTATGACCTGGAGGAAGAAATACTGACTGTAATAAATAATAAATAAAAATAAATAATAATAAAAATCCTTCTGATGGTTTGGCAAAGTTGGTGTGAGTTGTACAGAGGTGTTCACAAGCAGTAGGAATGGGTGCCACTGCCATGAACTTGCTTGCTCTGGAGTCTTTCATGCTGAATTTCCATAATTAGCAGGAATATTAATTTGATCCCCTTATTTCTCTTCCTGTGTAAGTGCAAGCTGTACACCAATAAAAAGGTACCAAATAGCCTGAAGACAGAATGAGTTAAAAAAGAAGTATAGCTGAGCTTTCCTGTGTGTCCCATGCTTTTACCTCACTTTTCTGATGTGAAAAACAGATCAGAGTCTAAACTGCTTGCAAAAAAAAAAAAAAAAAACAAAAAACCAAAACCCAAAAGACCCATTATTGGGCAGTATTTTCTTAAGCTTTGTCTGTTTGAGCAACTGCTGGAACATATGACAGATAAAAAAAATCTCCAGGAAACCCCAAAATCCCCTTTGAATTTTTGAAAAAGAAGAAAAAAACAAGGAAAATTAAGAGATATTTTCATACTCCAGCTGTTCCCAGATGATAGACACTATCACACCATTGAGAAATTTGTATTTACTTTGGGAACCTGACTGCATGAAGACCTACCTGACACTCAGGAAGAAGTAGCCAGGGGACAAGTGTGCTGTCTCTCTGTGGCACAAAATTCACACTGGGTGGGGAAAATGCAGCTCAATTTTCTTTCCCTCCATTATGTCTTAAAAGAGAGTTGGGTTAGGGAATATAAAAGCTCAGTATCACATTTTTGTTAAAAAAATCAGGAAATCACCAGGAATTATTTCTTTCTTTTTCAGCAAAGTTCAAATTTCCAAACGGGGAATAAAATCAGTAATTTCTGATACATCCAAAGCTTAGTATCACAAAAACTTTGAAGGCAATAAAAACAAGCAACCTCTCTATTTTCCATTAGCAGGTGTCTGAAGCTTTGCTGAGACTCCTACTGGCACAGAGAGATGCTAAATGCAGTATTTTGCCACTGCCACGGGGTGATTTATCTGTGGAGTGTAATTTTTTATGCAGCTGTTATACCTCAAGTGGTAAATAAGGCTTTGTCTGTGCTCCAAAATTGTGCCACTTTAAATATACCGCTGTAATTAAAGTGCTACAACCCATTGGCTGCTGTTACAGCCCTGTAAAACATCATTCTGTCATGTACTTGTCCCTGTACGGCAAGGGGAGCAGGGAGATTTTGTGCTGTATTGCACACTGAAGCTTTCTATTGATGTTACAGTTACATCTAAAAGGAAAAAAATTAAAAAAAAAAATAAAAGGCAACTAAAATGTTATGCTGGAAGAGGTCTTGGGTGTAGATAAAGTCTGAATCAGAAAGATTGTGAGCAGCTTTAGGTACAAATTACATTTTTCTGTGGCTAGGGATAATGAAAGCACATTAGAATCTGCATTAATACCATTAACAATGACAAGAGTGTGGCAAAAATATTTCACCAAGCCAGGAAAACACGAGGTTTGTGGCAGTAGCATCAGCAGCCTCACCAGTGAGCACAGAAGGATTTCTTTCCAAGTCATGTGCAGAATTAAGACCATTTTCTGTTTTCTGTCAGCAGTCACATTGTCACCAAGTTACAAAGTCACTTCTGAGAACTGAAGTCTGGGCCGTGGTAAAAAATTGCCAAATACTTTGCAATACTTGGAGTATAGTATTTGTTTCCTGATTTCAAATAAGCAGTGAAAAACTATTCCTGCCAAGGGTTTCCAATAAGGATTGCAGCTGGGTAAAACTTATTTTAATGTCCAATTTCAAAAAATTTTAACGTTCGATTCCACTTAAATTAATTGGCTTTCTGCAAGGCAGAGCAATTTAGAGGATATCTGCCTGGAAAATTTCTGTGGGCTCTGTTATTCTCCCAGCAAGACAAATATCAACACAGTGTTCAGTGTTGTGACAGAAAGGCTTTAAATGGTGTGCCCCACACATGAAACCATGGTCTGATTGTGGCACTGTTGAATATTTTAAAAAGGCTTTTTTTTTTTTTTTTTTTTCCCTTCTTCCATGTAAAATTTGTACTGGTTTTTATTCATCCTTATGAAGTAAGCAGAGTCATTATTTAGGATCTTCGTTTTTCCTCTGATCTTATTTAGGATCTTAGCTTTTCCTCTGATCTTATTTAGGATTCTTCATTTCTATATTTGGCCCCGCTGTTAATTTGCAAGGGAGCCCCAGTTTCTCTGTACCATAAGTGACCCATCTCTAGTAAAATTCCCTGCCTGAATGACAGAAACGTGCCAGACTTAATTAGCAGCAGACAATGTTTTCAGAAGTGACTGGTTGGAGACATCCTGTGAAAATTGACGCTCTTCAGGACTATCAGCTCGAGCCTCTGGATACACGTTCACACTGAAAATTCACAAATGACTCGAAAAACAGTTGGTGCACTGATAAAATGCATTTTAAACACATCACTGCATATCACAGCAAATATATTAATGGTTATTTTCATGCATGTATTTTGAAACCTATTTTTTTCCCTTACTCAATGCCAGATTTGAACTCCTACCTACTCTTTGCTGGTGTATTCCATTTTGTCTGGCAGAAACTCTGCCCATCCCACCTGCAAAATCCAGAGGTGAAACACACTGTGGACCACGAGAAGAAAGAATTTTAAACTTCAAATTTAAGCTTGGATCTGCTCAGGCTTTTACAGCTCCATCAGGATTTTACAACTCCATGAAAGTGTGCTTGTGTGAGTGCCAAAATCCTTGCCTGTGAAAAATGTGCATTGTGGTTTCTCCACCAAACTGGAGGCAGCAGCTACTTACACACACAGGTGGCTGCTCATGATGGATCTCTTGCTTGCTGACCTGATTTCCACTGGTGTTAACTCAACACAACACTGTAAACTTCTCTGGATGATTAGAAAAATTCCTCTGAAGTACGAGAACAAACATGAGCTACGAGCACTGTGCTGGAGATTCTCTTATAAATGTAACATCTCTGCAGTGGGACAATATAACTCTGCTGGGTTTTTTCTTCTGACAGCTGCATGGATTTTAACAGTTAGTTGTAATCATATTAAACATCTCCCTGCCAGTTTGTTTTTGTTTTTTTTAGCTGGAAGCATGATTCTTTTCTCTTGGAAGGAGCCAGCCCAATTTGTGTGCTCTATCATCCATAAGTAACTGTATGAACTGGTCTGAATTCAGTGTTTATTTTCAGGTGGTGCAGTGTGGTAAAATCTGAGAGACATAAACTCATTGCAAGTCTTCCATGTCCATGGAATGGGAACTCAAGATTGTGAGAAGACACTGGAAACAGAGGTGTCTTCCTCATCCCTTGAAACACTTGACAAACTGTTTTTTTCTGTTAAAACCTGAAGTCCTCTCTCCAAAATTGATGCCCACATGGAGAAATGCAAACATTTTGGTGCCAGGCTGAATCACTGTTAAACACTGCAGCCCTTGGCACACAGGCTTCTCCTTCCACTCCAGCTCAGCCAGGGGAGCTGGGTGAGGAAATTAAGGTGTCCTTGTGTTTTTCTTTTCCTGTCAGATCCCAGTGTGATAGCCAAAACTTGGTTTGCATTCCTCCACCTTCATCTCTCCTGCCACAAATACAATTATTTGATCGTCTCGCTAAGAGATTTCATATCTAAGATCTTCAAAAAGTCTGTCAAGGAGGAAGCAATGGGGAGAAAAGCTGAGGAAACTCAAATGTAGCTTTAGGTCAATGTGCATTATGAATGTGACAAAACTACTGATGTACTCTTATGTAGCTAACTGTAAAATGTGAGCACCTAATATCAAATTTATTTCTCTATTATTCCCTTTCTTTCTTTTTGAGTTTAGGCTTTCTTCCTCTAAGAGTATCAATTATTTTTCAATAGTGTCTCTCAACCCATTCTTTCTCATCTCTTTTTCAGTACCACCCTTTTCTCTGCTAAATCATCAAAGATATTTTTGTTCTTTTATTGTGGCAGAGTCTGTAAACACAGCCTCAGAAAGAGAATTTCTAAGT
>VXBR01008886.1:352133-374038 GCA_013400215.1 Cisticola juncidis | reverse complement strand
TTTCTGTTGAAGCTAATTTT
This sequence comes from Cisticola juncidis, assembly GCA_013400215.1. Lineage (NCBI taxonomy): Eukaryota > Metazoa > Chordata > Aves > Passeriformes > Cisticolidae > Cisticola > Cisticola juncidis. The sequence continues at coordinate 374,018 of VXBR01008886.1, read as the reverse complement.
GGAACAGTTCTGCTGTACGTATCCCCAGATTAGGAGCTTCAGTTTTGCTCATTTTAGGAAAATTGCTGACAATAAAGGACACTGCAGCTGGAAGCATCACCTCCCTTAACCTACTGACCATGCTGACACCTTCCATAAAGACCAAAAACTCCATTAAAAATCAATTTTAATGAGAAAATATTGGCCATTACAAGAGAAGCACTTTAAATTCTGACAGTTTCTCCCTCAGCCAAGACACTCAAGGCACTGTAGACAGGGTCTGTAGTGACTCAGAGTTTTCTCAGCTTGTGGGCATTCAAGTTTGCAGATGAATAAATAAAATTATGTTACACTACTTCCTGTACCAGTTTACAAGGCAGAAATGTCTATGAACAGGTAAAGGAAATCAAAAATGTTTGAAGATGACTGTCTGAAATTTCCTGCCATCAACTTTTATGTGATCATCTGTGTATGAGAATTTGATATGGGCAGACAATCTGGGGCTCACATGACCATTGACACATCCTATGCCAATTTGTGAGATTCCAGATGTTATTTTGTGGCTCAAACCAAAAACTTTGAGATAATACTTTCCCCTTTGTAAAAGGATGCTCTGCTGGCTCCAGCCCTGGGCCAAAACTGTGCTTTTCTCAGACAGTGCTTCCTCTGTCCTGTCTGTAGAAGAATTTCTCTTCTGCAGACATAATTAATTATTCATTGACATGGAGCCTTGCATTTGCCTCTTCCCAAATTCCAGGAGAGCAGCCCTAATCTCCAGGTTATAAAGGTTATAAAGTTATAGGTTATTAGGTTATATAGGTTATTAGGTTATATAGGTTATAGGTATTTAGGTTATTAGCTCCTGTACAGCTCACAAAGCTTTACGCAATGTGAAGTTCCAGCAGGAAAGGTTAAAATCTACCTGGGCACTGCAGTGGTTGGAAATCTCCTCACTGAGGTGGGACATCCACTGTCAACCCCCTGCTCAAAATAAAGATTTGCTCCTAAAAAATATTCTGACACCTTTTCCTGGCTTCTCTGAAACCAGTTCTGTTGGGTCAGGGATGAATGTAGAGCAGAAATGCACCACCACATAATACTTATATGTGTATTTTAGAATACTAACCACAGTCTCCTAAATGGACTTGAATATAAATGAACTGTCACTATGGGAGAATAGTTGAAATCATCTTGGATGTACAGATAATATTGTCTCAACTGCGAACTCTGCTTTAGAATCTCATTTCAGCCTCTACCTAAAAATCTATATGTCAAAAGAAAATATCCTGGGTGCCATCTACAAACTATAACATGACACAAAAAAGCCATCTTTCTATATGATAGAGCTACTTCTAATTTTCCCATTAGACCAAACGACACGATAAAGAATATCTGCCAACAACATGATATAAAACCACACCATGCATCATGAAAAATAATTGCAATTCAATTACTCCTGAATTATAAAACTGTCAGCTAGGTGCAATAAAGACAAAAGCCTTAGAACATATGATAAACTGCTTAGCATAGATAATTATATATGTTTGAACAAAATCCCCAAAATAAAACACGTGCAGTTTGAAGGAACAGGGTAATCATGCCAAGATAATTCTCATTTATAGTAAAGGTTTGAGGATCAGCAATTTTAAAACCATCTCCCTGAAAAAAAAATTATCAAAATAAATTAGCACTCGTAGAGTGTAAAGTAAATTTCTCACTCAGAGAGGTCAAGAAACTTTTTTCTTCTATCATCTTGCTTAGAGTCTACTTTGCCAAAATATTTTGTGTTGCTGCTCAGCATCACAGAATGGCTGAGGTTGGGAGGAACCTCTGGCAATTTTCTACTCTTCCCCACCTGCTCAGAGCAGCCACCTGCAGCAGCTTGCTCAGCACTGTCTCCAGTCAGGTTTTTAAGATTCCATTTCATCCTCTCTGGGCAACCTCTTTCAGTATCTGACAACCTCACAAGTTTATAATTAAGTTTATAATTATAATTCCTAAACTGAGCTCTCTTTGTTTCATTTTGTGGGCATTGCCTCTTGTTCTGTCGCTGGGCACCACTGAGGAGAGCCCATCTCTGTCCTCTTTGACTCTGTTCTCTTCCTTCAAGTATTTTTATATATTAAGAAGAACCCCCTGAGCCTCCTCTTCCTCTTCCCCAGGCTGAGCAGTGCCAGCTCTCTCAGCCTCTGGGCATATGAGGGATGCTTCAGTCCCCTCAGCATATTCATTTTTCACTGGACTCACTGCAGAGTGTTCATGTCTTGGGCATCCTTGTACTGCTCTAGGTACCATGGACAAAGCTGTGGAATTCTTGCTTCCTGTCAGTTTTGTGCTTTTGCCACACTCCACTACTTAAATAACAGAGGGAAAGAGAGGAAAAAAAATTCCTCTGTGGGAAAAATGGGATTCAGGAAGAAATCTTTTGCAGGACAAGCAGAGAAAGTAAAGCTTTTAGCAGAAGATGTCCTGTCTACACCTCCACCAGGACCTCTGGGGCATTCCTGGGAGAGGATTTAATTCTCCTTTTTGGTATGCTGCATTTCAGCAGAATGAAGAAAATGCCTTCCTCAAATTATTTTTGATTGTTACTGTATTAGGAAAAAGCAAATATACTTTATAAAATACAGCTTTTCCCTAAATTTAAAGCCTCACCTTGGTCTTGCACTTTGACAGACAAAAGTGGCCATGGAAAAAGAGACAAAACATCCCCCCTGCAGCAAGGCAGAACTGGGTAAGGTTACCAGTTAACATCTGGCTAAAGTGTTGAAACTTTTGCAAAAATCCTCACCAAAGTGAGAATAAAATTATTCAAAGGTGATGTGGTACCATAGTCCAGAACTTCTCAGATAATCTCTCATACAATCAGTAATTTTGGGCACTGGTTATTTCATAGATACCTTTTTTCATCCTTTAAAATATCCTTTTAAAATGTTTGAGAGACCTTTGCAAAATAGAAAATAATTTTATTTTAGTAGATTTGCTAACATAACAGATTTCATAAAATGGCTTTCTCAGACTCATGATGATTACATTTCAGTTTCTTAATTGACCTTTTACATCCTTCACGAGCATGAAGGGGGTTGCATGTATTCATTTTTCTGGTATGGAGTCAGACAAAAATCAGCATTTTTACTGATGCTGATGAAGTTTCTCAGAAGCATCAGATATGGGTTTGAAATGCTGGGAACTCCAAAAGAAGCACTGCAATATTTCTGTCACAATTTTCCTTCAGTTCAGAGTACTCTGAAACTTCAGTGACAGGCAGGGCAGAAATCACTAAAAAAGTTGTCTGATGTAACAATTTCAAGAAAAGAAGTTTCATTATTCACCTGTGAAATTAACACATCATCCAATGTGACACCTAAAAATGAAAAAAAAAGAGACCAAAAAAAAATTAAGAGAAAAAGAAAAGTCCACTCTAGAAGCTACTTTTTTTTTTTTTTTTTTTTTTTTTAACTATAAACCTTTTTTTTTTTTTTTAACTATGAACCTTTTGCTCTACATTTCTTCTGTCTTTTAAATTGCAGTCCTCAGGTCAGTGGTCATTGAGCCAGCTTCTCAAACCATGCAAGTTCATGGGAATCCTGGTGCTAACTAGAAATATTTGACCCACGTAATTTTTTATTTCCAAGTGTCAAAATTCTTGTGTTGCACTGTCAGCCTTGTCCATATCAATTATGTTTCCACCCCAGATATTTAGCAGGAAACCACAGCTATGATGATGGGTAACACCTCTCAAATGCTCTTTAAAAGAGTAAAGCTGAATTAAATTTACTAATAAATTAGAGAGGCTGATCTTTCTAGAAAACAAACAGAGGTCTAAAGCCACTGCTACCTTTTAGCTAGAACTGTTGTACTGGACACTGAAGTTCTGATTCTTCAATTTCAATAAATTACCTCTACAATAAAAACCCTGACAATTATCCCTTGTCAGAGAAAATAAGTAGAAAATTTCAGTTCCAACCTGACCAGCTTAATTCACTTTGCCTGATGTTAATGTGTGGGTTCTATATGGGAATAAATAACCTTTAACTTGGGGTGGTGGAGCACTAAATAGCAACTCTTTTATTAACACCCAGACCCTCTAGTGGGCTGACACTGCCATGGGAAAAAAGTATTTTTATAAACCTCCCTCCAAGATTTGACTGCCACATTTTCAGATCTTTAAAGAAGATTTGTTTAAAAAAAAAACACTCAAAGTTCCTACTGCCAGAAGGGCTGGATTTTGAAAGAGCAGTTATTTTGTGTGTCCAGTTTTAGTGCATGTAAAGCTCTACACATATTAATGCAAATAACAGAGGTTTTTCATCAGGCTTCATGCAGTTCTAGCACCTGAAGAAGGAATAAATAAGAATAAGCCAATTGGATGCCAAATGATTCAACTCGAATTTACTATAAAAAGTGTGAAGTAAATAGACTGCCCACCTGTAATTGCTGCAGAAGTGATTAAAAAAGTAAATCAATAAGGATCCTGTTGTTACATAAAGCTCTACATTCTCTCAGCAGTGAGCATGTTAATCATGATTAAGTCTTGATTTAATCATAAGTCCTGATTGATCTGTGACTGTCACCACCACGCCCTCACTGACCACATGCAAAGGCAATTCAAAAATAATCACAAAAATCACTGCTTCCTGCTTTCTAGGGCATTTATAAGGCTCACTCAATTATCCCATTTTGCCAGCCTGTGACCCCAAATTTGGGTAAATTAAAGCACTTGAGGGCCAAGAGCCATCCCAAGGAGGAGCTTTGGGTTGGGCTGCTTCCCATGATGTGATTCACTGTGAATGGGCAGCACCCATGGGAACAGGTAAACTTGGCACCCTAAAGGAAAACAGAGGATTTTACATTCAAATGTCTACTGGAGCAAGAGTTTATTTGTCCTTTTGTGTTCTATCTGATGTTAAAATACAGTTTTATTTGCTTAAAACCCCAAAAAAATCATTTTCTTTATGAACAGTTAGGTAAAAGTAGCTTCATGCAACAGAAAATATGTGCACTTCTGAGGTAAAATACTTTTTTTTTCTCTGGCCTATTTTGATTTGAGATTGGCTTCTTTAGGCTTTGATGAAGAAACTAAACTGAGTTATACTTTTGATTTCTCTGGTTGGTTTGCTCAAAAGAAGATTATTTTAGCTATCATGGGTAAGAAAACAGGAGTGGTTCTTGGATGTTATAAGACACAGCTGTTTTCACCAATTGAATGTCTCTGAAAACTGAGGTTTTTGCTGTCTGAGGTCTTGCTTTAGACTTGCAATAGATAAAAAATATATTTATTTTTAGGAAACAACCTATTATCTACTACTACTCAGATTTAAGCTTCAGAGTTTTTTGGCTTTGTGTTTGAATCACAGGAGGTTTTTGTGGGTTTTTTGGTCTTGGTGTTGGCTTTTTGTGGGGCTTTTTGGGTTTTTTTGTTTGTTTGTTTGGTTGGGGTTTTTCTGGGTTTTTTTGGGATTGTTGGTTGGTTTTTTTGTTTTTGTGTTTTTGGAGGGTTTTTTTTGGGGGGAGGGGTTGGTTTTTGTTTTTTGGTTTTTTTTTCTTTGTAATCTTGGAATCTTTCTCATATTGCTTATACACTATTGTGCCTCTGTGATGTAGTAGTTCTCATACTCTAAACAGATCTGAAGAGGCTAGGCTGCTTCTAGATTGCTCTTTTTTCTTTTGATAATAAATTCAACTTACTTTATTTTAAATTTTGTTTTTCGAACTTAAACCTAGTAGTATTGTTTATTTTTATAATTACCTTTATCTGAATTTCAACCAGAAATAGCACATTCTTTGGATAATGTTAACCTTAAAAAAAAATCCCTGTCTTTATCTACTTGCTGTTTTTCACTTGTTGCCTAATTAAAGTATTGGATTATTTTAACCAAATTATTTTCTCGATCTGTTATTTGAATTCTGATGAAGAAGTTTGCTTTCATGTGTGTTTAAACCTTTATCTTTAACATACAGATTGAGTGTAGCATACAGTATTGGATTCACATAATTTAGTAGGCAATATAATTCTGGGGAAAAAATCTCTTTCACCCCCAAGTGAGATAATTAAACAAACTACTTAATGCTGTTACATTCAGGAGCTGGAATGTTCATGCAGTTCTTTGATTGTTTGGGGGTGTTTTTTTGAATACTCTTTGATCCTATTTGTAATATCTCAAACCTGACAGGTGCCCTAAGAAATTGTAGTAGCAGAGTGTGGAATTCAAAGCCAGAGTCTTACCAGCCTGCTAATGACAGTGGAGGAGCACAGAATACCTGCAACTCCAGCTGATCTGCTTGAAAAAGAAAGAAAAAGCCAAGTATGCCTGCTGCAGACAGAATGGAGAAGGGATTGCTGATCCACATGGCCAACAAGGAGAGAAATGACCATGCTGGGAAACTCCCTCAAGCTGAGAAGAAGCTGCACGAGGCTGTTTGTGTGCTGCTGGTGGAGCTGTGCGAGAGGTTCACCTTCTTTGGCATCGTCTGCAACATGATCCTGTTCTGCACCGCCAAGCTGGGCTACCGCAGCCACCAGGCAGCCATGGCCAACATGTGCTTCGTGGGCACCTCCACGCTCACCCCCGTGCTGGCAGCGTGGCTGGCACAGCACCTGGTGGGCAGGGCCAAGCTGGTGTGCATCTGCATGTTCCTGCACTTCCTAGGTGGGCAGGAAGATTTACTGATTTACTGATCGTGTTTTACTGATTCTCTCATGGAAACGCACTCTGGGGAGTTGTGTTGGGCATCTGAGGGCTTTCCCCAGCCTCCTCTGCAAAATGTGGTGTTTTCACATCTGTATTTTTGAGGGAATGCTTTCAACAAGGAGGTTTGGTTTCTCTGGTGTCCACAGTGGTGTTGCTTTAAATGGAAACATCCAAAAAGTTTCTGGAGGTTTGGTTTCTCTGATGTCCATCACATTTTCTCTGACATCCATCGTGGTATTGGTTTATATAGAAAAATCCAAAAAGTTTCTGGAGGTTTGGTTTCTCTGATGTCCACATTGGAATTGCTTTACATAGAAACATCCAAGTGGAATTGCTTTGCATAGAAAAATCCAAAAAGTTTCTGGAGGTTTGATTTCTCTGATGTCCACAGTGGAATTGCTTTACATAGAAAAATCCAAAAAGTTTCTGGAGGTTTGGTTTCTCTGATGTCCACAGTGTTATTACTTTACATAGAAACATCCAGAAAGTTTCTGGAGTTTGGTTTCTCTGATGTCCATCATGGTATAGCTTTTTATAGAAATATCCAAAAAGTTTCTGGAGGTTTGGTTTCTCTGATGTCCACAGTGGAATTGCTTTATATAGAAACATCCAAGTGGAATTGCTTTTTATAGAAAAATCCAAAAAGTTTCTGGAGGTTTGATTTCTCTGATGTCCACAGTGGAATTGGTTTACATAGAAAAATCAAAAAAGTTTCTGGAGGTTTGGTTTCTCTGATGTCCATCGTGGTATTTGCTTTACATAGAAACATTCAAAAAGTTTCTGCCTGCTCAGAATTATGCCTCTCCCTCTTTACCCTTTTCTGTTCTATTTTCCATCTCTCTTTTCAACATTATTCTCTCTAAAAAAATGCAAGTTGTATTCATCTGATTCGAATTCCTTTCCAATGCCAATTTTCTTCCCATTGCAGGCACAGCACTGTTACCTGTGGTGTCCTTCCCCTTCGAGGACGTTTACGTCGACAGGCGACACGTTCTCCTCACCCTGCCCAAAAGGGAGCAGAAAATCGTGTTCTACTTTGCCCTCCTCACAGCCAGCCTGGGAATAGGAGGCATAAGAGCAATTGTGTGTCCCCTGAGTGCCTACAGCCTCCAGGACTGTGGGCCAAAGGAGCTGCTTTCATTTTTCAACTGGTTGGTAATTTAATGTTGGCTAAATACCTGCTGGGAGTCATGGAGCGTTGCCTTGAAATCCTCAGCTGAAATTCAAAGATTCTGTGGATGGTGGGGTTCATATTTTGTCTGTAATGGCAGAACTTTGAGATTTTGGAAGAGTTTCCAAGAGTAAAAACTTTTCCCGATTTTTTTCCTTTTGTCAGTAGATGATAATCAATTTTGGCCTCCTACAGCAGTGTTCAGTCAGTGTTTTCAGGATTAAAAAATTTGCCCAAATACTCAAAAGACTTGCTAACCTTGTTGCTGTTGGAACAACACCCTCCATTTGGTTTTCTGCCTTTAACAGGGCTATGCCTTTAGGATATTTTGTTGTTGTTCCCTAACAGTGGCAAAATTCAATGATCTATTGGGATTTACATCAGGGTGAATTTTTACCTGCTGGTTTGCTGGAAGTCAGGATTACGAGTAGTCTCAAACTAAACTCAGTGGCTGGGATTTGCTGTATTATTTCAGCTTTGTTGCTGCAAAGCTCTGGCATCTGTTAAACAACTTAGCATTTGTATCTTGGTTAAATTATTTTTCATTCTTTAGGAAAAATTGCTCTTAAAATGTTCTTAAAAATCAGGGTTTGGATTTCTTGTTTTGTTTTGTGTTTTTGGGTTTTTTGTTTTTTTTTTTTGGGTTTTTTTTTTTGTATTAACTATTTTTTTCTCTATGCATTACCAGGGAGGTAATTTTTGATGATTTGGTTGCCCTTATTTGCCCCTTCTGTAGCTCTGCAGAGAGTGCTGTATTTTCTGGATAAACCATGCATTGAGGAGATTGCAGTGGGAGTCTCCACATTCCTGCTTCAAGGCAGGGTGAAAGAAAGCCCCAAACTGCCCCCATTTTTCTCCTTTACACACATGGTTATTAAAATAAAAACTGAGCACATTTGCATATTAACAATGTAGTGCTGAAGAATCAATGAAGATCTTGGTGAATCAGATCCCTCCTCCTTTGGGGATGGCTTTCTGGCTATCTTTTTTCCTCCAATTATGTTAATATCAAGGAGTTTTGAATTAAATCCAAACTTCAGTGAATAAAGTAGCTTTACCAAAGGTGGATGAGATTCTTTTCGTTCCTTAGAGCAGATTCTGCCTCCTTGACCTGCCCATACGAGAGAAGACAAAAAAAAATCCTTTCTTTTTACTCTATTCTGAGTTTTAATCCTTAATTAGCAACATCATTTTGATTGAGTAAGGCTCTGGGGGATTAAGACTGGAGAGCAATCAGTTGTTCTGAGAGATAGCTCTGGAGAGTTTATTGTACTGTGGTCCTAGCCATTCAGAATTGTGTTTAATCAAAGTGACATTTCTCAGTGTTGATTACAAAGGAGATATAATACAGATAAAAAGTTCCTTGGGGGAATCCAAATGGGTCATTTCTTGGAACTTTGGAAATATCAAGAAAGGCACATGTGCGATTCAAAACAATTTAATTCTTGCACTGGCACCCAAGGAGGGGATGTTGGAATGCAATCTCAACATTTAGAAGAATGGGGGGGTTCATTTTTAATCTCATTAAACCCCTCAGAATGTAATCACTTTTTCTTGGTAGCATGTTCTGTCTTGGTGGGTGTTTGTCATGGGATTGAATTTTAAAATGATGTAAAATGGGATTGCATCCTCTTGATGAGCTTGAGTCTGGTCTTAACCAAGTTCTGTTTAAACAATCAGAATTATTGAGCTAATGATTGGGTTAAAAGTCCTGGCACTTACCTGTTTTCTGATTCAATCCTTCAAGGAGGTTGCTTGGCACATCTTAGGGCTTGGTTCCAACCACAGTATGTACTATGTACTTTTACACAAGTTCTAGCCAAATGAATAATGTAATTATATATTTTTAAAAGCTTTAGTTGAATGGGTCAATATTTTTATGTACAAAATCCCTCCAAAAGTATCATCACTGAGTAACATACTTCCAAATCTTTTGCCACAGAGAAGATAATTTTAGATTAATTAGCCCAAAAACTCAAGTTCAAGCAGCATGCATGATGCAGAAGTGGCACTGAGCAAGAAAACAAGCTTTGCTTCTTCCAGTAATACGCATTAAGTTTTATAATTATGCATTGGTGTGTATTTCACCTTCAAATGAAATCATTTTGCTCTGGCTCCAGCAAAGGCAAAGGAATCTCTTCTTGCAGTTGCTTCCGAACTGCAATTTTTGACACATTGGGACATTACTGCTCAATAGTTGTGCTGTTTTCAGGACTTCCAAGCTGCAGCAGGCCTGTCACTAGTGGGATGCCATCTGCTTCCAGGAGTGTGGGATTTATCCTTTGGATACCTCCTGTGATTAGGAGGGGCTCAGGACTGACTTGGGAAGCACCTCTGCTACCAATTCCAGTCTCAGAGAAAATTGTGTTGGGGAACCTCCTTGTCAAGATGCTCCATAAGTCAACAAATTTCAAACTGAGCCTTCCAACTAATAACTGATAAACCACATTTTAATAGTCATCACATTTTTTAATTTAATATTTCTTAACCAAAGGATGGTGGCATTCAGACATTTCTCTGTTAAGCCTGAAGCATATGATTTGATGATATTTCATACACCAAACTTGTTACCAGATATTAAATGTGAAAATGGTAAATGTTGATGTATTTAATTAATGTCACCCACAAGAATATTTCCAGTACTAGCCTGATAATTTGTTCAGCTCTGCTGCCTTAGTACACTTACTTTAATCATACACCTCCTGGAGCTGAGACATTGGAGTGAAAATCGGTTTTAATTGCTGTGCTAATGTGTGCACGGTACTGATGCTGTCCATGATTACTACACTTAACCATGCCTTTAATTGGATGTTTTAATCTTCTGTAAAGGCCTTTACATCATTCAGCCTCTCCACTTTTCTCTCTCCTCTCTGTGTTCCAGGTTTCATTGGCTGGTTAACTTGAATTCAGCAGTGGTCTTTGTCAGCATTTCCTACATCCAGCAGTCCGTGGCCAGGAACCTTGGCTTTCTCATCCCATTTGTGTCTGGGCTGATGGCAATGATCACAATTCACATGGTTCGGGGTGAAATGATTTACAAACCCAAGGCAGGTAAGAGGCAACTCCCTCTTAGGAAACTTCTTTAGAGATTACTGTCACAGAAGAAATCAATTTGCATGTCTAAACTATTTATTCTATAACTCTGCCTTGTTTGGTTGGAAATCTTTGGGTTTTAGCCCTCCAGAATCTCAATGTGAGAAATGATATCCAACCTCTGGAGATTCTGGGTAGGTTGGAAAAGTGGGAAGCAGTTTCTGGTAACCAAACTTATTTGTTTTCTGTGTCAGGGCATGTGTGACAGCCTTTGCCTGTGCAGGAAGAGCTGTAACATGCCTGCTGCTGGTGGAATTGATTTTATCACATTTCATTCAGCCTTTTGTCTGCCCAAATCCTCGCATTCCAAAGGGAAGGAGATGGCCATGACCATCTTGGAGGCCAGGAGAAGGGGAGGTTGAATGACAGCCCCCTGGACCAATGTGGGTGAGAGGTGGGATAACCACCCTTCAATCCATGGTCATCTTGGTACAGATATATTATAGATAAAATAAACAAAGGGGGGAATCTTCTGCTCTCCTGCCCTGCTGCTCTGAACCCAGATCTGCTGTCTCCTGAGTGTCCTTATCTAAGGCTCACAGTGATCTCCTTGTTTACATGGATGTGTGAGAAAGTGCACACTTCTCCTTTAGTATTTTGCCCTCAGCAAACCAGGGAAATCTCACAGGTTCTGATGTCTCTGGTTGCTCCCAGACAGCTCCCTGAGGACAGCCCTGGGGGTGATTTTCAATGCCCTGAGGTCGTGGCATCACCACCTCGGCACAGCCCTGCCCAGCTGGCTGGACCACGCCAAGGAGAACCACGGTGGCCACTACAGCGAGACCCACGTGGAGGGCACCAAGGCACTGGCCAGGCTCTTCCCCTTATTCACCTTCCAGGTCCTGTACAGGACCTGTGTGATGCAGGTGGGTGCACAGCTTTAAAAAAAAAAGTCTTGAATTGGGCTCTGACACGTGTTTAGTGCTGTCTGTCCAGGTGTGTTTTTCCCTAACTGTAGTTTTGCCAGATGAGCAGCCCTGCAAGGTAACTTCAATTTCCCAAGGAAAATAAATAATTTCCTTAATTAATAATTAAATAAATAATACCTTGCTGTGGCCTCTGATCTCCTCAAATAATCAAAATTGGTCAAGACTCATTGAGAAGCCTGTGTGAGTGCTCGCTGCTCCTTTCTTGGAACCTTTTTACCACCCTGTGTGAGAGTCCTGTTCCCCTCATGGTGCCTTGTTGTGGTGGTGTGGAATTAAGTTCATGATAAGTTTATTGGGTTTGTGCAGGTTGATTGTACAATGTTATGTTCCCTGTACCCCGTTTTTCCCCTCTGGTATTATCCTGCAATTCCCCAAAGTCATGTAGCCCTTCAGTTATTTGTCAGTCTTTTCTCATAGTCTGTGTAAACCCCTTCCTGTTATCCCTGATTGGTTTCTGTTATGTCACCCCATGTCCTTGTCACAGTTACCAACACTCACATTCTCAAAAAATGTAATTTTCCAATTTCCTGAACATCCCCTCACTTCTGGGGAGAGGTGGAAAATCTTTATTTGCTGTTTTTGTTGCCTGTTTCCCCCTCCTGTTTTGACAGGAAGGTGTGGCTGTTGTACCTGCAGTGGAGGTGGGTGGGTTTCCATTTGTGGAGAGCAGCAGTCCTTTCACAGCCCCTCTTCTGACTCTGTGTGTGATATAAATGTAAATGTGTCAAGAAGCTCCTGAAGCTGACACAATTCCTTCAGATTCCTTTCTGTCTGGATGATCCTGGCTAAGCAGGAGCTGGAGGTACCTTACCCTGTGGCAACTGGAATCACAAGTTTACAAACCAGCTCTGAAATTAATTTCTACTCATTGGTGTTAAAATGCTGCTTAAGGAAATTCTTATAAATATGTGGCACTTCCTCATGCCATCATTCCTTGTTCCCCTCCATCTGCCTCATTCTTTCTCCTCTTCCCTCCCCAGTTCCTCCCCTCTCCCCAAAAGCACAAAAAATCCCAAGACAAAAAAAAAACCCCATTCAAAATCAACAAACACACATACATGACCAAGCTTATGCATTAGTGACCACATGAAAATTAATCAGACATTATAATTTAGCAAATTTATAATTAAGTATTTATCTAGAATATATAGATGTGTTTCCACTACTGACAGAAATCAATCCTTTGGCAGAATTTTAAATAGTTATAAGGCTCTTTATCAAACCAAGAGATCAGTATCTTTTTTATAAAATTATTAGTTTTTTCTTATTATTATTAAGTTAACAGCTTTCAGTGCCTGTCATTCATGTTGATGATATTTTAATTCCTATTAAGATGTCAATTCTTATTTGCAATAGGCATTGGAAAAAAGGAACTGACAAAACTTGACTCAGTCCTAAACACACAGAGTTCTGTTGCTATTTATTCTCCCTTTTACAAAAAAAAAATATTTTTAAGAGCTAGCATTTGAGTAATTCTTGAGAACTGAACAGATTCAGAGTGGTTAGAGTTGACTATAAGCATTGAAGAGAAACCCTGCACGAGCTCAGTTAACAACTATATATTGATTTTCAGATAGCTATAAAGCAGCAGTATTCTACCTGGGTTTGAAATTACTGATCATGTTGAAGAGTGTGCAGGATGCTTCAGGAATCCAGAACTCAGTAAGAACAGATACAAGTAAAGAAACCAGTCCTAGGTTTTCTGTCATGACCATACTCTGTGAATTGCTTGAGTTGGAGTTTCCAAATTTTTAAAATGGAGTGGATTATGGCTCCCTGCTGCATGTGAAATTAGTCAATCATAAATATCCCAGAAAAAAAAAAAAAATCCTGAAAAATCTATTAATCTGTTGGTAGAAGCCTTCAGGATTTTGATTTTACACTTTTTTATGAGCTCAACAGCTCTTCTGTATAGCCTCACACAAGCAGGAGGAACTATTTGCTTTTGTAGTGAGAGAGTCTTAAAAATCTGCTTGGTTGTGTACCCTGTTGACTGCCACTGGGAGGTTCCTCATCTGCTTCTTTTTGTCTCTGGTTTTCAGCTCCCCCAGGTAAAAGGAACTCCTTTCTAGGTGCTCTGACTGTGAGTTGCAATAAACTTTTCTATGGTTGTGCCCAAATCTTCATTCCCAGAAGCTTTAAAGTGCTTCTACTCTGAGCACACAATGATAAGTCCAAAATCACTCTGTGGCTTGCAATTCTAAAATTAAATCACTCTGCATTTTGCTGTTTTAATGTTCTGTGCTGTTAAACACTGTCTGGGTGAAGTGACTGAAGTTTTGGGTGGAATCATTTAGTATATTGGCTGATAGCTCTAATTAGGGGTGATCAAATAAAGCTTTAGAATGTTGCCTAATTTGTTAAATGTAGGAGAAAATCTTATAAAAGGGAAATGTTCTGGCAGAGAACAATTGTCACTATCTGAAAGGCTTTCTTCATGAATGCTCATTCCTTTTTTTTGCCAGCAGGTATTTGGTTTAATGTGATTTCTTCAGCAGGAAAAGCATGGAGAGGTTTCCAAATATAGTGAAAAACTTACACATGGATTGTGATTTTATCCTTCAACACAGATTCCTTCAGGATATTATCTCCAAACCATGAATTCCAACCTGCACTTCAGTGGGTTTGTCTTGCCAGTTGCAGCAATGAACGTGATCAGCATCGTGCCCCTGCTGATCCTGGTTCCTGTTTTGGAGTGCATTAACTCTTGGCTCTTTAGCTCCAAGGACACTGGGCATTCTCCAACAATTTACATTGGTATGTAAAAAGTACATGTGTTTATACTGCTTTAATGTTTTCTAGTTTTGAAAGAAAAATTTCAATGTGATGGGTAAACGTAGATAATTATATCTGACTACAGATGTTAAGATGGACCTGATTTGGGATGATGCTCAGAAGTAAATATGTTTCAAAGGAATTAAAAAAAAAAAAGTACTGAAACACTTACTAGATAGTAAGAAAAGTATAGGTTTTGTGTAGTACAGACTCCTCTGACCAACAGAAATTTTGAGGCACACTCACAAATAACTAGGGGCCATCCTACAGAATTGGTATTGGAGAGAAGCAGTATTAACTATTTAGGCCTGAGAATTAACTTGGTTAACATCTATGTTTCTTTATTAATCAGCTTTTGGTAAGTTAATTTGCAATCCAAGTCTTTTTTAGAAATTAAAAATCCCTTTGGTTAGTTGCTCTCTGGTACTGGAGAATTGTGTTGCTCAAAACAATGAGTTTGGGTTCAGATAACTCAGGAGTAAAGGCCTTATTTTCTATGATTTTATGCTGTAAGTGCATTATTGTTAGGACTGCAGCTCATAAGAGGGGAATTGTATTACCATTAGAAGAGTTCCTTCCAGACTCTGCAGTGGCATCATAAATGAAATAGAGGTATCTAAGCTAATTCTATTTGTGCAATAGGGTTTTTTTTAGAATGGATGAGCAAAAAAACTATGCCAAACAAATGGGTGTATCACAGGCTGCTGCTCCCATTGAACAGGCTGAATGGAAGGTCACTTGGAGAGGTACAGCCTTCCTCCCCAGCACTAGAATTCTCATTGAAATGTCTAATATGAGGTAATTGTTCAAGTGTTTAGTATTTGCATTTTTAAAGTCCTTATTTTACCCTCAGTCACAGCAAAAAGGGATCTCCAAAGGTGAAGTGTTGATGGGGTAAAGGAAAGTCTTCCCTGTTGTAGGTTGACACTCATTCCAGAGAAATCCATAGCCTAGAAGCAATGATAACTTTAATAAGTGTTGGACTGCCTTGATATTGATGTAGTTTTTTATTTATTTGTTTTTTAACTATCTCCCAAACCTCTTACATTCTAGGGTCTGGAGGGATCCTCTGCAACACTCCTCAGATGTCAGCTACATGTAGTACCAGCAGGAAAGCAGCTTCCATTCCTTATTCACTTAAAACTATTTCCTTTCATAGATACTCTCATTAAACTTCCTACATTTTTTATCTTCCAGCCTGCATTGCAAACCTCAGATGAAAATATTTATAAACCGCTATTTTCTCTGTGTGCTGCTATTAATTCAGTGCCCCATGGCAGGCAGCACAGTGAGTACTGACACACACAGAGGTATTAATCTGACTAAATTAGCCTAATTAAGAGTGTTATTAAGTTTTATACAAACCAGAAGCATATAACACAGCAGGCTGCAATTAGCCTAGTTTTTAAAATAACATCTGCATTAAAACACAAAAAGCACATTCAGATAATCATTTTCCTTTAAACCATGGAAATTTCGAGTCAGTATTAATGCTCTATCCTGTTATGTTGAACAGCAGTAGAATGTATGCAGTGGTTTATTCTTAATAGGTTCATTTATCAAAATAGCCTCCTGTTAGGGGTGATAAACTACCTGAGGCATAAAAATACCTGTGAGTGCAGGCAGTGGCTTCAGATATCCAAGTAGATGACTGCACCTGCAGGTGTGGTAGACCTCTAAGTGCCAATATTTTTGCCAACAGTTAATTAGGTTCTCAATTATTTTCAGCAACAAAATTGGAAGTATAAATAGGCAGTTGGTGCTAAGCCAGCCTATAACTGTATTTTAATTCAACTCTTGTAAGAAGAAGAAATTTAAGTGGTTTTCTGGAAAATTTCAGCGTGTTAAGTTTTCAAGGATGAACCACACAGGCAACTGAAATATCTGGTTGCTCTGTACGAAAGGTCTACATAAAAACTGTGATTTGGCACTTTATCTCCAGTGGTTGGTTTATTCAAAGAGGTCCAATCTTAGTCTCTACATAATTAACAAACCTTGTCCCAGAATCACCTCTAAATATTACTAAAACAGTTTGTTCTCCTGTAAATCAAAGCTTCAGACAGTCATTCCAAGCCCTTCTTTTAAAAAAGGACTGAAGAGAGAAGAGTAAAGATGAAAACCATGTCTCCTAAGTTCTTGGTTTCTTCCTCTCCCATATAAAGTCTTGGGGAAAAAAAAAAAAAAGTAGACATTTTTGGGCACCTGGAGGTTACTTTTTTCTGGAATGCATTGGTTTTTAGTAAAGGAAAATGCTTCAAGTTTGCTGCACTGTTAGGAATACTGAACTGCTGGAGGTTTCTTTAGTACCAATGTAATTTTTCACTAGGAGAACTCTTGCTTTGGATGACTACAGGTAGCTCCTTGAGGGCTTTACACCTTGTTTTGATAAGGTGCAGTGGCCACAAAAGGCTGCTGAATTCAACTGTCATCAACTTTCAAGCAAAAATTCATTGATATTATCATTAAACACTAGAGGAGTCTAAAAAGCAAAGCAGCTTCCAAGGCTGAGGTTAGGCAGGGGTGGGTATTTAAATCCGTGAACACTCAGGAAAACTCTGCCAGAGGAAGGGTGTGAGAGTTTGGTGCTGAGAGAGGAAATAAACAGCAAGGCTGAGGCCACTTAGTTAAAAAAAGAAAAAATTAAAACCTATATGAGTTTTTCATCTCTGCTGTCCTGACACTAAAAAAGACAAAGTTGTATGTAAGTTATAAATATAACATGAAACAAAAGCTTTTGGCTGTTGATGTCTAATATGTCTATGATGTCTAGATGTCTATGTCTATGTTGTCTATGTCTAAATAAAAAAAAAGATGTCTAAAAGTCTAATAAGTGTAGAATTACCTACCAGTCATTAAGGCATGGTAAGAAAAATATAGTCCAAGCATTTGAGCCAAAACTGTCAAAAGCAACCAAATTCTCCTCACATTATGGCTTAGAAATGCTGGCAAATCAGAATTTTGGTCAAAATCAATGGGAGCTCAAACCATGAGAAGTATAGTTAATTTAGGTTCAGAGACTTACTTGGAAATTTTGCTTTCTTTGTGTTTTTCTTTTCTGAGAGGATACAACCATTTCATACTGCCAACATCGAGAAATATAAAATAATATATTTTAATAGTACTCTATGTAATGAGTGAAGTGTGGGGTAGTTATAACACATCCTAATTTTTTGAAACATTTCCTGCTGCCAGGTAGTTTCCTGTCCTTTCTGTATTTGTATACAGAAATTTGTATACATTTGTCCTTTTGTATTATCTGAAAGGACATTTGCCTCTTCTTGATTTTCTCCTTCAGTCTTCAAAAACAAAAAGTGAAAATCTCTTCTTCGTGTCTTTGGTCTTCAGAAAAGTTTTTTCTCTCTCATTTATGTAGAAATATGAAATCCTCTCTGTGCTGAGCTGTGTCCTTTTGTTAGGTATACATAGCAAGCGCTCTTTATTCACATTTAGGCGTTCAGAAAAAACGATTTGGGATGGGGACAGGAATCTTGCCTTGCATTTCTCAGGGGTTTTCTCCACTCTGAGCACTGCTGTGCTGCAGTTCAGCCCTGGTGATGTCTCTGTGCTCTTTTCCCAGTCGTGGGTCACTTCTGTGCTGCGCTGTCCGTGGTGGTCGCCGGGTTCTCCGAGCTGCACCGCAAGCGCTTCCCCCGCGTGGAGCAGACGCTGTCCCAGGAGGTCCTGCTGGTCTCCTCCATGCCCTGCTTCCACCTGGCTCCTCAGTACATCCTGCTGGGAGTGGCTGAAGCCTTGGTGACTCCCTCCTGTGAGTACAAACAGGCTAAAGCAAGGGTGTGCTGATTCTCAGAGAACCATAGCGGTTTCCTAAAAATAATTGCTGTTGTCTGATATTTTATCCCTGGCGCTCTTCCATGGGTTTAATGAGCAGATCTGTGCTTTACCTGCTTCAGAGAAGCCCAATTTGCCTTGCTGGTTGTAACTCAGGATGAGCAGTGATGCTCCAGGGAGGGAGCACAGTCCAGTCAGGTCCCTGGGGCCACAATCCCCTGTGGGCTCTTGAGGATGAACCTGCCTCAAGCAGGGGCTGGACTGGAGCTCCTGAAGCCCCTTCTGAGCTCTCCTGTGATGATTTTATCAAGATGGAACAAAAATGTGAGAGCTGAGCTGTGGTTATGCTCCCCTTGAAGGCCACACTCAGAGCAAGGTGACTGCTTTCATTTTTGATCCCAGCTCATGGAATTAGGAGGTGTTTTTCACTGGCACAGAGTTTATGTGGGCAGGTAGCAGTGACAGGTTAACCTAGGAATGGTGTAGGCAGCTGCCAGGGTTTTGGATGTGCTCCAATCAGGAGAATTTGCCTCCAGAGATCACCACATCCTGCCTTGTGACATGGAGCAGAGATAAACACTCCTGTTTTCCAGATCCTCAGCCTGTGCCTGCCATCCCCACATCATGTAGTCAAGCTCTTCATTGTGAGTCTGAACCTGTTCTGCTTTCCATAATTTCCTTTTCTCTGTCTACACTGACATTTTTGAGGCTTATTTTCTTCTGAGGAGCCTGCAGAGTGCTTACCAGTGTTTTACCTCGCAGAGCTTAAAAAAAGAAATAAAAAGTTGGTATTATAAAAATAATCTAAGCATCATTCACTTAGAGACACAGGTAAAATAATTGACTGGCTGATCTCTGCAGGCATTTAATTCTATGGGTTGAGTGTCTCTTGTTCCAGTACAACCCCAGAAATGTTCAGGGTTTTATTTAAGAGCAAGAAATAACTTCAGTGTCTCAGCCTCATTCTTATACTCTGAGACTACTGAGAGCTGTGGGTCACAGTCTGTCACTAAAAAGGTAATTTTCCCTAGTTTTAAATACTTAGCACTTTCATAATGCCTCTTCATCTGATAGCTCTCAAGTACTTAACTGCGACAGGTTTCTAGGCAGGTAATTTGGTTTCTAGGTTACAGGCTAAGTGTAACTGAAAACTGTGACCTTCTCTGTTTAGCTTAACAAAAAAAAAAAGGTTAGGAGGTGACTTGCTTACAGTCTTCTCATGCAAAAGCAAGAGAAGAATACTGCTGGTAGAATAAGGCCTTTTAATCCAGCACAATGGGACACAACCCGAGTCCAATGACTGCAGGATTTCATTAGCCTTTAGAAAAGAAATAAAACTCCATCTTAGGGAGTTTCTTCCTTTTATTTTATTTCCTTTATAAGATCTTTTTTAAAGGATTGTGGTTCGAATTTCTTTGGAAGAAAAGCTGTCCTTCCCCATTTAAGTAGGGATTCAGCATTAGGGCTGCAGTGAGAGGTGTGACTGGAGAACCCAGCTAAATGAGACTGAGTCTGAACATGAGACCTGCAGATAAAAAGCTGAAGGGAGGTGCCTAAAACAGGATCTTGCTGTAGCTGATGGGAAGAAGGTCTCCATTCATGACAAAATTGGTGTCTGGCCCTGTTTGTCTCGGCTGTGCAGGCTCTCTGGAGAGGAACCTGGCTTGCCCCAGGTCTTGCTCTGTGTCAGAGAGCCCAGTGCAGGGGCTGAGCTCCCTGAATCATCCCCTGCAGGCTCTGCACTCAGGCTTCTGAACCCAGCTCTGGTTCAGAGAATTTCTGCTTCAATCTGGACTGAATTGCTGTTCAGGAACCATTTTCAGGATCTGGTGGATCTCCCTGGATGTTGGTGACAGCCTGGACACTTAGAGAGTTGTCTCACCTTTCCTGACATTTCTTATGCAGAAAGTCAAATTCAATGATCATAATAATTTACTGGACCTGACAGTGCATGATCCAAGCTGGAGAGGGAAATATTCACTCTTTTAAGCAGAGGGAAGAAAGGAGATATCTCATTTGTGAAGAGCTTGGTTAGAGAAGTTAGATTTGGCACACTGAACTCTTTATCTTCATTAGGACCCCTCTTATTGAGGTTATTCAGCCTGGAAAGGAGAAGGCTTCAAGGTGACCTAATTGTGTCATTTCAGTGCTTGACAAGAGCCTGTGAGAGAGAGATTATTCACAAGGGCATGTAGTGACAGGACAAAGGGAACAGCTTCAGAGTGAGCAGGTTTAGGTTGGAAATGCTGAATTTACTGGGAGGGTGGTGAGGCTCTGGCACAGGTTATCCAGAGAGGCTGTGACTCTCCCATCCCTGGCAGTGCTGGGCTCTCAGTAACCTTATTTAATGGAAGGTGTCCCTGTCCATAGCAGTTGGAACTGGATGACCTTGAAGGTCCCTTCCAACCCAAGCTATTCTATAATTTGACCCCTGATATTTAGAACTGTGTTTAAACAACACATTTCATTACCCTGTTGATAGAATTTTAATAATCATCTGCTTCAGGTGGCACGAGCATCTCTTTCCATAACATCTGCCACTAAGGAAGCCTAAAAATAAAATAAAACAATGGTACTGCCTCCTCCACAGTGCCACAAAGTTCTCACTGGCCTCTGATAGGCTGAGTTTGTGCCCCAACTTGGTTTAAACAGGAAACTGCAGCTCTGTTAGTTGGAGGATGTATTTGGGATGGCTTTGGGGGTGCAATATTCTCCAGGGGGAAATGCAGCAGCTGTTTAACAGCAGCACCGTGGGGAAAGGGAGGGTTGGAGCAGCCTATTGAAACAGCAGGGCTAATTTAGGGAAGGAGGATGCAATCACCCAGGCTGAATTGGACCAAGATGCATGTTTTGCACCCCTGCTTTCAGAAGGGAGGAACAAGCAGAAAATCCTAAGTCTTTTATTATCTCAAATTATCTGTACAGTGCTGCAAACTGCTGCATCTACAGATGGGGTCCCAGGTGCCTCTTGCCCTCAGCTTTCTGCTTTTTACTGTGAAGGAGGGGGGAAACACTGTCCATGGTATTTTTTATTTCATGTTTTCAACGCTCTCATTTGGACATCCCCATCAAAAATAGTGAAAGGTGGTGATTGCAAAGTTTTATTTGTATTCAGAGGTTCTTCAGGTAACTCAGAGGATCCAAACAGGATCCTCTGGCAAGTTTTTCAAGCTGGAGGTAATTCTAATTCAACTAATAAAATATGTGGGGAGACTCTGGGCTTGGGAGAAAAAGTGTGGAGGAAAACTCAAGGAGTGAACTTAGGGAACAAAATAAAAAAAAAAAAAGCTTTGTTATAGGGTACACAATCAAGTGTTATGGGGATATCTGATTGCTCTTCTGCAGCAAGTACATTCTTGGTATAAAATATGGAAATTCACTAATAGAGATGTTTCGATTTTTTGCTGTTATCTATGTTCTACCATCATTTAATCCTTTTTTTTCCCTTGGGTTTTTT
>VXBR01008886.1:321038-351901 GCA_013400215.1 Cisticola juncidis | reverse complement strand
TTTTTTTTTTTTTTGTGTTCATTTTGTGTTTGTTTTTTTTCTGGGGTGTTTTTTCCCTGGTGTTTTTTCCCTGTTTTTTTCCTTCTCCTTTTTTCCCCTCTTTTTTTAACTTATAACTGTATCTGCTTCCTTCCTAAGGTTCCTTACTTTCATTCTGGCTGGTTCCTGAGCGAATGAGAGGGATTTCCATGCATTTTTTAGCCCTCTTTAATGGAGCTGGCTGCTTTTTGGGAGCTCTCTTTG
Organism: Cisticola juncidis; assembly: GCA_013400215.1. NCBI lineage: Eukaryota > Metazoa > Chordata > Aves > Passeriformes > Cisticolidae > Cisticola > Cisticola juncidis. Next base: position 351,658 of record VXBR01008886.1, on the reverse strand, counting down.
TTCAGACAGCCCACGCAGGCTCTCAAGGTAAGAATCTTCTCATGATGGGTGCTCCTGAGCAGTTTTTTAATATTATTGATTTGGAGAATCAGGCAGCAGAATTAAAAGGGATGCCAAAGTTTTATTGATTTGCTCTCACAATTAAGATGGAATTAAGATAGGAAATAGCCTTCCAGCTGTATTCATCCAATTTTAATGAGTCATCCTAGGTTTGATAGTCGGGGTAATTAGAGGATGGCATCTTGCAGGAGGACCTCCTGTCCAATCTCTGTGCTTCTGTTCTGGGACACTGAAAATAAATTGAAAATAAAAACCCTTTTTTTGGGTTCATGAAGAAGTTCACTCGTGTTCTTCACACTCTTCTGGAAGCCTCTGGCTTGGAGAGCAAGATCTGTGCTTTAAGGGGTGGAGAATATTCCTGTCTCTGTTTTCCCCTGACTGCTGCAGGAGCCAGATCCTGTGCCAATTCTGTCTCACCATGGGCTTGCCCTTTGCAGATGAATTCTGCAATTCCAAGAAAATTCCCTGTTTCAAAATGAGTTATTGCAGGTTCAGCCTGTTGAGGTGTATTTAGTGCAAGCTCTGTTCCAGGGTTCAGGATAAGCCAGGAATTTCTTAAAGTAATTTTTCCTTTGCTGATGAATCTTTCTTCAATCCAGAAGACACTTGTTCCACAAATAAATTTAACAAGTAAAGGGTTTGAGTTCTTGAACTGAGGCACAGGGATCCATCCCTGTGCTCACAAATTTGAAATTCTGAAGGAATAATTCTAAAAATGCCACTGACAAGCTCTGGTGGAACTGTTCCAGAGAAATGTTCTTTAGTGACCACAACTAATGCAGGACACCACTGCAATTGCCACAGCTGCAGGGTTTTGTAACTCTGTAAAATTTTGGGTTTTTTCCTTTCCTATGCAAAGGCTCTGTAATTTAAAAACAAGCAGAAGTGGCTGTTTTGAAAGTGTGACAAAAATTTTTTATTCCTACCCACAAGATCTGAACAAACAAACGATGCTTTGACATGAAGTCCTGTTTTTAAGTTAAAAATTCAATTACAATTTTATTAAGAGGTATAAAACATCACCTGCAGATGGGTAAAGAACAGGAATGCTTCCACAAAAGAATCAGGCAAAGGACTACTAAGTGCCAAGGCTACCAGTGTGGAGAACTGAGCTCCTTGAATATATAATAATAATAGTGGAAAAAATTGTTTTTCATAATTGTGAGTTCAGTGTAGTATGGGCTAAATTAAACAAACAGCTTCACACAGACTGTGTTGCTGATTTTTTTTTTCTTTCCCTCCCAAAGTATGGAAACTATTAATTTTTTATGAGAGTAAAATATTTAGTAAATCTGACATATTTTACTGCAATCTGACTCTGGAAATAATTAAATAATTGCAAAATAATTAAGCTTGATGTCAGCACGAAATTATTTTGCCGATGTTGTGTCGCTATTATAGAATTAATTTCTTCACAGAGTATTTCTGTACTCTGTGATAGAGGAAACCAATTTTTGCATTTGGTTTGTAAATTCAGTAGATTTTTGTCTGGTTTTCTACCAAGTTTTTTGTCCTTTTTCTGTGAGTCTGTATGAAATCATTTAATTAATTCACAAAAGAGAATACTCTTATATTTCTTTGCCAGAAATACTCTTTTAACAGAGATTGTGAGTTCTTATCCTGGCTGAGACTGAGGCTGAACTCTCTAAATTCTCCACAGGCTGCAGTTGTCACGTTCCAACCCCTTTTGCTCAGGATTCTTGAGCAAACTGAGAAGCTCCCTGGCTAAAATATTCCTCACTCCTGGAAACTTGGGTGGCAAACTTCTCAACTTTGCTTTTCTTTACTTTTTTTCCCTTGTTCCAAAGCTGTAACTTCTGTCTTTGTTTAACTCTGTCACACCCGCTGTTCCTGTAGGTGGAATTGACTGCACCATTATCCTGAGCAAAAGTCACTCTGGAATTTCCCAGGGAATTGGTGACAGCCTGAATTCAGATTAAAATGCTGTAATGGGAGTGACTTCTGCTAAGCAGGAAAAGTCCTCTGCAAAAACTTGAAAAGCTTTAGAGAAAATAAAGTGGAAAATGCTCAGTGATTGCTCTGTTGCTCTAGCTGGAAGAGTGTTAGAGACTGCTTGCCCTATTAATATGTAAACAACATATTACTGGGCTCTCACTTTTTATTTTTAAAAATAATTGGGATCTCACTGGGTGTCTCTTTCCCAGTGTTCCTTGCCTGGATAAGATGAATAAATCCAAGTTACCACAGTTCACTCAATTCACAGCTTGCAAATGATGTTGATATTCCTGTGAGTTCATTTGTGTTCCAACACTCCCCTGCTCATCCCAGGCTCTTGTACTGCTGCCTCCTAAATCAAAGCAGGTTTAGGATCAGACTTTTGGAGGTGGGGATAGATTAGAGCAAAACAAAAAATGTGGTTTAGGCTCAGTTTTGATTTTCTCCTAGTTTGGTAGGAAATGTTATACACACAGGGTTTTGTCCAATTGTTTTTCTTAAAGCAGATTCTGGCGCTCATGACAATCTGCAAAATAATATTTATTTAATTTATTTAAACCTAGTGGTCGCCTAATGAATCCCCTGAAGATGACTCCTGTGAAGAAAAAATTTGTGCCCTCTCTTAAGTCAAATTACAGTTCAATGACACAAATTCAGCTTTTTTTTTTTTTTTTTACTCCCTTTGTTTTTTATTTTTCAGATCTGTTCAATGAGCTTGTAAATATTCAGTATCTAGATAATTTATGAAACTGGTAGCAAAGCAAACCAACCAAAACGCTTTTAGTCTCCCAAAAAAAAAAAAAAAAAGAAAGAAAAAAAGGGCTCAGTTTATTTACTGATTTATTTCTACTGGAAAAACAAGAGAGGAGAGTGAGGAAATGATTCTGTAAGATTTAGCAAGGTTTAGTGAGTGACTCCTGGGCTGTGAGTGCTTTTGTCTTGTCCCATGATTCTTGTTTCACTGAATCCTGAGCCAAGATTATTTCTGTTCTCCCATCTCTAAGTGAGTCCATGTTTGCCATGTTCCTGCAGCAAAGTAGATCCTCCACTGTGTGCTTTGAAGTGCTGAAGCACAGAGGGTGTTGACAAAATTTAAACATTTTTATCTCGCATTTTATGTCGCTCGTTGAGGATTTTATTTGGGTTTTTATTGGCAAAGTTGATCAGATATCAGTCACAGTCAAAGCTGCATTAATCATTTTTAACGCAGCTATGGAGGATGGTGTGAATATGATAAAATAAGACTTTTTTTAAAAAATCTGACGAGTGCAAACAGATGATGGGTGACAGTGATATTTTCAGTACAAGCTGGGAAACTGCTTTCTTTTGGATCTCTTACCTCTCCTAACATTTTAACGGAAGAAGATGCAAGACAAAACCTGTCCTCTTATGCCAATCATCTCAGAATACATTTCTCCAAAAATACTAATATAAATATGTAAGAAAGAAATAAAAATTAAAAAAGGTCAGAGGAAGGAAACTGTCCCAGACACAGTTTTCCTGCTTGCATTTAGAGAATCACTGGGGGATTTATCTGAGCTTGGGTTTTTTGGGTTTTGTTTGAGGTTGGGTTTTTTGGTTCTTTTTATCATTTCAGTCTTGTGTGAATCTAAATACCAAAGATGATAAATCTAAAGGATATTTCTTGCAGTCCAGATGGTGGTGGCCACTGGTGCCTACTTAGCTAATAGGGATTAGAGGCAGAGTGAGACTTTAATTTGGATGTGATTGAACACTAAATATATGCCCACTAAGCTGATGAAATGAAGGAAGGCAATACAAACCTCTTTAAAAATATGAATGTTTTTCTATAATCCTAGCAGAGGTTGCAGGATAGCTGCAAAAATGCAGGAATGATACAGGATAAAGTAACTTCTGGCATGTGACTGGCTTGTTTTTCCTTCAAGGTTTTCCCCACAATAAAATAGGATAATGTCACTCAGCAAAAAATCCAGGATGCCTCCCTGTGCAGCTTTTTTGAGGATGCCACCATAACAGCAAATGTGTTTGTGCACTAATTTTTGTCAAAATGTGGCCCTTTTCAGGTTTTGTTCACTGGCTGGTGTTGCCAGCAGGTCCTTGCAGAAACAGCCCAGGAAAGTTTTTGTCCATGTCCTGATCCCTGCCTCACCTCCACCTCAGCCTGTTTTGGCAGGATCTGTTGTTTCCTCTTGGTGTTGTAAATTATTCCCTTTTCTTGGACCAACTTGAGCAGTTTTAATGTCAGTTTGACAGGACTCCAGAATGTCAGTGAAAGTTTACCAGGTGCTTTATTTCCATGACTGTAGAGCAGACTTGAGGAACAGACTCTTCATTTTCTAACTTGTTCTAAATTTGCCATAAAATACATAACCAATTCACCTCTAACCAGCAGAGAAAGTCTATTTAAAATAATGCACCTAAAGGAAGCTTCTGTTTCTTTGTGGTGATTCATGCTGCTAAGTATTTCTATTGTAGGAATAAAAATGGAAATCAGGAGCTTGCTGCGGAAAGTTAATTCCCAGTGAGCAATTATCTGTGTGACAAACCAACCTTGTAATTGCCACTTCTGCTGGCAGTCTCCCCAGAAAAGTAAAGGATGCTCAGAGCCCAAAGGCAGCATCTTTTGGGGAAAAGTGAATTTTTAGCTTGTTGAATGCTGAGGCAAGGATGGGAAGGAGCTGGACTCTTCAGTGGTGCCCAATTCCGGCAAAACCAAAAACCTGACCCAGGAAGTGCCTGGTGTTGATGGCTGAGAGGGAAATCCTGAGAGGATGAACCCCAAAAGCAGCCAGGGGAGGGTGCAGGGGAGGTGGGAGGTGTTGGTGGGGTCAGGGAGCATCTGAGGGGTTTTGGTGCTCAAAGCACGTGGGTGAAGTTTCAGCACTGGTGCCTCTGCTCTCAAGACTTCCTGCAAGCAGAGGAGGGGATTCTCTGTAGAGTGAGTGTAAGTAGAGGTGTAAATGTAGTCCAGGTTTATCCCCTATTTCCTGGGGGAAAAAAATTAAAAGGGAAGGTAATGAAAGAAAAAATAGTGAGAAGGTAGGGTTTTTTTGGAAATTTTGGGGGTTTTTTTGAGGATTTTGGGGGGNTTTTTTGGCTGAAAGTAGGAAAAGGTTATATTAATTTTTGCTGCATCCACTGACAAACGTGTACTGGAAGGATTATAGCCTGGATATCCTGAGGAGTGCTGCCATCCTTGTTCCTCTGCAGAGGAACCCTACAAACCTTGTTGTCCCTCTCTGAGAGAGAAGGAAGCCTCGATCCTGCACTTGCTTTGGGCAGAGCAGGAAACCAGAGACAAAAATCATTCTCTATGGCAGCTGGAGCCTCTCCATGTCTGATTTTGTCCCTGCCTGTGCTGCTGATCATTGGGATTTTCCAAAAGCTCAAAGTCATTAATGTGGCTTCGTTGTTTAAATACTGGCAACTCCTACAAGAAGCAGGGAGGAGACAGAGTAAAGATCTTTGACCCAGGCTGGTGGGAGTATCCTCAGATTTCCTCCTTGCCAGGCTGCCCTCCCACCCTCAGACCAGCCAGCCCCACTCTGTGCTTTTACCTGGTGCCTTTATCAGTGATAACACAGAAAATGGTGCAAAGGGACCTTGGAAGCTCAGAAGCTGCAAATTTATTTTCATTTACTTTTAAAGTGCATGTTTTCTGTTTGGGTTCTGCTGTAAATGCCATTTTTCTAGGAAGCTGCTGCTGCTCCTGGTTGGATTTTCACCTTTAGCCTGGCCAAGGGGAATATCCTGAGCTCTGCTTTACCAAGCTGCAGTGCAGACCCCCATGCATGATTTTCCTTCCATCACATCCACAGGCTCTATCTCTGCCTTCTATTGGCCCCTGGGGGATGCAAAACTAAAAACTACCTGATTGTGAATGATGACAGTAAAAGTTTATAAGCTCCTAAAATGAAGTTACAGCACCTAGGAGCTCAGGCAGCTTGCAGGGTTGGATGAGGGGCTTTTAAAACTGGCTCTGAGATCCATAAGTAAAAAATGTCAGGTGGTAACTTGGTAATTGAGCACCATCCAAGGCACTGAGTGAATGCTCTTGAGTTTTAGTTTTTTTTAATTCTTTCTATTAAAAAGACAGTATTAAAAGCATGAGAGAGACAAGTAAGGATTTTTACAACATTTTAATTCTAGCTCTTTGTGAAGTTTTTGCAGTTGACTTTGATTTACCTCTGTGCACAGGACAGAAGATTTGCATGATTGGGTTTTCCAGGACACTTCAGATTTATTAGGGAAGTTCTTTGGTTTCTTCAGATCTGTCTGCAAAGCAAGAGTAGGCTCAAAAACCCCCTTGGATGCTGTGAGAATGAAATCTGTGATTTTTGGGAGGTCACAGCGCCTGAGGGGGGGATTGTGCCTCACACCAAGTGATCTTTGTGCCTTCCACCTCTCCTGCTGCAAGGCAAACTAACCCTGCCTCAAATTCTGCTTTTCCAGGCACCTGGTTCCCACACTTGCTGCATGAGGGCAAATTGGAGAGATTCTTCTTCTTCTTGGCTTCCCTAATGATGGTGAACACCCTGGGGTTCTGGACCATTGCACACAGGTTCGTGTGAGAAAATGGAAATCTGATGTTTCATTTGTAGGTGCAGATAGAAATTCTTGTGGATTAGGGTGAAATAAAGAATTGGTAGTGATAGATCACATGGGGAGAGAGATTTCACTGCAAAAATGTGGTGAATTTAAAAAAAACCTGAAACAAACTGATGTAATTAACATTAAATAGTTAAGGAGTCTTATTAATATAAAAAGCAACTTTATGCCAGCTGTAGAGCTTGGGTTTAATCCCTGGATTTTGCCTGCAAAATGCAAGGAACTCACAGCTCTGGGACATTAAATCCCTGTTAATTTTCTGATGCCAGCATTAAATCCTGGGAGTCAAGAAGAGGGAGGGGACAGCCTGTGCCTCCAGGGGTGGGAAGTCCCCTCCAAGTGGCTTTTGGGCTTTGGGAGGCAGCTCTGGAAATCCTCCAGGAGCCCTGATGGGGCAGGGATGAGATGGAGAGCAACAGAAAACTTCCAACTTCTGGAACTCTTGAAAAAATTGTTGGGTTTTTCCTATCACACACAGACCAAAGTTTACTGCAGCATCTTGTTGATTATTCCAATGTGATTCTCTTCATTTAAACGTGAGCTGGGTCACAACAAAAAACATTTCTCCTGAGTGTGCTTTGTACCCCTCATATGGGATTTTATTCTTCTGTAAATTGAAATTCTCATTTGTGGCATTCACTGCTGAAAACTGAAAGGTTTTGGTTGTGGAAATGTTACCATAAAATTGGCTTAAACTAAAGGAAAAAAAATTCTGCCGCAACTTAATATTTTTATGAAGAAATCTGCTGGCCTCCAATCTTCCTAAAAATAGAAAGCCCAACATTTTAAAAATTTTATTTCAAATCAGCATTTCACTTTAGAATCAAGGTACCTCATTTTTCAATAACACAGCTTTCTAGAAAATTACTTTTTAAGAAATATGATTTTTTGAAATCAATTGTAATTGTTTCATTTTTTGATGAATAAGAATTCTGAGTGGTAAGGAAAAAGAGTGAGGACTATTTAGATAAACACTGATTTAGGCAGATGAGGAAAACAGACTTTAAATCTTAGAATAAGAAAAAATACATTGAAATGTCTCTGAGAGGAAAAAAGCAGGTTAATTATTAATTATTTTTAAAGGACACAGTACAGGTGTTATTAACATTTATATTCAGTTTGATACTTCTCATCCTGAAGTTCTGAAAGGCTCTAGAAAAATGCATATTTGCATTTTCCTCTTTTTTTGGCTGCCTTGAAGTACAGAACTCAGAAGCCACTGCAACTTAAAGAGTACTGTGTATAAACAATTGCTGAAGCTAATACCTTAAAAGATTTAAGATTTACCAAAAAAAATTTTGTTCTTTTCCTTCTTTATCCTCTCCCCCAGATACAGCAATCTGCACGAGGATTGCACCAAGGATTTCAGAGGAAATTTTCCTGGAGAAAAACTTCTGAAGCACCAAAAATCCATCAAGCATTATCAAGCTGTCCTGGAAAGTTCTCCCATTTTGTTTCCTGTGGAGAAAACCTGATCAAATTTCACCCTCATTTGACTAAATTTTGATTTTGTTGTGCACCAGCTCCCTAATGATAAATTACCCAGTGCACTTAGGTGGAACTCTGTCCTGGTATTTATGAATTATCTGATGAATGATAATGTTATTTATAAGTTAACAAAACAGCATTCTTCATGGATTTGGCCTTGAAGGAGGCTGCACTGTCATAACTCACATGGAGGCCAAGGAGAGCTCACTGCTTGCCACAGCTGATGGGGGAGGCTTTTAATCTTTATATGGAAATAGAAATCCACATAAATTTGTATTTAGGAGTGGTCAAAAATTAATAAACATGCAGACATTTGTTTAGCACATTACTTTGTGACAGTATAATTTAATAGTGGTGTTGAAATCTGGGATTGGCAGTGGTGGGAGCCTTGTGCTCGTTCTGGGTTCTTGCTGATCTCTTCCTCAGCCTCCAGAGGGGCTGCTTTGGTTTTTATAACATATAAACTTTATTTACAAATTGCTTTGAGATCTACCAAACTCTAGAAACAAGATCCCAACCATCAGTGCATAAGGTGTGGGTGAAACCTTGGTGCTTGAGGCACCCACCTGAGATCTGCCAATTCCCAAAGGATGGAGTAAAGAAAATTGTAAACAGAGCAAGGGGAGAGTGGAATTAGCATCAAAATTACTAATTGCAGCCTGTCTGAATAAGGGGTGAAGGAAATTATGAGAAGAAGATTTGGAAAGGGTAGATGCAGCTGGAGATGGGGGGAATAATTATTAGTAAAATATGTTTCTATTATTCATAAAATGCTTTCCACTTTAAATATCTACACAGTGTTAAACACAAAATTAGCTAATTTTTGTTATTGCAAGGGATGATAACCTAACCCTTAAAGGTTTTTTTTTAATAATCATACAACAAAAAAGAGTGATGAGAAAAGCGAGGTCTTTATGTGATAAGGAAACATCTCAAACCCAAAAAACCTAAAGGAGCACTTTGAAATCAAGGTGTTCATAAGGGAAGGGGCAGTTAAATCAGAATGTTTGCTAGATATGAAAAATGCTTTACCACAGGAGGAATTAAAAGGGTGTAATTCACTGAAGAGCCACAGTTTGTGAGCTGAAACTCTGAAAAATGAAATCTCTTCTGCACTCTTAACCACATTTAATGCCCTAACTTTAGGTTGGGCATCCTGGGAGTGGGAGAAAAAATCCAGTGAATGCTCCCCTTCCCAGCAATTTTTTTGTTTCTCCAAAAGGGGCTGCAGAAGCCTGGCTGAGGATGAGAGGCAGCAAAAGGCTGAGGGATCTTTTCTCTGAGGGCACTGGGAAGTGTGAGTAAAGCTAATTTCCACATATTTGGGTAAATTTATCCAGGCACCTGGCAGTTATTTGCTTGTAAGGTGTTATTTTCTAAATCATATTTGTACTACAATAGACCCAGGTTTAAGCCATGAAAAATATTCATTTCTTTCCTGAGGAATTCTTCAATGCTTGACCTTTGTCCTTGCACAGAAAAGCTACAAAAATGCTGGTTGGAGTCTGCTGACAGGAGAGGTGTGATTGTTCTGAATGCATTTGAGACTTATACACAAAAGGAGAAAAACTGTGTAATTCAAGGCTAAAATTTCAATTTTGTGCAGATAAATATGATTGGGCTGTAGTTGTTTTAATTAACTAATGATTTTTTTTTAACTGCAAAAGTTAAAAACCTTTGGTTTGGAACTGCTTACATCGAAAACAAGAAACTTGTTTTTTAAGGTAAAATGTTTAGTCTGCTGCATTCTCAGGCTTCATGGCCTCAAACTTCCCAAGACCACTTTGGTTTTTTTCTCCTCAGAAATTGAAACATGAGAATAGATGACAGCAGATTACAGAATGCAGGCATTTGTATTTTTTTCTGATGAAGATAATTCTGCAAGAAAAAGAGGATTGGTTTAACTCCCTGGACAGGACTTCCTTAGAATGGGCTTTGGGATGGAGAGCTGAATATGGGGAATATGAGAATCCTCCCTGCCTTCTTCACACACACAGGAGGAACATTTTCAATCAACTTTCATAAAGAATTTGGCCTTTCAGATGGGTGGCAGAAGAAAAAGGGGGCACTGGCTGCAGAATTTGGGCTCGGTTCAGTTGGTGGAGCAGAGAGATCTGCATGCAAAAATCTGTCAATCAATCTCACTGTTGTGACAGAGCAATTTAGCACTGAAAATCCACAGACAGGAATTTTTCCTGAACTGCAGCATCTGGGAGTCCATTCAAAGCTGATGGAATCCTTTGTACCTACAGGGCACTGCCTAAATTATATAAATTTTGTCCCAGCAAACAGTGAAATTGGTGTAAAGGACTCTAAAGGTTTGGCCTTTACTTTGAAGGAAGCTGCTTTTCACTTCTGAAAATTTTAGAGACTTTTTACATTAAAAAAAATATTTTTATGGACAGAAAAAAACAAGGATTTTTTTTTAAGGACAGAAAAAAACAAGGATGCATGTGTGAATAAAAATGATGCAATAAACAGCTGGAAAATGTTAGGAGATCCTTTTTTTGTGCAGCTTTGTGCTGATCTTTGGCAGTTTTCAGGGGAGATAAAGCACTCAGATCTGATTGCCTGTTTGAGGTCACCCATTGCTTTGCACAAAGTAAATTAAGGATATTTTGGCATGTTTTAATCCTCACCATAAAGGTTGATAGTTTTGAAGGATATTTTGGAAATGTTGCCTCCTATATTGGAGTAGAAGTGACCAGCAACATCCCAGTTCAGTTTTCTGTTTGTGCCTAAATTTTCTAATTCCCAGCACAGAGTGAAATTAGTATAAAGAACTCCAGAGTCAGAATTAACTTTGGAAAAAGTTGTTTTTGTGCAGCTCTGGTGATAACTAAATGGGTGCTGTGCTCATCAAAGATCATTGAATAACCAGATTATTTCTGATTACAGCTGACACACTTTGGGGATGTTTTTTAGTGGTTAAATGTGTGTTTTATTCTGTATTAATGGACACACATATTAAAAAAAATACAATTTCTGTCCCAGACAGCTCAAGGACCATCTAAATGCATGGGACAGCATTTTGTGTGAGGGAGGGGCTGAGGAAAACTCGATGGAGAGGATTAAGATCTCCATCTGTTAAGTTTGCACCGATGATAAAACACATGCTCCCAGTTGGAACAAGATGCATTAAAAGAGCAATTTCACTTCCACTGCCTAGCAACAATGTCATTGAGCACCTGCAATAGTTTAAACATTAAGCATAATTGGCTTTGCTTGACATAAATCTGTGGGTTTGTAAATAAGAGCAGTTGAGTTCCTATGTAACACCAATTAGCTCGGAGGAATGCTTTGTTTGCTGAAGCTGCAGCTTTGTGCAGGAAAAAGGGACCTGGTAGGGCTCAGCAGTGGCAGTCAGAAGGGAGAACCCAGATTAGACAATTACACAGGCTTTGAGTATCCTTGTGCAAGGGACTTCATTTGGTTCAATCAGTTTCCCTAAGTAGGAAAGAAAAAAAAATTTTTTTCTTTTTTTTTTTTCTTTTTTTTCTTTTTTCTTTTTTCTTTTTTTCTTATTTTTCTTTTTTCTTTTTTTTCTTTTTTTCTATTTTCTTTTTTTTTCTTTTTTCTTTTTTCTTTTTTCGCTTTTTCGCTTTTTCGCTTTTTCGCTTTTTTTCGCTTTTTTCGCTTTTTTTCGCTTTTTTTCGCTTTTTTTCGCTTTTTTTCGCTTTTTTTCGCTTTTTTTCGCTTTTTTTCGCTTTTTTTCGCTTTTTTTCGCTTTTTTTCGCTTTTTTTCGCTTTTTTTCGCTTTTTTTCGCTTTTTTTCGCTTTTTTTCGCTTTTTTTCGCTTTTTTTCGCTTTTTTTCGCTTTTTTTCGCTTTTTTTCGCTTTTTTTCGCTTTTTTTCGCTTTTTTTCGCTTTTTTTCGCTTTTTTTCGCTTTTTTTCGCTTTTTTTCGCTTTTTTTCGCTTTTTTTCGCTTTTTTTCGCTTTTTTTCGCTTTTTTTCGCTTTTTTTCGCTTTTTTTCGCTTTTTTTCGCTTTTTTTCGCTTTTTTTCGCTTTTTTTCGCTTTTTTTCGCTTTTTTTCGCTTTTTTTCGCTTTTTTTCGCTTTTTTTCGCTTTTTTTCGCTTTTTTTCGCTTTTTTTCGCTTTTTTTCGCTTTTTTTCGCTTTTTTTCGCTTTTTTTCGCTTTTTTTCGCTTTTTTTCGCTTTTTTTCGCTTTTTTTCGCTTTTTTTCGCTTTTTTTCGCTTTTTTTCGCTTTTTTTCGCTTTTTTTCGCTTTTTTTCGCTTTTTTTCGCTTTTTTTCGCTTTTTTTCGCTTTTTTTCGCTTTTTTCTTGTTTTTTTTTCTTTCTTTTTCTTTCTTTTTCTTTCTTTTTCTTTCTTTTTCTTTCTTTTTCTTTCTTTTTCTTTCTTTTTCTTTCTTTTTCTTTCTTTTTCTTTCTTTTTCTTTCTTTTTCTTTCTTTTTCTTTCTTTTTCTTTCTTTTTCTTTCTTTTTCTTTCTTTTTCTTTCTTTTTCTTTCTTTTTCTTTCTTTTTCTTTCTTTTTCTTTCTTTTTCTTTCTTTTTCCTTTTTTTCTGTAAAGAACTCTGAGAATGTCTGATCACAATACCTTGGACGTAATTTTACACCCCTAAACTGAGCTGTCTTGCTCTGTGTTGGATTTTTTTTCCCTTCTTTTAGTGAAAGCTACTTGAAAACTCTTGAAGCATCTCAAAAATTAGTGTAAATTTTCTAGAATCCCTTGTTTTCTGCCAGGGATGGAGGGAAGAGGTGCACGATCCACTAGACATGAAAATCAGCCTTGCTCAGTTCCTGCGGGAATTGTGAGTTGGAAAGATGAGGCAGGAGAATCCCTTCTTGTGGCATTATAGAGCAGAGCTAAAGCTTTTAATTTAAGCTTGGTGTCTGTTTCCTATAAAATGTATTAGATTTCTTGGCAAGGGCAAATGCAGCTGCCTTCCAGAGGATGTTTTGGGAGTCTGCTTTTTTTCATCTGAAAAAAGAAAAAAAGGAAATTCACAAGTCTCCTCATGATTTCTCTGTTCTGAATAAAATAAAAATTACATTTTCCTTTCTATCTACCTGGTCTCTAGAATGCCTCACCATAGAAGTCATATTCTGGTGATGTGGTACTTTAAATTATTCTAGTTTCAAGATCTGTCTGTAAATTTAAACGTAGATTTCCCTGAATCAGAGAATTCACATCTAATTCACATCTAAAACTTATGAAATCTAATATTGGTGATGACTCTTTAAGGTTAATCAGTTCTAATACTCAGTGGCAATTAGAGTGAAAGAAACTGCTCTGGCAGGGATTTTGCAGTGTTTTGGAATTATTTCATCTCTAGAGAGTATTGGGTATTGCACCCTTAGAGTACCAAGTTGTAAATACAGTTATTTTTTATTTCAAAAATAAAATCAGCAGGTTTTTTTAAATAACATGTGACCAGCATATTTTCCTACTTTGATATTCTCTCTTTATTTTGTTTTGAGGCTGATTTTTTATTTGTTTGTTGTCCCCAGCTTAAATAAAGGAATTGGAGCATGTACATCTACAACTGACTGGGGATTAGTCCACAACCTTAAAAATGTTCTCATTCCTCTCTAAATCACTTCTGAAAAATGCCCAAGCCTAGAAAATATTGCAGATATTAGCTTTACATTTTTTAGGGTTAGGCTTCTTTCCTGTTCATATGGGAAATTCCTGTCCAGGTGTCACAGCTGAGGTTTTGAAACTGGGTCTTGAATACCCAGCAGAGTGTGCTGGCTGAATCTTTTCTGGATTCTCCTTTTGTTATTTAAAATAGATATATCTTCTTTTTCCTTTGGGATCACAGGAAATGTTTTGAAAGCTGAAACACTTAGCAAACAATCTGAAATACCCAAGCACCTGAGGAGGAGTCAGTGGGGACATCAGCAGGAAAACAAACCTTAAAGCAGTGCCTGTTTGTCCCGGCTGCTTTGTAGCCTGGTAAAAAAGCATCTTTTGAAAGCAGATCCTGAATTCTTTTACTGTCGTTTTGTGTGAACTTCAGAAGCAGAGGCTGCCATGAGGAGCACTCAACAGAAAGGCACAGGGAGGTACCTCAGTTTCATTTCTTGCATGGTCAGTGAGTGTGATATGAAGATCCTGCCTGGCAGGATGGAGCAATCTGTGATAAAAAGCAAAATCATTAATTCAAAACTAATGTTGAGTAGTAAACCAAAGGTTGCAAGAGGCTGCTGCTTGAAAGAGAATCCAGCATTGCATGCAATTCTGAATTTTTTCACCTGAGTTCAGAGAGTTTTGCTGTTGTCTTGAAATTGTTCTCTTTCAAAGTACTCAGGAGAAAAACCTGAGAGATTTTAATACAATGCTGACAGACCATAACCCCCTCAACAAGCTTATAAAGAGCTGTCATTTAGTGGAAATGCTCTTTAAACTTCAGCTGTTTGTAAGCTAAACTTTAAAGGTGAGAATATTGTGTAAAACCTTAACAGCAAAAATATTATGCAGCCTTACATATTCTGTAAAAAAGAGCCAGGAATGCCTGTGACTTTAAGGAGAAAACTTCATTGCAGAGATACAAGTACAGAAATTATGCAGGCCTTGCAAAAATAAGCAGTTTTGAGAACAGAGAACTGCAAACTTCATAAAGAGGGGAGAGAGGTGATTATCAGCCATTTGAAAATGGTGTTACTCTGTTCCTTGAAGCTTTTGATTGATGCTCCTTGGGAGAGGAAATTTGTGTTTATGAGAATATGTGAGAGTGGAGGAAGGTCTGGTCTGTCAGACTGCACAGGTGTTAAAAAATCTAAATACAGTGGCACTAAGGGCACATCTAAAGTAGCTATTTGTTTATTATTGTTATTAAAAAAAATACCAGAAAAGGCTGCTTTTGTAGTTCTGGCTTAAATAGCTGAAGGGTGTAACTCAGTAAATCCAGTGCTGCTTCTCCTGACAGTTTAAATGTGAATTACCACTCAATTGATTCCTGCCTTTGCCAAGTTTGTTCATCTGATTAATGGCTGAAATGGACTTTCTCTGCTCAATTATTTAAAACAACAGCCTCTGCTGTAGCAAGGGTTAACTAAAGCAAGGTGACTTGGGGTCTGCTCTTTTTCCCCAGTTTCAAGCTCTCCTCCTATGCATCCAGTAATTTTTACACCCACCTTTCAATGCTTTAGTAAATGGCATTTTCACTCTCTTCAAGCCTTTGTAAGGTGCAGTGAGTTCCAAACAATCACTTGCACAGATGTTCATAAGTGTTTTGGGGCTGGCTTGGTTTGTTTGTTTGCTTTTCAGGGGGGGTTGTTGGGGTTTTGGTTTTTTTGGTGGTTTTTTTGTTGTTTTTTTTTTGATACATGTGCAGTTCTGACACAGGCTCAGGCATGTAGATCCTTCAGAAATGCTCAGAGAGAGTGGCCCAATTTAAATTATCCATTGAATGCTGAAACACAAATTGCACATGAAATCCCCAAGCTTCAAGGGTCCCTGGCAGGTCACATCCCACCAGTCACTCAAACATTTAGTCAGTGCTACCCCCATGCACCTATGAAGCTGAGGCTGTTTGACACCTCTGAGAATATTTCTCGTGTTAGATCTGTTGTAAATGAGCACATGGTCCAGAATAATTAATGGTAACACTTCAGTCCTTTTTTGACAGAGTTGTGTTTCTCGTGCAGTTTGTGCTGGTCTGTCTGTTTAGCTGCAATCAGCCATGCCTGAAAGACAGCGAGGAACAAGACGGACAAGTGTGTCAGTGAGCAAACCTCCTTCCTGTAATTAGAAATGCACAGGGAATAAATTATTCTCTAATTCAAGCTGTCCAGCTCACACTAATAATAACAACTCAGGAAGCAATCTGTTTATAAAAATCAAAACTGGATTTGTGAGACTCCTCGGTGCAAGACAGGATTTACTGAGTGGCCTTGTTCTGATTTATCAGGGCTCTCTAGGAGGGCAGGGTGAGTGTTTGGGGCTGGACTACACAACCATTTCAGACAAAAAATTCATATCATATATGATTATCTAAAACATTAATCAGAGATCAATACAGCAGCTCTGGACCAAATTTTTCTATGCTGCATTAATGACTGATAAGGGAAAAATGCCACAGAATAAAGGTGTGACTAAACTTGGGCAGATCTTTCTCTTTATTTTTCTTTTGTGGACATCTTTTAACACTTTTCCATTCAATTGTTGCTGTCTTGCCTGGGCAAAACCTTTCCTGTGGAGGCACTGGAGAGGATCCTTAGCAATGCCTCAATAATTTTTGTTTTGCATACATAAATGCAATTAAACTCTTCCTTCTCTGGGCTGTAGGATTGAGAGACCGAATGGGATCTTGAACTTTTGTGTCCAAAATATTTGGCTCGAAGGATTTTAACTGTTGCAATTGTTTTTGCCACTATTTTCTCCTAAATTTAGTAGTTTAACATAATTAAAGCCTATGCAATTGCAGCACCTGATTAAGATGCACAAAGCTGAGCACTGAAGAGTGCCAGGCCCCCTTCCTTGACTTCAGCTCAGAGTCAAGTGGAGATGAAATGTTCTGAGAGTGGAGGAGGTGCCACAGAACCTTTCCAACAGCGAGCCTGAGAATGAGAGGGCACAGTCTCCCTCTCAAACCTGAGAAAGCAATCAGGTCTCAGGATTAGATGTGTTACTTATCCTCTCTGAGAGCCAAAAGCTGTAAAGAAACTGCTCAGAATCTGAGCAGCTGTCATAAAGCATCCCTGACATTTTTAAGCAATCTCAGATCTTTGGATGAAGGGCCACGATAGTAATTCCACTTTTTGGAAGGCTGAGATGTACACAATGAATTCTGTCTGTCAGACAACACTCTGCAAAAAGAGAGTGGTGACTGCCAGAAGTCAGCCTAACAGGTAACAATATTTTTTATTATTATTGTTGTGAAATCTCAGCAAATCACTCCATCCCTTTTGTTCCTCATACAAAGTGTCTGTATTATGGTCAGCCACTGATCTGAAAGTACAGATGAGGTCAAGGGGAGGCAACAGAAACTGCTGAGGTTTTCTGGTGCATTTGTACAAATGCATCACTTCAAAACAAGTAGAACAAGCTTGAAGACACTGTCCAGTAAGTCAGAGTGCCTAATTAATGTAATTGCAAACCATTAAATCCTGAAATTAGTTTATTATTCAAATATATTCACGTACTTCCCTCCCTCAGGGCTCTCCCCCTCTAAACCCCTGCCTTTTCAGCTCAGCTCTGTTTTGTGAACATCTGAAACCTGAACAAAAGAATATCCACGGTGTGTCAGACCAGTCACCCTTTTACACTGTGTGAGGTGGGGGGGAAATAAAGGACAAAGCACAAAATCCTTCTGATAAACCCTTTGAGGAGCCCAGGCTGGAGGAGATACCTTGACTTCTGTGTTTCTGCCATCCCAACAGCTTCTGTAACAAATCAGAACACAAAAATAGCTAAACATTATCCTAATTGCCAGTTTGGTATGATCCAGTTTAATGTTCAGTTCAGGTGCTTGTTTTCAGTTTACATTTGCTTTTAGTGTCTTTCTGCTAGAACTTTTGCTCCTGGGGTTTTTATGCCTTGCTTTTTGAGGTCCAAGGTGAAACCAGCTGCAGGCCTGACACTTCCCTGATCAGGCTTCTACCAGGAGTAGGAAGGGGATTTTGGATGAAGAGGGAGAATAAACTCACACATCACCTTCACAGAGTGCACACTGTTCAAATGTTATTTTGTCTGAGCCACTGCTGCCCTTTGTAATTCAACATTTAACATCAGGGGCTGTGCTAATGACAGGAGGTGGGGACAGAGCTGGTGCTTTTTGTGGTGTTTCACTCTCATTGTGAAATATTTCACAATATTTCACTCATTTCACTCTCAGAGTGAAATAAGTCAGAGGCTATCGGAGCCTGAGTTTTCTAAGTCCACAAAATCAACGTGGTCGATTTGAAGCTTTAGACTCTGTTTGGAGGAAATTCCTTTCTTTAAAAACAGGATGAGCTCTTCCCTTTTTATCACAGTAAGCAAGGCACTTTCTTCTTTGATGGAAGAATTAGGTCTGGCTTTTTGTCACACATGAAAATAAATAAAAATGTGTTGATGCTAACACCTTGGCTTCTATATCTTCACATGAACTTGAACCTTTCATGGCCTCAAAAGAAGGATGTGTACAAGCAGCCTTCCTGGGATATTTGGGGGTTTGTTTGTGTTTTCCTTTGCCTTCTCCAGCTTTCATCCACCAGTGCCCTCAAAGCTTTGATGTGAGGAGCACCCCACGGTGTTACAGATGTTCTCCTTGTTTTTCCAGCTCTTCTGGCTGCCTTTGACAGGCAGCTCTCAGCAGCCCTGTGCTGGCATCCCTGCTCCTGCTCACCTTTCCTCTCCCCTGCTATGGCACAAGGGTCTGGTTTTGTCTGCCCCGTAGCACACAGTGCTCTAATCCAGGCTTCCCTCACATCTCCTCAGAAGTAATTCAGCTTTCCCAGCTCCCTCTGAGGATCTGTCACCCAGCCCCACTCCCTGAATTATTCACCACCAAGCAGGCACCGAGTGAACCTGGTGGGAGCTGCATTCAAAGAGTTTTTTCTCTGTGTGTGTGTGTGTGACCCGTGCTCCCCTGCCTTGCTCCTGCCTGTGCCTCTGCGTGCCTTGGGAACTTGATTTTTTTTAGGAATCATCACTGCCCACGTCCTTGCACACTCAGAGCTCTCTGTCAGGTCCCTTTGAATTTCAGCTTTCATATTTTCACATTCTGAGCCTCACATTAAGTGTTAGTGAGCTCTCTTCACACAGCAGGGACACAAAACAAATCCTTCTCCTGCTGCACACCCAGGACAACTTTCAGCCCAAAAGCACAAACAGGGGTGGCTGGAGGGAGGAACAAGAAGGATGGGACCTCCCAGCCTGGAACTGCAATGGGACAATTAAACCCCAAAGTGCAAATGGACCAAAACTTATAAAAATGTAAGATTTTGTGACCATTTCATGTCCATTTTGTGACCATTTTGGGTCCACCTTGGGTGCAGCCCTGGCCAGGCTCTTGTCCTGCCCAAGGTGAATCTTTAAACACCTTTTAATAAATCTCTGATTATTCTCCAGCTCTGCCCAGTCTCTGTTCCATCTCATCCCTCCCAAGCCATCCCTGTTTTTGGAGCTGCCAAGGAATTGGTGTCTGAGCTGCATTCCAGGGACGGTGGGGACATCCAGTGGTCACACGGGTTATAATTAATTACTCCCGATCCCGTCAGGGAGATCACATTTCCAAGCTTTCTTGTTTTCTCGGCGTTTGACTTGTTTTTCATCATAGCTCATTATGCTGTAAAGTGCCTGACAGAAGGTTGGGATGAGTTGTTTTCTCTCGTCTTTTCCTTCCCCTTATGTGATGTTGCTTGGTATCTATCAGCAGCAGAAATCAGGAAGTTGAGTCTCTCGCAGACAAATATCTGGGGATATCTTTTAATTGCTTTTCAAATTGAGGATTTGGAAGAAAGAGTAAAGAAAATATGAGCTATTCTTTTGAATGCATAACACTGGAATAACTGGTAAATAAATGTTATTGCTGGTGGTGACAGGGACCTTTTTTTAATTTTTTTTAAAGTGGTGACAAATAATCACAACTTAAACTTTTTATACAACTTTTTCAAATTACCTCATGCATAATTCATGTGCACCTTGGTTCATCTGGCGTCTGTAATGAGGCTGAGAGGAGCTGTCTCCTTCCCTTTTCTGAACTTGGCAGGGATCAGATTCAGTCCCTGCACGGAAGCAGAGCCTCCCATTTTCCCAACTGAGTGATTTCTTTTTTTTTTTTTTTTTTCTGGAATGATTCTGAACAAGATATATTTTAAAATATACAAATAAAAATAGACCTGTTCTGTGGTTGTCACAATATAGCATAACTGTGAATTCCAGACCTTTCCATCAGAGGATGGGAGATGCTTCTTATCCTGTCCTGCTAAATTTNATATATATATATATATTTAATTTGTTGTATAGTCATGCAGAGGATCCAACTGTCCTTTGCTCTCTTGGTAACTCCAAAAATGGCATAAGCTCATCTTAAAACAGAAAAATGTCTTTTTGCTCTGCATTACTGTGGTCAAATCTGCTCCCTCATTTTTTTCAGAAATATTAAAAAAAAAGTGTATGAATCTTCCAGGGACTGAGAAAACACATAAAAATCTTATTTTAAAATTAATTTATTATAATCATGTGTAACATTACTACATTTCTCTTAGTCAATCCAATAGTTTCTTTGACTGCCTTTATTTTGTTGTCAAATTGCAATTTAGTTTAAACAACATGATTGCTCCTCTGCTGTTTACCATTTCCACCTCGAGATAAAATTTGTGGAAGCCACGGGAGAAATTCTAGGAAAGGTCACTGGCCTGATCATAAAATGCCTTTAAAAGTTTTATGATCCTTTAATGGAATGCAGAATGATAATTCCTCCTGGAAAAGGTCTGGAACAAAGCCTTTTGAAGGGACACTGCAGCTTTGGCACAGCAATTCTTTTCCCCAGGTTTGCATGGTGGCAGTGACCAGCCAAAATGATTCTGGTGGAAAAAATATGGTGCACAAAGGAAGCAGGAAAGAAGTCATGGATTTTTCTACCTCTGTGGAAGAGTGGGACAATTTCAACGAGGCAAATTCATATAAAGGAAAGGAAGAAAAACTTAAAATGCATTTGACATTCAAGCAAATTATATTGAATTATTTCCACTTTATTTGTGAAATAAATGGCTTTTTCCAGTGTACCATGGTTAAATTTCAATACATCCTTATTTTTTTTCTGGGTTTTGGAGATGGTGGGAATACCAGACTGGAAAAGCCATGGTGCTCTCTCCTTTTCTCCTCTTCCCTGCTGGTATTTTCCCACTCAAATTCATCTTCAACACCCACTTCAAAAATATGGATGAACATCATAAGCTAAATAATGGGCGTGACTGAATTTATGTCAGGGGTGAGCATTTACAAAGCCTAACTTTTAAATAAAACCACTTTGTCTTTAGGCCAAAGTGCCTTTTACTGCCTGCTGGAAACCTCCCTAGCAGTGAGTTGCTCCTGCCCATTCCAAGTTCTGAAAAAAATGCATTTCCAAGGCTGAACAAACATCATGTACAGCATTTCGTGCTGCTGGCACTGCAGTGGAGACTGTTATCGTCTCCTTAAAGCAAAGTGGGGTTCTGGAGGTTTGAGGGGTGTCAGGAAGGCTCTGGGCTGTCCATCCTGTGCAGCAGGCCAATAATCAGCTGGGGAGCAGAGCCTGGCAGCTCTCCTGCCTTCCTCCTCCTCTTCCTCCTGCAAGGAGCTGCTGCTCCTACTCTAATGCCTCCCAACAACCCTCAGGAACACACATTCCAAGTCATTCTGTGCTGGTTTGAAAGCAAAACCAATGAGACTCCGAGTCAGAAATACAATTTAATAGAGAGAGATCAAGCAACAAGAAAGATAAAAATAAAATAAAAATAAAATAAGACAAATGCAATAGTACAAAGGAGTCCTGACAGAATGCAAATCTGACACTCTGTTGGTCAGGGGGTTGTAAGTTCTCCCACAGTGACAGATGTGGCCCTGTTGGAGCAGAGATGATCCTCAGGAAAGGCTCCAGTCATCCTCTGGGAATCCAGTGGGAACGGCTCCCTTGGTGTTTGGGATTGCTGTTTTATCCCAATTCCTCTGGGAATCCAGTGGGAACGGCTCCCTTGGTGTTTGGGATTGCTGTTTTATCCCAATTCCTCTGGGAATCCAGTGGGAACGGCTCCCTTGGTGTTTGGGATTGCTGTTTTATCCCAATTCCTCTGGGAATCCAGTGGGAACGGCTCCCTTGGTGTTTGGGATTGCTGTTTTATCCCAATTCCTCTGGGAATCCAGTGGGAACGGCTCCCTTGGTGTTTGGGATTGCTGTTTTATCCCAATTCCTCTGGGAATCCAGTGGGAACGGCTCCCTTGGTGTTTGGGATTGCTGTTTTATCCCAATTCCTCTGGGAATCCAGTGGGAACGGCTCCCTTGGTGTTTGGGATTGCTGTTTTATCCCAATTCCTCTGGGAATCCAGTGGGAACGGCTCCCTTGGTGTTTGGGATTGCTGTTTTATCCCAATTCCTCTGGGAATCCAGTGGGAACGGCTCCCTTGGTGTTTGGGATTGCTGTTTTATCCCAATTCCTCTGGGAATCCAGTGGGAACGGCTCCCTTGGTGTTTGGGATTGCTGTTTTATCCCAATTCCTCTGGGAATCCAGTGGGAACGGCTCCCTTGGTGTTTGGGATTGCTGTTTTATCCCATGGAAAGGCTCTGGCTCCTCCCACTGGGTGGAGCCTCTCCCAATGGGATGAGGTGATGTTCTCAGTGCTGTGAGAGCCTTCAATGGCCCATTCACAGGGAATGTCCCCTGGAGGCAGAGATAAGGAGGCCCTGCCTTATCTGCTGTTATCAGGGGTCCATTAACAGAAGGGATCTGCCTTCTTTCCACCCCTAGAGTTACAAGAGATAAAGAACAATTTAGAAAGAGAAAAAGAAATAAAGAGAAAAGAGATAAAGAACCAACTGCCTTCTTTCCACCCCTAGAGTTACAAGAGATAAAGAACAATTTAGAAAGAGAAAAAGAAATAAAGAGAAAAAGAGATAAAGAACCAACCGGCTTCAACAGATGAAAATAAAATACACATTTTTTGTTACATTTTTCAACCCTGCCAAAGGGAGGTGCAGCAGTGTTTGACAGCAGCAGCAGTGAATATCATGAAGGTTGGGGTTTTTTGGGTGATTTTTTTTTGTGTTTGTTTTTTCATTTCTGGAGATGAGCCTTTCCGCTTGCGCTCGAAGCTTTGCTTGATTAATGTATTCATTAGAGAGGAGTGACGGTGATGATTAAACAAAAACAGCTTTAAAATGCAGAGTTCATTTCAACCCGTTTGGTTTTGTTGCACGCAAATTGGATTGGCATTGCATCCTGCACAGCAGGTACTCCACTTGAAATCAAAGACAGATGCTTTTATGGGATTAGAAAGGATATCTTGAGGGATGGAGGAAGAGATTGAGGCTGGGGGGCTTCTCTTGCTTTTTCTTGTGACTTTTTAGTGATAATGGTGAATGAATAACGATAAGGCTGCTGTTTTGTCTGCCTTGAGCACTAATAATATTGTTTGCTTACAATTAAAAGGAAATAAAAGCTTCATTGTAACTTGAATTCTGAGCAAATCAAGGATACTTAATTGAGATTCTTTCCCTCATAAATAACTAACAGCACCTGAGTCTGTTTGAATTTTAATGCTAAATGGCTCTGAATGAAAATATTTGACTGCTGAGTCATGTCAGGCTGACACTTTTTTTTAAATTATCTGACTGTATGTCTTTTAAAGAGCTTCAAAATTACTTAAGCCCAATCTTTGCCCAAACAGAAACCTAATGAGAGAGTTAAAATAAATGGTTAAAATAAATGCCACTGAAGCATGTCTTTTGAAAGAGAGATCTCAAAGATTGAGTTGAGCTGCTGGAGCAGCTTTGATTTTTCCTCAAATTCACCACTGCAACAAGAAGGGAAGGTCTGGAGTTTCTTTTATGACCCTGGCAGGACCTTCCAGTCAAAATGCCCCTTTGGGCTGCCCTTTGGGATTGCAGGTGTGATCTGAAGGAGTCCTCAGCACCCTTGAAAATTTGGTGAAACCTTGAACACCCAGATCCTGCTTGTCAGCACATGATAAACCAGCATCTCCCACAAAACATCTTCAGACTGCTTTAAAAAATGATCCTGTCCTCATGTAGGCTTTGGGGCTCCTGACTTGGAATACCTTCCTGCAATCTGCTGTGTTTAATCATTGGGAATTTCTGCACACTGGAGCTTTTCTGAGAGTGGTTACTGTAGCTTGCATTGTTTGCTGTTTTCCACCTCCCAGCCACATTGATGGCTTCACAAAATATTTCTTATTTAGCCTGTTTTTAAATACATAATTCAATGAGCTTCTCCTCCCTCCTGACACTTCAGAGCATCAAAAACTTTAGGTTTTCCCAATGAAACTGTAAAATACTTTTTAAAAAAAAAAAAAAAGTGGAATATTTTTAGTCAACATTTCACCTGTACAGAAGGGAGTTGAAGGGAGGGGCAGCCAAGAATATTCACCTGTTTTTAGTGTCCCTGTTGCTTTCCTCAGTGTGTCCAAAGATTCAGATCACATGCAGGGTTGGTTTCTCTCTGTATTTCTCAAATACAACAGATGGAGAGTGTCCAACCTCAGAACTTGTCAGTGCCTTACAATAAGACCAGAATTCTGAGAAAAAAGAGGGAAATATCACATATCCCAACCAATTGAGACTTTTCTCAGCTGATGCCATTTGGTAACACCACTCCATGCCCATTGAGTTTCCTCTCAGCTGTTGGTGAACTCTGTTAGTTTTAGACCATGAGAATCATGACTGCACTGGACCCTTGTTCAGGGTTTAATTCCTGCTTTCATTCTGCTGCCTGGTTTGATTTGGTCATTTATGAGCATCAGGGAGTGCTGAAGGTTGGACTTGATGGTCTAAGAGGTTTTTTCCATAGTTTGGTACGATCTATGGAATTTTTCAACCATAGAAAGTCCTAACATTGCTATAAGGTTTTGTTTATTATTGTTATTTGGTTTGGGATTTTTAAGTTTCCTACATTTTACCTGTCATATATGTGTTTTTTACAGAAGATAGGATCTAAATTTAGATTTCTATGGTCAAATCAAAGTCTGGCATTTTGTGCTTGATGATTTTACTGCAGCAGAAAAAATGCTGAAGCCTGGAAATCTGCTAGTAATAATTATTGTCCCCAACTCTTACCTGGCTTTATTTTCAAAACTGATCTCTACTGCAAATTTAATCTTGTGTTTTTCTTTTCAGGTTTTCCTAGCACTAAATTTGTCTGTGTTCTGTATTAACTCCTAGGCTGGTAGAGTCAGTTCTTGATGGGGATTGGTTTAGATTTCAGAATAAAGGATATTAATCTATACAGTTCACACAGACTGGACCAAGGGAATAAATCAACAAGGTTCTGCTGCACATATGTGGTCCTGCTTAAGAAATAAACTTTGCCATTGAAGTGTATGCAAATAATAATTATTTCTTTTGCAGTGACTCCCTCATTCCCATCCTAAACAACAGATTCTAGAGGAAGATGTTTTAAAAATGAACAGACACCTGGACAGCAAAAATACAGGTCAGGGTTTGTAAAGATAATTTTTTCTAATTCCAGTACTTTTGCATGAGAGTAACTTTGCTTTTTTTCTGCCTCCAGTATTGGTATATAAGCTCTTTAATTGGCTGAGATTTTACAGAACACTCTAATCAATGTTTGCTTCCCATTGAACTTTTGAGGGAGAGATTTGTGATGCATCCTCTCAAAATCATGAACAGAAAAGCAGTTTGCTTACTCAAAAACAGTATCCCATTGAAGAAAGATGTGGTGTTTATCATTCAGCAATCAACTTAATTGCCTTCCATTATGAAATTGGCTTGGGTTTTTGGGTCCCCGCCATAGCAGTTTTTAATAGCACAGATGAATTTTTCATAGAATGAGAATGGGAAAAAAAAAAGTTCCAAAATGCTGAATTCAAAGATACATTTCTCCACTGTGCATTCTTCCATGCTCCTGCTGGAAATCATCGAGTCATATGTTGTTATTGCTTGTCAGAAGACCCATCCAGATGGGAAGTCCTTCTATTTTATATTAGCAGAGGCTGTAGGGAGCCAGAAATAGGGAAGTGGAGACAGCCTTGCCATCTTCCAAAACTGAACACAACAGGAATGTAATCACCCTCCATGAGAACTGGAGAAGTTTTACTTATTCCTCACTTCAGTAGCTCAGTTTTATCTGTTAAGTCGTCCTACTGTGAGCATTAATCTGCTTTTTTTAATGTTTCTTTTCTCCATTTTAGGGGGAGTATCCAAGAGGTCAAGCAGCTCTTCTCATCTTGGAAATGATGGCCACAGCAGATCCACAGCCAAGGAGCCAAATCCACAACACCCTCTTGGTGTGGGTGGTTGTAGGGATGCAGACCAGACAGACTTAGGGAGTTTCTTTCTCAATAAATGTTTTTTCTCCTCTTCCCTTTGCTTTTTCTGCTCTCCTCTGCCCAAGAACCAACCCTCTAATGTTGGTCTGAGTCTTTATTAACTGCAAAAATTACAACTTTGGGGGCAGCAGAAGTGACAGAAGCAGTGTGGGGGCTTTCCTGGAAGCTCTGCTTAGCGAGGTGATGTCACTAACTACCTGAAAAAAAAACCAAAACCAACAAAATCTTTATTTTGAGGAAATTGGAGCACTTTTTAAAGAAAAAATGTGTCGTTCTTTAAATGTCCCACATAAATTCAGTAGGATCCTTTTCCTGTTGGTAAAAAGAAAAATCTCTAAAAGGTTTTCCACACTAGAAGGTCTACATTGGTTTATGGTGATTTAAGTGTGACCAGTTGATGCCTGATTGTATCACAGCTATTTAATTTTTAAAAATAATTGAAATAACCCCTCAATTTTCTGGGCTGGAGATCAAATTTTGGCTAGCTGTTGTATTTTGCTGCAGGACCTGGTCCTCATAAATGGCATTTCAGTGCATATTTCATTATTGATTTCTGCCTTTCTTGACTCGTAAGGTCTGAATATGAAAATATCACTAAAATTAATTTTTAGAGAGATTGAGGACAGTTTCCAAAAAGAAACATTTTGAGGATGATGTAGGATTTAAAAAAAACAAAACCCACTTCTTTTCAGTGCTGCTTCTGCTTTGTGAGCATCGATTTCCTGGTTGGATTTGTTGATTGGATTGGGTTTTTTAACTAGGTGTTTTTTAATGCAATTTTTTTTAATACCGCTGATTTTCATCGCTGTTATTGTAAGATTATTACAGAGGCATTTAAAAACCATTTCTAAGAAAACTTTTAATTTCCTCATCTCTCACATGTAAACTGCAGTGATGAAAGCTAATGTTGCTATTGAATTTCATGTTCTTTCATCCAGAAGAAGAGAAAAATTTTGAAAGCTTTACTGGGAGAAAGTTTTAAGGGGTTTTGCTGGATATTCTTTTTTGGAAGAGGGAAACTGTCACAAGAAAGAAACAAATAAATGGACATTTCAGGATCTGTGTTTGTCTAAAATCCTCTAAAATTAATTCTATAAATAAAGCACTTTAGGAATCTTATAATCTAGGGAAATCAGACTGGTATCCAACACACACTTAGTGGATGCTGCCTTCTTCCAGTGGAGGCTGCTGTGTGTGCTTGTAGCTGTCAGGAGATCTCGTGGATGCATTGTCTGATAATAGCTGTGTTTTTTACTTACCTGTCACATTTGAAAGGCTGAATTGATGGTGAGCGTGGTTTAAACAGGATGGATGTGGATGTGTGCAGCCTGTCTGTCAAGGAAAGCTGGAAATGTATGAGTTAATTGTAGATTGTTTTGTAGTAGGGTAAATTTTTAATCACATTGCATGTACAGTTTTTTTTGGTGAAGGAAGTAACTGATATTTGGGACACAGAGGGACATAAATATTTTATTCAGCCTCCTAAAAATAAAAGGACTCATATGGGTTTCTTTCATGAACTTATATGTTTATAAGGTTTAAGATGAAGGAATTTATTCATGAATGTTGAGATGCAAAAATACCATCAGCAACAACAGCTGCCTAAATCAGTTGAGACAGTGGTGACTTGCATAGTTCTGTTTTATATCTGCTTTTACTTTTGAGGGCAGGGAGCTTGTGAACACACCTCTGAAAAGAAGTAAAAATCTCTGTAGGTAGTGCCACACCTCCTTTCCCTCCATTTACTAAATCCCATCACCATTTCCTGCATTCCCACCCCTCTTTGGCACTGATGATGTGGTACAGAGTTACTGATATGAGCTGCAAGAAAAGCCTGGATATTTTTTTGGAGGAACTTATTTCCTGTGGCACTGACTGGTCCTTTTTTGACAGCGTAGAAGTGGCTCAAACCAACAGCATCGTACACGGTGTTCTTTTCTCTAAAATTGCATCCACTGGGGCTTTTCTGAGGCTGGGAAACCTTGTAATGCTGAAATCGTGGGCTCCAGGACACTGATGTGACCACAGCATTATGTATTAATGTGGCTGTAGGTTGTTCTTTGAGGTTTTCTGTTCAGGTATTCAAAAACACGAAGATATCAGAGTGGCAGTGATTTATTTGGACACAGAGATGAGAGAAATGTTCCAGGTTGGATGCAAGGGGTGACCATTAGTGACACTGCTGGACAGGGAGCTTTGTACCCACCACCAGCTCTGGTCAGGAAAAACGTGATTAAAGCAAGATGAGTAGCAAAAAAATTGGCTATGTTTCTCTTTTTATTAAAAAATAGTTATAAATAATCCTCATAATAATCTCTGCATGTGCAAATGCAGTGGGACAAGCACCAGTCTGAGCTGGAGAG
Organism: Cisticola juncidis; assembly: GCA_013400215.1. Classification (NCBI taxonomy): domain Eukaryota; kingdom Metazoa; phylum Chordata; class Aves; order Passeriformes; family Cisticolidae; genus Cisticola; species Cisticola juncidis. The sequence goes on along the minus strand of VXBR01008886.1, from coordinate 323,245 downwards.
GAAAGGTGGGATGAGTGCAGGGGTACTGGAAAATGTTAGCATCCTACTGAATGATTTATCTGGGGCTTGTCAGCCCTGTCCTCTGAACTCAAACCCTGCACAGTTTAACCTCTAACCCTAACAGTTTAATTTTTCTTAAATCAAGAATTGTTCTGAAAAACTCACCAAAAGTAAGCCCCATAGATTGTCTAAATCTGATCAGCACATTGCACTGTCCTCATTCCTATTTATCCAACTTTGATAAGCCTATAATTGGTTCCTCATAAAAATTTTAGGCTTGAAATCCGTGTTTTAGCATCAGGAGTTTGGTATTGTGGTGGTTTGGGGTTTTTATCCCTCTCTCTTTGCTGCTTGCTGCCATTTGAGCACAGCATCTTGTTTGATTGTGAAAATATAGATGGGGTGATCTGTCTCTTTTAGACCATTCAGTGATGAAATTTCTACTGTACCACTTTATTGTGACATTACCTGACTAGATAAAGCCATTTTCTGTCTGAGGAGGGGAAGGAGCTGGCAGTGTCTACATAAATCCTGTTACTCATTTCATGCTGAGACAGGGGTTCCCAAAGGGAGATCCTCTGGGACACGTCCCTCCTCAGCAGGAAAACAAACAGAGGCACAGCCTGCTTCTGAAAATGGAGCTGATCAGTTTTATAATGTCGCTGTTATTACAACAAACAGCTCTTGCACTTTAGTTTAACAGGTATCCCAACAGCTATTAAAAAGCAAAGCACACATGAAAGAAATACAGAATACAGCCTCCTCCTGCTCCCTCCTTTCCCCAAAGCATCACCCTTGGACTCCAATTGCAGGGGAATGGCTGCATTTCTTAAAATAATGTAATGTGGGTTTGCTCGTGCCAAAATTGCTGCTTTGTCTGGCCCATTTGAATACCTTTGTTCAATCTTAGAGTGAGGCAGCTCTCAGGCCCGTTTGTGAAAGCACCAGCTTTTAACAGCTCTTTATTCTGTGAGCTGCTCGCCCCTAGATCCTCACAAAAATAAGGTAAAAATTCTTATCCTTGTTTTGCAGACGGAGGGCTGTGGTCTTTGGAGATAGATAACTGAACAGGGGAGCTGGACACGGTTTCTGGCAGGAGCTATTTTTTGTCAGGAAACACTGATTCATTAAAGCTCTTTTGCAGAAGCATATGCTTTGGTGAAACTCCTGGCACGAAGTTTTGCTGGAGCATGGGACAGAATTGAAAGGCAGATTTTCTGCTGGCAGAAAAGTGAGCAGGGACTTTCCTCTGTGGCACTGGGGTCACTCAGCTGGGCACCAATGTCCCCCACAGCAGTGCAGGGGTATCCAGTGTAATAAACCCCAATCACTCACTTTTTGGATTTTTGGAAAATTAATAAAAAGGAAAAAAAAAAAGGTTAAAAAAATTAATACTAATACAATGATAAAAGTGAAACAATTTAGAGCAGGACAATTTATGAGACAATAAAAGACAAAGAAAGGCAGCCTGGGCTGTGGCCCTTCCCCGTCCCAGGGAAGGCAAAGCCTAGGGAAAAATTTCTTTCTTTTTAGGATGGTCTTTGTGAATATGCATTTTTATTTAAAACAAGTAATTTCTTCTGTTTCTTGTCACAAAAAAGTTGTTAAGTCCTAGACACCAGGGAGTCTGTCAGAGCTTGGGAAAGGTTTCTTTTCTGTTGATGAGGAAGCCATAAATTCTTCTTCACTAGAAGATTTAGGAGTTCCTGCAAACTGTTATCTCTGTGAAGAATTTCTTCTCTCTTTCTTGAGCTAAAAGAATATCACCCACACACAGCCTCTATTTTAATTACTAGCACTTATTGTTAATTACAAAACTACATTCACTATATTATTCAAATGTTAATACAGCATAACTTTTGAACCTAGCATATTATATATATTGTAAATATCTGCATAGAGCCACACAATGTGACTTTTTCACATCCAGGGATGCCTCCTGCTATCCAGGGATTTCTCCTGCTGTCCTCTCCAGGTGCTGAGGCCTCTCAGGGTGGTGGGAGATGCAGAAAGGGCTGATTTTTCCAGAGCCTGCTGAAAGACCTGTGCTCCATCCCTTCCCTGCAGGCCTGGCTAAGCAAACACCTGGAATATTTCTGGGATGCAAAGCAGTACAAAAGAGTGTAAAGTTGTATGGAATGAGAAGTTGGAACTCTCAGGATATATATATATATACATATATATATATAAATTTTTAAAATTTTTTA
>VXBR01008886.1:248159-305803 GCA_013400215.1 Cisticola juncidis | reverse complement strand
AGAAAGAGAGAGAAAGAGAAAAAAAATTAATTTTAATGCACAGATTTCAACTTCCTAGCCTTGAAAGTGCTGACCAGCTCTGACTATCTTTACACCTGATCAGGATCTCCAAACAATACATTTTCTTACACTAAAGGAATCTAAAAAATTCAGGAATGCTGACCAATATGGGTAAAATATGGTGGAATCTTTGCTTTCCTTTAAGCTCTTTTACAAACAGGAATTCTGTTCCTGTGAATGGGGTGGTGTTAGGACATTTGGCCATAGAGGAGGAGCCCTGGACCTGTTTCCTGCCCCCTGCTCTCAAGGAGTGGGTCTGAGCTGCCAGGACAGGGCTGCAATTCCAAGCTCCCTTTGGGGAGCTGTACCTTGGCACAGGAGAGATTTGGTGGGCAGGAGGGAGGGAGAGTACAGCCAGTTGTGTGCTTGGGGCATTTTACTTAAAAGATGCTGAGTTCCACCTCTTTCTGTATTTTATCTGTGTAAAACCCAGTGTAAAAAAGATCATTCCCAAGGAGCATGAACTGGGGTCTAACACTCTTGCATGAATTATGTGTTTCTTGTTTTTTCACCCTCTTTCTCCTCATTTCCCAGCTCCATTCACACAGCAGCTCCTTGGCTTTCCAGAGGAGCTCCCCCTTCACTCCCAGCTTTTGTGGCACACAGGAGAGCTCTCCCACACCCTATTTTTATTTTAACAATTTAGAAGAATTTGTGCATTATTCTGCAGGAATGGAGGCACTGGTCTCCTTTAGCTTTGGCATGTTGGCCTCCTTTTATTCCCCTGTAAAATGTCACTGCTGGGCTGTGCTTGGTGCTGAGGGAGGACAGGCACACCTGAGTCCCCTCACAGTGACAAAAGCCATGTCTGGATGTGCTGAGCCTCTTTGGGTTCTGTAACACTGCAAAAACCCTGTGGGCTGTGGTGGCAAGTGAGGCTGAGCCAAATTTTCCTCCCTGAGTTTCTCTCAAGGGCTGGATCAGTGGGACTGCTGAGAAAAATAAATCAGTGCTGATGGAAATGTCACCTTTGAACCAATCGAAATCCACTCTGAGGAATATGTTTTTATTTCAGCTTTGGAATCACTGCCTAGGAATAAATAAGAGGGTTTGGGGGCATTCTGCAGATCATTGGGGAGAATACTGCAGAGTCTCATCTTCACTCACGTTTTTCATCCCCTCAATTTGCACAGCAGGAGCACTGATTTGTACTCACAGCAGAACTAGTTTCTGTTTATCCAAACCCAAATATAAATATTTCCATAAAGATAAAATTTTAATGCAGGGCTTTATGACAAAGGCTGTTATTTGCAGGGTGCCATGCTGCTGTGGTTTAAATGGAAAAATTTAGAGCTGATTATAAAATGTTGTAATCAGGTGCAGCTATGAAGATGTGAGAATACCTGAGCTGGAGACAGAAGGTCCTGTTGGGGATAAAAAAGCAGAGTGGAGGACTAAAGCCAAGCCTAAAAGTGCACAGCCAGAGTCTAGCATGGCAGCACCAAAGGAAGAGCCTTTTGAGTTTCATGAACACATTCCCATGAGTTAGCCCAGGGACAGAATGGGAATCAACACAGCTCCTCCACAGATCCATTCTGGATGCTCCAAAAATTAACTCATTAATTCTAAATAAACAGAAGTTCAAACAAAAGTGGGCTGCTTTAAGAGGAAGTAACCAGAGCAGAGGGAAATGGTAAAGCAGCACAGAGAAAAGTCCCCCATGGAGGGACAGGTTTGTCCATTATGCTACTACTAAAATGAGACTCTTGCCATTTTGCCTAACTTTAGCATATGCATTAGTATTGATACGCATTTTATATGAATTAATATGCATTTCATATGCAGTATTTTTGATGACACAATCTTTGATATCCTAAACACATCCTGAGGATGTAAGACAGGTGGATTGCAGCCAGGCCCTGGTGTTTGCTGAGCCTGGAGGAGGAGGAGGAGGATGAGGATGAGGATGAGGATGAGGATGAGGAGGAGGATGAGGAGGAGGATGAGGATGAGGATGAGGAGGAGGACGAGGAGGAGAAGGATGAGGATGAGGATGAGGATGAGGATGAGGATGAGGATGAGGATGAGGATGAGGATGAGGATGAGGATGAGGATGAGGATGAGGATGAGGATGAGGATGAGGATGAGGATGAGGATGAGGATGAGGATAGCTGACCACGTGTGGCACACACGGCTGCTGGGATGGCATGGGCACGAGCAGGTTCCTGTGACTCTCAGATGTGGCACTTGAGTGGCCTTTAATGCGTTTTGCCTGCATGAAGCCAGCCCTGGAATGTGTCTAAAAGGCTCCCCTGCCAGAGTGCAACAGGTTTTGACAACCACCAGTGCTCAGAGGAGGAGCAAATGTGTGATTCAGACCATTGTTGGGGACTTTCTCCCTGCAAAGAGAGTTGTCACACTGCAAAATTGTAAAGCTGCACATAATGGGATGCTGACTGCAGAATGTGTTACAGCAGTGCTCTCCTGTTATTTAACAATTGGTTTTTTACCAATCTTAGATTGCCAAACCACAGAGGAGCAAAACGACGTGAAAAACTCGGCAAAAATTCATTCTGTCTCAGGCCATGTTATTATATTTTAAAATTTTATTAAGAAATACATTTATTGAGCATTGTTTGCCTTAGAGGTGAGTGGTTGTGAAACTCTATTTCTTGTTTCCACGTAACCACGCTGCAGTAAATGTTGACGTTTTAACAAGTTTGGGGTCAGTTTCCTTAGGCAAGCTGAAGAAATTATTTCTGATGATTTAGTTAGTGGTGGTGCTGTGGTCTTCTGTAATCACACACCAGGCAGCTGGAATGAGGTGGGGAAATTAATCTCTGGTGCACCTTTAGAGTAGATGGATAAATAAATCCAGAGGAAACTAAAAGAAAAACAGAGCTTTAGACTGATTCTAGAATTACTTTTGTTTTCTGCATAGAGTGGAAGTTTACATTAAGAAGATTGAGAGTGAGAGGGACTGGAAAAGTTAAAATAACCCAATTCCAATGGATAGTTTTCCCGTCACAATGTAAAATTAACAACAGGGTATTGTGCAAGCACAGAACAGAGGGAGCTACTTTATCCCATAGTGAGAAAAAAAAAGAAAAAAATGAGAAAAAAAAGAGACAAAAAAGAAAAAAAAAGAAAGAAAGAGAAAAAAGAGAGGAAAAAAAGAGAAAAAAAAAGAGAAAAAAAAAAGAGAGGGGAAAAAAGGCAATTTTAAAATACAGCCTTTGATTCTCTTATTTTAATCCCTTTCTCTGGCTGTCCCCTATTTGTGATGCTTGTTTCTGCCTTTCTGACAACCCCAAAATTCCTCAGCGGGCAACGGGAGCTGGCAGATCAGGCCTTGGCTTTCCTCCCCTTGGAACAAGCTCCCTCCTCAGATGGGGTGCTGCTCCAGAATAGAAACAACTAATGACAGTGTGACTGCTTGAAAGCCACATGGAGGGAGGGAGGAAAGGGATGCAATTCACTTCAGCAGTGCAAATAAAGCCAGAGCTTTTCTTTCCACAGGCGTGTGTGGGAAGGGCAACAACAGAGCAATTACAGGGTGGGTGGGAAAGGGGATTTTGTCACTTTGGCAGTGCTGGCAGACAGGAATAAACTGCTTCTAGGGGAATAGCAGGGTAAGAACTTGCACATCAAGAGCATAAGCAGAATTAAAATGGGCCCTTAAGGGGATTTATTGAGGGTTGTTTTTTTGGGGTTTTTTTTTAAAGTGCCCAAGGCCCCTCCTATTTCACTGTGTGCAAGCCAAGAATTAGAAGCAGGGTGAAAAAGTGAGCAAGTAGCATCAAAACTTGCAAGAAACTGCTCTGACTGCAAGAATTTGATTGCAACCCCTATGCAGATGTTACAGATGTGGAAGAATTGCACTTTCAGCATGCAGGGCTGGTGAGAGGAGTAGTGGTCAAGAAAGCAGAGTGTAAGAAACCCTTTTCCTTTTTGAAACCAAAATTGGAGTCCATTTCCTCTTGGAATAGGAATAGGAGTAGGAATAGGAGTAGGAATAGGAGTAGGAGTAGGAATAGGAATAGGAATAGGAATAGGAATAGGAATAGGAATAGGAATAGGAATAGGAATAGGAATAGGAATAGGAATAGGAATAGGAATAGGAATAGGAATAGGAATAGGAATAGGAATAGGATTGGAAGGGACCCATCAGATCTTCAAGTCCAGCTCCTGGCCCTGCACAGGACACCCCAAGCACTTCACTGTGTGCTGGAGCTGCCTGTGCTTTTCCTGGTTTCCCTGGAATTCCATATTACTCACATGAACACTCAAGGCAAAGCTTGCTCCATTTTTACTGGAAGAGGGAAAGCATTGCTGCTCTGCAGCCACAGCTGCAAGGTGCTGCTGGCCCTCTCTGGGAAATAAATAAAAAAAAATCTGTCATGGTTTACAATGACAATACAGCATTGATAACACATTCGGGTGATGGAGGTGGTTTTGCTTCTCTCTTATATTTTTTTCTGGCTAAAAGAAAACCAGTGGTGATGTCCACCAGTGTAGATGAACACAGACAGCAGTGATAGTGATGGGTTGGAAATTACAGATTGCTGCAAAAGGAAGATAAGGAAGATAAAAAACAGAGAAGGGTCCTTTCAGATGCAAAACTCACAGTGCCATTGCATGGGCCACAGATGCCAGCAGCCAAATGTGAGTTACTCCAACTCCTCACACTCCTGTGGTGCAACCCTGCTCCCAGCAGCAGGCTGGGTTGCCATGCAGAGCACTGCAGCTGAGACACAGCAAAGCTGCCTTCAGCTAGACAGCCTGGAGAGCTTTGAGATGGCAGCTGATTGGTGATGTCACCTAAAATTGACAGCTCTTCAACAAAAGGAAAAACCTCGACTTAATGAGTGCTATGGGTGGGTGTATAAGCAAAGGCTTTTCTAAGAATTATCATTACCTAGGAAAGGCAATTTTCAGCTGAATTGACATTGCAGTAATTAAGGGCCAACGTAGAGAATCTTGGTCATTATAACTATTTAAATTTCCAAATTGCTTAGTTTAGAATTGCTTATGCCTGAACTGCTACTGACAGCCCCATCACTTTCTATTCTCAGCCAGCTTGATTGGCAAATTGATGAGGTCTGTACCTCACAGCCACAGCTCCACCTTGGTGCCAAAAGCCACTACCTGGAGCAGAGCAGCAACAGCAACCTCGGTCAGATCAAACCAGAGTGAAAAATCCAACTGTAAGTTCCCTCCTTGATGGTGGAAATGCACATTAAAGGGGTCACTGGGTGCAAATTATTCAGAACCATGGGGAAGGATGTCTTCCTCTTTCAGTTATTTAAATTTAACCTACTGAGAATTGTCAGCCTAGCTGGAATCCACACTGCTGGGCTAGTACAGAACCCTTTTTTTTTTTTTTCTGATTTTTTATTTCCTCTGTGTTGCCACCCTCGGATGGACAATGCTTCTCAAATGGCAAATGCTACTCTGTGGTCTTAGGAACTTTTTTCTGGTGGATAAAAGAAACATCTGGACCATCTGAGGGGATTGCTTCATGTCTTGCAGCAGCTCTCCTAATTCTAAAAGAGAATCATTACAGGTTGGACCTGCCAGTTGCTTTAATTCTCTTGTCATAGCAAAGTCAGAGACACTGGGAGACACAAACCATATTTTTATTTTAACAATTTAGAAGACTTTGTGCATTATTCTGCAGGAATGGAGGCACTGGTCTCCTTTATCTTTGGCATGTTGGCCTCCTTTTATTCCCTGTAAAATGTATTATTGTGTACTCATTGTGTACTTTGCTCTACCAACTTACAGAGAGAATTTTTCTTTTTTTTAGCCCCTCTTCCTCTGTACTGTCACTTTTGATTCACAGTTGCTAAGCGTTGCAAAAGCTCACCAGAGGGACACTCTCATGGTGTGATTTGCAAACTTTGAAATAACACCCACCAGCAGAAGCACCATATGCTACAAAGTTGCACAGTAAACTGACAGCAGTATTTCATTTATAATTTGAATTTCCAAAAATGTCAGCATTTTTCACATCAACAAATGCCTCTCGGCTCGCAGTGCACGACTCTTTCCTCTGAGTGGACATTAAATTGTGCTAATTCTGCTTGAATTTCTACAAGCTTTATTAACGACAGACACGTTAAAATCAATTTGCTTTTATTATGCTAACTTGTGGTGTTGAGACAAAATAAATCTGTGAATTTTCTGAATGCCCAGATAAGTCACTGGGCTTAAATGCTCCCCAAAATGTGTGTGCAGTTTGTGGCACGTGGACTTTGTGTCTCTTTGTAACACTGATAATCCAGTGCACCCTCTTTGATAATGGAATAAAGTACTAAGGAAGAGTTTTTTAATCAATCAAAGGCAAACTTCACATAAAACACAAGCTGTTCCCTTTGTGGTTAATTTTCATCCAGCTGCACTTAAGTACAACAGAGCCAGCAGAGAAAACTACTTGGCAACACTTCCTAATTAGGGGACGTTAATTACAGCTAAATACTATACAATTTCTATGTTATAAGAGTTCATCTAAATCAATGTTATTACGGCACTAAAGGAATTAATAATGATTTCAGACGTGGAGGCTGTTGCCAAACTACCCATTAGTTCAGAGTTTAAAAGGACTTTAGGACGAAATCTCTAAATCTGGCAGACACTCACACATGGCACTGGCATTGTCACCAGTGGCTGTGCCTGGTGACATCCCCTGCTCCTGCTGGATGCTGAGGGGCTGGGGAGGGAGGCACGGAGGGAAGGGACCTGTAAGACAAGGGACAGGTCCCACAGAGCTCCCAGGGAGGGGAGGTCTGTCTGTCCCTCCTCGCCCAGGTTTGGTGCAGATTTCATGGGCAGAGCCTCTGGCAAACCCACAGACACTTCCCAGGTCAGGCCCCGGTGCTGAAATGCAAATTGGGGTGTGCAGGGTGGGGTCACAGCCCCTCTGGCTCCCAGAGCAGGGTTCAGACATCCTCTGTCACCTAGGATGGAGAACATCTCGTGGAGCTGATCCACATTAAAGTGTCCTTCACTCCATCTACCCATATTGTTGCTTTAAATGCAACACGAGGATTAAATCAGCTCTTCTTGCACCTTTCTGCCTTTCTGGCAGCACCTGCCTTGTTAAAATCATGGCTTAGCATTTCTAAATCAATTCCAAATTACCAAAAAAGGGAGGAACATTAACCCACAGTGCAGACAGAGAATTTCTCCCGGGTTATTTACCCTTGAATAGGGATCTGTTAATGTCATAGCAGCCACTGCTCAGCAGCCTTGCCAGTAAAGTGGGGAGAGAGATCAAGGTTGGCCTGGATGCACAGAGCACACCCTGGTCTGCACAGAGCCAGGGAAGCCAGGAGGGTGCAGAGCCTCAGCTCAGGCTCAGCTCAGAGCAGTCCTGAATGGATTTAAGCCCCCTTTAGATTTAAAGCTCACTGGGACTGAGGCCCCTGCACCCCCTCCAGTGTCCCTTGGCACTCTTTGTGCAGCTCACAGGACCCTCCCTGTGTTCCAGGAACTTTCTGGTCTTTTCCCCCACCCTGAGTTATTGCTGACCTGGGAAACACTCAGCTGTACCCTTCATTTCCAAGGGGAGCTTGTCCTTTAGTGTCCAGCTCCTCTTTTTTCCCATTCTGCCCCTTCTGTTCACCATGGTAGGTGCAGAGAGATACCTGAATTTGGTGGATGGCAGGGGGGAGCTGCTTTACAGCTTCATTGGTTTATTTCCCAGAAATGGACAGTGAGATTTGTATTGTTGCAGGGAAAATCTGCTCAATTGGTGTTTTACAGCAAACCAGGATCAAAGCAAGTTACTGATTTATTAACAGCACCTAATTAACTGGCAATCAGTGAACTATAAATCCAGGGTCGATACTGGCACCACAACAGATAAACCACAACACAAGAGCTTCCAAAATGTGAATAAATGCTGGTAAATTCAAAAAGAGCCTCCCACACCTGATCCCCAAAAGGCTCCCACCATATTCTCCCTACATGAGGATGAAGAGGGAGCCCTCAGCAGCTCTCAGCCCACTCAGGGTGTGTGTCCACAGCCCCTCCTTGCCTCTCTGGGCTGGGGATGTCAGGGGGTGTCCCAGAGGGATGAGGGAACCTTGCAGGAGCTGAACACCCAGCACAGGAAAAGTCACGTTCAGCAAACACACGCAGAGTTTTGTGAGGCAGCTCCTGAGCTGCTGGGCTTTGAAGAGCAGACCTCCAACCAAGCTATAAAAGTTGTTTTGCTGCACTGCCCCAGGATGGGAACATCAAAAAGATCACGAGATAGATGCAAAATTAACCCTTTCTGAGGAGTCAAGTGTAAGAACATGTGAGGAAATGTTTGAGGATCGATACAGGTACCCACAATCACTGGAGAAGGCAGGAAACACCAGGAGATGTGCAAGCCTTTACCTGAAACATCACCCACACTGACTCTTTTAAAGTTTTGATCCATCTGGGGACAGTAATTGTCAGAGTCCAGGACATCCCTGTGGCCACCCTGGAGGGTTTGGAGACCGGACAGGGGGTCTGGGGTCTGTACAGGGGGGTCAGAGCCTCACACAGAGCCCAGGAAGACACTGCCTCTGATCCCTGCCATGGCAGTGAATGCCCACAGTGTGTGAAGAATCACAAGCTGAGAGAATTCAAAATAAGCAGTATTTAGTTGATCATAGAATGTAAATGTAGAATCTGGGATTTTTAGTATATGGGGTTGAAGGGACAAGATGGAGGAATTGGGGAGTGGCCCCTGTGCTCCTTGTTCTTGCTCTCGTCCCCCATCTTTTGCTGAGTTGGATTTTAGAGATTGGTTTAGAGTAGAAATGCCATGTTAGCATAGGCAGTGGGCATTGGTAAAATTCTGTCAATAAAAAGTGCATTTTGGACGGTGGTTGGGTCAGGGGTGCTGTACATGAGGTGTGGGGCTCTCTGACCCGCCCAGTCCTGCTCTGCTGGGGATGCCCTGCAGAGCTGAGACAGAACTGAGATAATGCCCCTGCCAGGGAGGCCTGGCAGAGCTGAGACAGAACTGAGATAATGCCCCTGCCAGGGAGGCCTGGCAGAGCTGAGACAGAACTGAGATAATGCCCCTGCCAGGGAGGCCTGGCAGAGCTGAGACAGAACTGAGATAATTCAGAATAAACAACCTTGGAAACACGGACTGGGGATTCAGTTTGCCATCTCTGCCTTCAGTGTGAAACACTCAGGGCAAAGAGAAGACGAAAAACCTGATTACCTCGGGGAACAGCAACCCCAAGGAGAATCTCAGGGAGCAGCAACTCTGAGAAGTAATGACCACGTGGGGTTGCTAATCCAGGTATATTCCAACACTGGGTTCCTGCTGGGGACACCCCAATGCCACCCCAGAAGAGCAAGAGGCACCAGGCCAAGCAAGGAAGCCCAGAGCAGAGCCAGGCAGGCAGGAAAGCTGCAGGGAGGTTTGTGTCCATGGCCCAGGGTATCCCTGGCCATATCCCTGACATGCCCAAATTTGGATTTCCCAGCCATCCCAGCTTTCACTCCCATCACCACTGCTCCTCCTTGCATGAGCAGGAGAGAACTCTGCCTGCAAACCAGAGTGTTTCGCCTTTCACTTGGTAGTGAGAGCACTTTTTGTTGAAGAAAACATATCCATACCAGCACTAGAATTGTATTTTAGAGAAACATTCAGCAATATTTACACCAGCAGAACACTAACAGATAGTGCTGCATCTTTTACGTATGGAGCAAAGGGCTGACTCGCAACAGACTGCTATTTTGATAAGAATACCTTCTGCTTAGGAACTATTCTTAAGTTTATTTTTCAAGTGTTATTCCAAATCCATGTTATAAAATGTTTATATGTGCACTTAGGAACACTGTTATGGTATAGATGTAAAAGGAAAAAAAAAAAAAAGCCCCACAACTGGTGTCTTTTCTCATACTTAAAATGTCAGAATGGATTTGCAGCTCTTTCACCCCTGGGCTGTGCAAACCTCACAGCTCAGGGGATGCTGCTGAAGTGCCCATTTGTCCCCCAACCCCTGGCACTTCTCCATAGTGTCACATCCACAGGGCAGCCCCAGAAATCAGCCCCAGAAATCCAGGGGGAAGCAGGGCAGGCCTGTCACCTTAAGGATGTGATGTTCCCATGACAATAAAGTGTTCCTAAGCGCACCTCCAATCATAAATCATGTTCAAAATCGCTCCTGGCTTTTTAATTTCTCTCATTTGGAGGATTTATGTGCCGGAATGTTTATTCCATGGGCTGCCCGTCACGTGGCTCCCCCCTGGCACAGCACCAGGCTCCAGCCCCTGTTAATCTAAACCTCTGCAGTGATCATCTGCAGCTCCTAATAAATGACTGATAACTCTGGGTGGAACTCTTGCAGTGATTAAAGTTAACACCAGCAAAGAGTTTTTCAGTGTTTCAGCCTCTTCTTGAGGGCTATTTGCCATTCTCCCTTTTTAGTATTGCCATCACTGAAACAAAAAGCTTCTTGTTTGAAAATTATTTATGGAGTGTTGCAGTGCTTTATAAGATTTTCATACACCACTCTGTGAGCTGGGATCCTTTTGGATTAGAGCGTACTCTCAATTTCAGTCCACGGATGAGAAGGACTTGATTTCTTTTCATAGTTTGCAGCTCCAGAAATGGCCATGAATATGTATTCTGTCTTTTGACACTCCTTTGTGCCGGCTTTTGGGAAGGCTGTGCAGGATCTGAGAAGTTAAAGATGGGGTGGACTCACAAGATCTGTCTCCCTGTGCAGGTTTGTGCTTTCTGAACGTGCCCCTCTTGCTCTGGGTTGGGTCCCAGCTGAGGGGCTCCTGCTGCCTCCCCTGTGAGCTGCCAAACACTCTTAGATAATGACTTACAGAAAAACTTGTTGGCACTCATCCTAAACTCCCCCTTTGTTATTTTTGCCTGATATAAACCCAGTACTTTGCATCAAACCATTTTCCATTGCTGGAATTCACATTTACCTCCATGCACCCTTTTGCTTCCATAATTTACAAAGGCATCAACCAAGAGCCACAACACATCCCAGCAAGGGCTGTGTGAAAACAGCACCAAAGAACCAATCCCTGCCTCAATGAGTTAATTGCTGAGATGAATTAAATTTACAACACATGACAGGAAACAAGGAACAAACTCTGAGGTCTGGAGGGCATTTCAAAGTTAAAACAGACTAAGTGGTCTGCGCAATCATCTCTCAGCCTTTGTGACTTCCAGTGACAATGTTGTTTCCTTGTCCATCTGTCTGTCACCCAGCCACTCCCAAAATTAAACTGGCTTGTGAACCATTTTGTTTTGGTGCTGGTGTTCCTCCTCTCCAGACAAGGAACTGTGTTTCTGGCAGGTTCACTTCCACTCCTCTTGGATCCCCTCACTCTCACTCTGCATCCCAAGTCATTTCCCTCCTCCATGCCTTCCCTTCCCTCTGGCACTCCCTGTTTCCTTTATTCCCCTGACCTGTGCCAGTGCCTTCCCCCCCTCCAGTCCAGCTCTTCCCTGCTGATGGAATTCCACTCTGCCACCACAAAGGCAGGCTGAAAACTCCCAGCCCACTCCTTATTTTTATGCAGCTTTAAATTCTGACATTCCTTTTGTAAGGAAGTTCAGCCAAGGAAGACACCTACCTGGAAAATTTCAGTCCAACAATTCGCTCACAACTGGGGCATAATGGAGAATAAAACGTTCATGGCTCTTATAAGTGTTTGACACTCCAACTTCTGCCTGGAACAAGTGCAATTTCTGAGGAAGGATTTAAAGCTCTGTTTGTGCTTTGCTCATGCACTTCCCTCCTGCTCTCTGGAACAGACCCTATTGACCAATTACTCTGTGTTCAAACACACCAGCAGCAATTAACTTGCTCATCTGCCTCACCTGTCACACGTGCATTTAAAATTCTCTCTTAGCACCTCAGCATTTCCCAATCTCGTCAGCAAAACCCAAAGCATTGATGTATTCTCAGGCACAGCACTTTTTTTTTTTCTGCTCTCTCCGAGTGTTGCACCAGTTTTACACCCCATTGAGTTCAGGAGAGCTGTACAGCAGGAAATTAGGCCCAAAGTACATATAGAGGTTTAAATCCAGTCCTAAAACACTGTAACACACTGCTCTGAGGCCCTCTAATGGAGACAATGGCAGCCACCATCAGCAAAATGAAATGGAATTAACTCTAAACAAAGGGATTTCCACTGGAGGAGGCAGCTCAGGGAACACATGCTCAGTGAGCAGTGGATAGACACAGCTGAAGTGACTTTTATTTATGTATTTACTTGTTCATTCAGAGCAGGAAGCCAAGAGGATTTTTTTTTTAAGAGAAGCAAGGGTGGGAAGTGAATGAAATTAGATCAGAGAGGAGAGTACAGGTGAGATCTCCTGAAAATCTCTGCCTGCACAACTTTGATGGGGAGGTCATTGCTACTGGGGACGTCCCTGCTGTGTCCCCAAGGACAGTCTGTCCATCCTCTCTGAAATGCTCTGTGATTTTCCTGCAGTCTCACATTTAAGCAGCTCTGCACCCTCCCCTGGTGCTAACTCACCCCTTTCACCCTGCCTGGCTCTGTGGAGTGGTTTTGGGCCACATCTGCTCCCTCCTCTCTGGAAAATCCTAAACCAGCACAAGATCCTGCTGCTCACCAGCAGCTCTTCTTAGGGATCTTGCATTGGGATCTTACCTGGCATTGTCAGGGCAAGCTTAAGAAAAGTTTCAGAAATTATGAAACAGCTTTGCCCTCAGTCTGCTGGGGTTACCTTTTTCTTCTGTCTCAGCTGCCTCCTCCTCACCTCCTCCTCTTGTCTCAAAGAAATAGGAGTTGTGGGAATTTGCTCAGGGTAATGGCAGAGAAAAGTACAGATATTTTTCTCAGTCACTGCAGGAATAAACTCTGGATCCCATCAGGCTGTTTGAACATGTTGGACATCCACACCAGAACAGCAGCCAAAGGCATCTGTCATTTCTGACTCTTCCTGTAAGCTGAGGCATTAGTCACAGAGCTGTGCCTTTTTCATCTAAACCTGCATTCCACACTCAGAAATAAAGAGGGAAACCATGTCAAGATTATTCCCATTTCATTAGCTGACCTGAAGAAGCCAAGCAAGCCATGCCAGCTCTCCAAGAAATGACTTTCTGCTCAGCCTCAGTACAACTTCAGGTGTTTATTTAAAGCTCCTTGAGCTTTAAGCAGGTGCAGGGCAGGTCACTTCTCAGATCTTGAGTTTTTAGGGGCCATTCTGGAGCACATTTAGCAGTGGAGACATGGGGTGACACTGATTTACATTTAATTTGATTCATTTTGTGAGCATTTCCTATCCCTGAGGATGGGTGCGGTCTGGGCTGCCCTGTGGGGAAAAATCTGTGTGAGTGTGGATGTTCCCCACTCTGCTGCCATCAAACGCTGAAATAACCCATTTAAAAGTGCTGAAGAAACCAGAACTGAGTCCCTGGTGCCCGGATCTGTAGTTAGAGGGGCATTACTGGATGATGTGATCCTAGCAGAACGCAGGGTTTATTTCTTTACAACATTAGAGGACTCGTCAGCCCTGGAGGGACTCAGGGAGGGAGGATGGAGAGGATGAAACCACCTGGATGTGCAGCACTGCAGGTTTAAAGCTCCAAGTCCCAGAGCTAGGCACACACAGCATCTATTTAACATCCTTGCAGCTTCTGGGCTTCAGCCTGAGAATTGCTCCAGCACCACGAATCACAGAGCCTCCCCTCTGTGCCTGCATTAGGCTTTTCTTAACATTCAGAGGGAAACAACAAAAGTTCCCCTTTTCCTTTTGCAGCTCTTTCCCTTTTTGCCTAATGAAGGTGGAATATAAAATGTTGAAGGAAAAAGCAGCTTTTCCCCCTACAGTAGGATTTCTTTTTCAGTTATTTTTAATCTGACATCTGTTTTAACATGCATTCGCACGCTGCATTTATTTTCATTTTTTTTCCCCTCCCTTGTGTTTTATTATTTACCTCCCGTTCCAAAGAGATCACAAAAAGATTACACTTCAGTGGAGCAATAACAGCAGTGGCAATGATCTCCCTCACTTCTCACAAGTTTTCTTTGCACCCCTCTGCTTTCCCTTTATCTGCCTCTCCCCATCCTGGCATCCCAGAGGCCTTGTTACAGCAGCTCTCACACGGGCTGGAGGCATTCATGGGGTGGGTTTTTTTGGATTTTTGGACAGATATGAGCTAATAGAACACAAAGCCCTTCTTGTTCAGAGCCCTGATGGTCTTCCTTTGCTCCTTGTGTTTCAATTCATGTCTTTAAAGTAGTTCCACCAAGAAATTTTGCTCTGGGTCAGCTGTGGTGCTCTGAAGAAAGCCCCAGACTGTTAGAAATGAGACACTTGACATGGCCAGTATATCAAGCAGCAATTTAATAATTAATTAATTAATGTGAATTTAATAATCTATTAATTAATGTGATAAAGTGTGAGCAAAGGCAGCACTGAGTACAGTGGTAGGGGTTTTCCCCCACTGCTGGACTTGCTGGGATTTTATTTGCTATATTCACACACATTCATAAGCTTTCTCAGTAGTTTCCATTTCTAGTTTTAGCGTCACTATTCAATACTTAACAGTCATAAAGTCATATTTTGTCCTGTACAATTCTATAGGCTATTGTGATCTATTTTGATATTTTAATATTCCAGGATGTACATCCAGGATATGTTTTTCAGATAGTGGGGTCCGGCTTCCAGATGTGGGGGTCCCATTTCTATTTTCCATTTCCATCAATCTCGAGTAGTGATGTCCAGTTTCCTTCTCCAGGAGCCATAATTCAGTGAGCTGAAGTCTTGTCTTCGTGTCCAGGATGTTTTCCCACCTTCTGTGAAAGACCTGAGCCCCTTCTTATTTTCTTCTTTTGTCTAAAAAAAACCTTCTTACATTCTAAAACTACAGTTTAAAATTCTTTAATACAAAGCAAGCTTCTAAAGTTATAATTAAAAGACACTTATTACAGAATAGCTTGAGACTTATCATAGGTAATTGCAAGCAAAAGATTTATTCAAAAACTTCCTTCCATGCTTTCCTCAGTTGTTTATTAGAACTCATCTTTATAACTGTCCCATGGCCGTGTTCTACAACTACAATTACACAGATTTTCTTCATTTCCCGGACACAAAACACAACTTTGTATTTCACAAGGCCCTGCAGAAGGCAGCAGGAAGCAGCCAGCACTGAGCCAGCCTTCAGCCCAGCCTGCTGACACGATGCTGCCTGAATGTTTCATTTCCCCTGGAAATGAAGATAACATCCTTAATCATCTTAGGTGTAATTAAATTAAATCACGCAGTGTTACGCATTCCTCACCCTCTCTGAAGGAGCTGGGTGCTCAGGTCTGAGTTTCAGGGTGGAAAAAAAGAGGATTTCTCGATGGAGCAGGAATCACTACAGAGTTTTCAGCACTTTCCAGCCCCAGGGCAGCCTCTCAGGCAGGGAGGGAGCAGGGGCTGCCTGCAGGAGCTCACCCAGCTCCTCCACCAGCCCAACTCCTCTCCAGGCTGTGACAGTGACAGGGACCCCTAAATCCAACATTTCATTAGCTGACCTGAACAACAAACATGAAAACAGAACCACAGATCAGCCCCACCTCCTGTGTTGACACCTAAAGCAGAAAAAAACTGAAAGCCTTGGATATTTCCTAAGAAATCAGGGCCCATTTTTAATCCTGAGCACTTCATACAGTGTTTTTCTTTCTGTATATGTTCTTTTTCTTGATTTTTCCCCCCTAATCAGCTTTCCTATCTGTCCAAGGCATTTTGTAGCACTCTAGTGATTCAGGTGGTGCAGCCAGATAAATAAGGGAGTTATTATCTTTACAATAAATCTCTTTGTAATAAATGCATCTTGTAGCTTGATTTACAGCCAAGCAGGCCATGCCAGCTCTCCAAGAAATGGTTTCCTGTCCAGCCTCAGTACAACTTCAGGTATTTAATTAAAGCTCCTTGAGCTTTAAACAGGTCACTTTTCAGATCATGAGTTTTTAGGGGCCATCCTGGAGCACATTTAGCAGAAGAGACCTGGTATGATTCTGATTTCCAGACTGGCACAGGCAGTGCCAACAGCCTTGTGCCACACACAGGGAGGGAACTTGTTACCCTGGTTTTGAAGACTTTTTTAAGCCTTCTGTAGAGTTCTTCTTATCGGAGTCAGAAATGTTACCTTATCACACTTTCTACTGTAAACAATGGCCATGTTTTGCTAACTGTCTTTCATTTTTTACATATTTTTAGGTGGGGAAAAAAGTTGATGACAGTTGGCTTGGCCAGTGTGGGTTGAGAGGTGGAATTCCATCCTCCAATCCACAGGCCACATAGGAAATGTATAAAACTGAGTTTTGTAAATAAACTTGTCCTTTTTCTTCCTGCTTTGCTCACCAGCATGTCCTGGTGTGGTTCTTTCTGTGTCTGCAGTGATAGGAACTGGTTGCTTGTCTTGTCAACCAGTAAAGAGCTGAGAACTCCTGTAAAATTTTGAATAAAAGCAGAGCTTGTGCTATGACTGGGATGGAAAAATCAGGTTATGAAGCTTTTTCTCATCCTTCTGGGCAAAGCATCATCCATTTAGGGTTTGGTTAGTGTGGTGTGGAGAGAGGATGCTCACACCCCCCAGCTGCAAAGGGCCTGAGGAAGAGGGGACTGAGGGGAGACCCCATCAGTGTCCACTAAAATCTGAAGGGAGAGGGCCAGAGGATTCCCAGGCTTTGCTTGGCAGTGCTCAGCAAGAGGACAAGAGGCAAAAAAAGATGCTCTGGAAGTTCTACATGAACATGAGGAAGAATTTTCCTGGGCAGTGACTGAGGAAAAAGCAGCACAGATTGCCCAGAGAAGCTGTGGAGTCTCCCTCTCTGGGATTATTCCAGAACCCTCTGGACACAATCCTGTGCTGTGTGCTGGAACAGGGAGCTGTCCCTTCCAACCTGACCCATCCTGTGATTCTGTGACTCCTCTACTCCTTCCATACACAAAGCAAAACTTGAAAAAACAAGTGTAGTCATTTTCCAGCATGGCTTCCTCAGTTTGTTAACATTGCTTCAAAAGCCCTTTGTTTTCATCTCAGCTAAAGAAGCAATTTTAAATTCATGCTTCCTCAGTTCAGTGTTTTCAAGCACTCCCTGTGATCTCAGAGATCTGAAACTTTTATGCCTCAAGAAAGCTTTGCTGTATTTTTCTGCAGCCATCACCCTCTTACTCCTGCTTTTAGGAAGTGCAAGGGCTGCAAACACTCCTGGTGCTTCTTTCTAAGCCTTATCACCTCTTAATTTAGCATTGTTCTGACTCTCTGGACTTTATTAATAACAGGCAATCAGTAATTTTACCAATTTTTGTGGCTTTACATAATAAGAATCCACTTCTCTCTGGTTGCCCTGTTACATAGGGACTGACCAGAAGGACAAATTTCTTTCTCTCCTGGGCAGTTTGCACTTAAATAAAAACAGTTCCCTCCTTTTACTGCTACCCCACACAATCCCTATCCAGCTGTGATTGCAGCAAAAGCTCACCAAGATTTGGATAAAATTTGCTGTTGTTTTTTTGTGGGGTTTTTTCCTCCCCAGGAGAGGCAAGGAGCCAAAGTTCCAGCTGAGCAAAATAAAATTAAAAGTAGATCAGTTCTTTCTGTCTCAGTGGCATGTGCTATGGTATATAATGTATGTTCCCTGCTTCACAGAGGAAATGAAAGAATGAACTTATATGACTGATGAAATAAAGATATCAAAGTATTACTTGCCCCAGCTGATATGTGCACTTCACATATAATTACTATTTAATATCTTTGTTTCCTACAAACCAGGAAAAAAGCTTACCCTCTCTCCCAATTCCCTCTTCTAGTAAATAAGCTGATGCAGAATATTCTAGATTTGCAGCTCCTACTTTACTTTCTTCTTGAATTTATTCTCTTCTTTGCAAAGTAATGTGGCCTACAAAATGAAGCTATTTAAAATCCTAAATGAATAAGTGTTATAAAAATAATAAATTAGTATACAAGACTGCCTTGCACAAAACATATGCTACACTCTGAAATATATTTAGACACGAGTGCATAATTGCCTGTTCCTTTCCTAATGGCCTGAAGCACAGAACTAAATCTGAACTTTTCCCAGAGTCTGAGCAGCGCCACCCCCTCCACAATTCCCAGGAATTCAGGGGCTCACGTGCTGCTGCAGCCCCACAAACCTCAGCTGAGCAAGCTGAAGGGCAGCAAATGGACAGCAGGAAAAAGAGGGGAAAGGTGGGGAAAAGGGCAGGGAAAGGTGAAGGGCAGCAAGCCTGGGAGCCCACACTGTGAGCTCCTGGTGGGTGGGAATGAAGATCCAAGCTCCGCTCAGAATTTATGGCAGTCCCAGGGTTTGGCTCTCCCACAGGATCAGTGCTGGCACAAGCCCAGGAATGCTCCTGGCTCTGCCCAGCAGCCCCACTCAGCTCAGCTGCCCTCCAGTCCTGCTCCATGCCAGGATGGATTCCAACCCTGCCCCATTCCAGGATGGATCCCAGCCCTGCCCCATCCCAGGATGGATCCCAGGATCCCAACCCTGCCCCATCCCAGGGTGGATCCCATTATCCCATCCCTACTCAGATGGCNCTGCTCAGGTGGCCTCCAGCCCTGATGGAGCAGGTGCTCTGACTCCAGCCCTGCTCCATCCCAGGATGGATCCCAGGATCCTCTCCCCGCTCAGCTGCCTCCAGCCCTGCCTCATCCCAAGATGGATCCCATCCCTGCCTCATGCCAGGATGGATCCCAGGATCCCAACCCTGCCCCATCCCAGGGTGGATCCCATTATCCCATCCCTACTCAGATGGCCTCCAGTCCTGCCTCACCCCAGGATGGATCCCAGCCCTGCCTCATCCCAGGATGGATCCCAGGATCCCATCCCTGCTCAGCTTCCCTCCAGCTCTCCTCATGCCAAGACAGATCCTATCCCTGCCCCATCCCAGGGTGGATCCCAGGATCCCATCCCTGCTCAGGTGGCCTCCAGCCCTGCTCCATCCCAGGATGGATCCCAGGATCCCATCCCTGCTCAGCCTCCTTGGATAAGCCTTTTCCCTGTCCCCATCCCAGTCCCTTGCTGCTCCTGCTGGCATCCCTGGTCCAGGTTTAGCCCCTCACATCACCCAGGGCTGTCCCCAGAATAATTTTTGGCTGGTGCCAGCGGTTTCTGCAGGAGGGGTGACAGGCAAGGCTCTGGGTCATGCTGGTGGCCCACAGACACAGACAATATGAATTTAACTTCAATCACCACAGAGTTAAACAAGGACATCAGCAGCTCTGAAACCCTGAGCCTTCTGCTCATTCCTGGAAAAAGAACAGCCCCCAAACCAGAATCATCTTTATTTGGATGTGTTTACAGACTCTGTGACTTTTTTTTTTTTTTTTTTTTTTTTTTTTTAAAANTTTTTTTTTTTTTTTGACAAAAGGTTCCAGCAGAAAAAAAAATGAATAAACTACATCCCAATCCAGCTTCTCTGAAAACAGTGGTTGGAGTTGCACAGCATTTCACAAAGGTGTTTTTGAATTCATGGAGAAGGGAAGTGGCCATCCTCAACTCTTCAGGGGCCTCTCCCTCTGCAAACAGAGCTTTCACCCCTGAAGTCACCACCAGCAGCCCACAAAACATCAAAATTGATGACAGAATTCCTCCTGGCAGCTTCTTTCACCAACACAGGAGACAGTGAGGTTGTTCTCAGAGACTCACCTTACGGAAAAGTTGAGTTTCCATTAATTTTAAGGAACTACACAGAGCCCTCCACCTAGAAACTAAAGCATCTCCAAAAAAACCAGCTTCTATCTTCACCCTAATTGTCTGAAAGACAAAATATTGTGGTTTGCAAGTGGCATTTTACTTTGTGCTATGAAAGCATGGACATTTATAACATTTAATAACATTTACAGAGCTTAAGCAGCAAAATCCAGAGTGTGGTGGCTGGGAGGGCACAGCAGAGGGTCAGACTGGCAAAATCCTGGTGGGAGCTGATTTCTGGTAAGAGGCTCTGTATTTCTGGAAGCTCAGCAGCAGAATTTTCCCCTCCCTATGCAGACAGGCACTTGGATTTTTCCTTGAAGACACTGGCAATGAAACCAGAAGAAAAACTCGTGGTAAAAATGGGACATTTTCAGAAAAACAAATTGAAAACTGAGTCACAGCTCAGTCCCACC
Organism: Cisticola juncidis; assembly: GCA_013400215.1. NCBI lineage: Eukaryota > Metazoa > Chordata > Aves > Passeriformes > Cisticolidae > Cisticola > Cisticola juncidis. The sequence continues at coordinate 285,683 of VXBR01008886.1, read as the reverse complement.
TCCTGTGTTGAGACCTAAAGCAGAAAAAGACTGAAAGCCTTGGATATTTCCTGAGAAATTAGGGCCCATTTTTAATCCTGAGCACTTCATACAGTGTTTTTCTTTCTGTATATGTTCTTTTTCTTGATTTTTCCCCCCTAATCAGCTTTCCTATCTGTCCAAGGCATTTTGTAGCACTCTAGTGATTCAGGTGGTGCAGCCAGATAAATAAGGGAGTTATTATCTTTACAATAAATCTCTGTAATAAATGCACCTTGTAGCTTGATTTACAGCAAAATCCTCCTCCTCGTCCTCTTACTTCCATGATGAGACCTACTTAAGTCAGAGAGACTAGTCATGATGATAAGATAATTAAGTTTTTAGTACAACTCTGGTTAGTGAGCAGAATGCAGTTCTGATATAATGAATCTACCAGCTCCAGTCTGATATCAAAAATGTGTTGGTGATTTGAGTATTGTTCTTAATGTGCTCTGAAAAAAGCACTTTTTTTACATTAAAGCATTAAAGCCCCTACAGGACACAAGTCAGATGATATTTTAAATTAAAGTATTTCTTTTGGAATGGCAAAGTTGAAGTTCAGCCAGCCTAGCAGTGACACCTGCAAACTGACAGTCAAACCCCCCCTACATTAAAATGGAAAGATTTGCATGAATGTGTTTTAAAATGACAGGAGACAGGAATTGGAGCTTCTAAGCAAGTTAGACTAAAAATTTAAGAGTGAAATGCCTAAAAATAGGCCCCTGAATGCATAGTTAGGCACCTATATAGAGACTGCTTGATTTTCAGTTGTTCTGATCACCCAGAGCTCCCATTAACTTCAGGAGCAACTGTGGATACTCAGCTGTTCTAGAAATCAAGCCACTTTTATTCAAGGGCCTAAATATGGATGTCTGTGCCCAAGTTTGGGGGGGAAAATACAAAAAAATAAAAAAGAGAGGTCTGGTTGCCTTTTTTTTTTTTCTTTTTTTTTCTTTTCTTTTTTTTTTTTTTTTACAGAAGACATTTCATAAAAGAGAAGTAATAGCCAAGTTTCATTCTTTTTTCCTGTTACAATGGTTGAGACTGAATCAACAGAACAATTAATAGGGCAACACATCTGTGCCAGATTTTGTCTGAGGTCGATGGAAATCTATTCCAGGATTGGCAGCTCTTAATTAGCAATCTGAAACATTCCACAGATATTTCATATTCTGTGACTGCAAAGTGTTACCAGGCCACCTAAATCTTTCCCACAGCATTTCAGTGTTGCCATTAATGAGCTTTTCAGGCTGGTCTGAGGAACTTTGCAAGATTAACTTTGCAAATCTCTATGTATTAACTATTTAACTATTTCAAAAATGCCAATTTTTTTCTGCTTTTGGATCAAGTACAACCAGCAGACCTGAGCATATTTTTAAATACCATAAACTATGAAGGAGGGAAATTAGGTCTTTAATTCTCTCATGTGCACTTGGTTGTCAGAAGCCTTCTGAATGCTGTTTGCTTAAAGATCTCTTTTGTAAAAGTAATCCTGAGTTGGTTTTGTGTCTAAGCCATTGCCAGTTCATGCTGGAGTGCATAAGAGCCAGTCACATGATAGAAAATCTGCAAGAAAAAAAAAAAGAAAATTTATGATGGAATTATATATGACTATAAAGCTGCAAGTGTCAAGGAAGTAACAAATTAAAGGCATGCCAGATGAGGATGAGAGATATTTGTGTGTGTGTGTATAAAATATGATGTAATATCCCTTAATAGATTTGTAGGATATGAACTAAGAGCTTTTGCTGGAAAGACAAAGTAAAAAGCAAAGACTCTTGCTCTTAACTAAGATTTCAAAAAGCCAGGTAGAATCCAATGGTTTCCTATTTGATGTGGCTTTGACTCTTTCAGTATTTTGTTTTATTGAATATAATGACTGGGACATTTTACCTTCCATGTTTTTAGGCAGCACAGAACAGCAGAACTTTGGTCATGGCTGGGGAATTTGTGCAATCCCTGGCAGATAAAAGGCAGAACCCTTAAGAAATCAGAACAAATGGTGCAACACAATCACTGGCTGTGTTCTAACACCCAGCAGTGAGGGCAGTGGCAAAGAGAGAGCTCCTGCTGCTCTGTCATAACCAGGGACATCATTTTAGGTCAAGAGTGAGGCAGAGGGAGCAAGCCAATATTATTCTCATTGCAGGTGAGCCAGGGGTTTTCAGCAGTCATGAATATTAACCTGACACCTCTCAGCAGTTCTTAAAACATTTCTTAAAGCATGTCAGGATTTCAATTGCTGGGAAAGGTGAGGAAAGGGAAAAGACTGGTGCTTTTGTCCTTCCCCAAATCCCCTATACCTCATGTTTGCCCAGCAGCACAAACAGGACAATGATAGATATTAGATATAACAGGACATGCCAGATATTTTTCTTGGTTAAAGTTAATTAACCTTTACCTCCTCTTCTTAGTGAACATGGGATTCAAGAGCAGAAGGCCTCATATTTTGGTGGTTCCTATGACACCGCACTGTTCCAAATTACACTGCATCCTTCAGGGTGGATACCCTGTGCCACTGGTGTAGATCCTGGGTGGATGGGTCAGAATCTTTCCTCCCACTGGGAGCTTCTTCCCCAGAAAACAACCAACATGTGAAAAATGAACAACCAACATGTGAAAAATGCTCTACCAGCAGCACCCGTATGCAGGATGAGATGTGACTTTCTCAACAGGATGGAAATACACCCTGAGGAGCTGTGGCACAGGGAAACAAGGGGTCTGCCAGACTGGGATTGAAGAGAAGAGCACTGCTATGTATTTGAAAAGGTTCTGTACATGCACAGAGCCCCTTCTGCCCAAATTTTGTAAAATTTTACACAGCAAACGTGGCCTAGACCCAGCATGAGGGCCCCGTATGTGTGTAAGGACAGCTCAAACTTACAGAAATACTGAGCTGGAAGTGAACCTGTCACAAATAATGAACCAGATGGATGCTCCATTCCTGCAGAAGCAGTGAGCCAGCACATTTAGAAAGATCACTTTTATTCTGTTTGAGTTGTAAGCTCCAACAACCAACCTGTTGCTCAATGTCTCCCAGTAAGCTGCTGGCGCCCAGGCGGAAGAGCTCTGGTGTCAGCCACTCCACTCCCAGCTCCTCCTTCACCAGCATCAGCCAAGTTATGGCTTCCTTGGCTGTCCTAATGCCCCCTGCAGGTTTAAATCCAACCTTTAAAGAGAGAAAAAACAAACAGAAAGAAGTACAATACAGGTTTTTATCCATTAGCAGCCCTAGAAGAGCAATGAATGCTTGTACAGGTGCAGTGTCCAGGTACCTGTGAGGGAACAGCTCTACCTGGTAAGGACCTGGCTGCAAACAGGACAAGGTCTGGACTAGAATTGGGAGCTATAAAGCCTCAGCCATTAGCCAAAAATAATATTTTCATCCTGAGGGAGCAATGCTTTTGACCCCTGTGCATTTTCTCAGGAGCTTGGCTCGAGGTCTAATGGGAATACTTTGCCTTGAGTACAAGGGATTGAGGCAGGGCTGGGATATCTGCATATCCCAGTCATATCTGCATGTAATCCATAGTGCAGATATCCCAGATATCTGCATATAATCCATAGTGCAGATCTCCCAGATATCTCTATATAATCCATAGTGCAGATATCCCAGATATCTGCATATAATCCATAGTGCAGATCTCCCAGATATCTCTATATAATCCATAGTGCAGATATCCCAGATATCTGCATATAATCCATAGTGCAGATCTCCCAGATATCTCTATATAATCCATAGTGCAGATATCCCAGATATCTGCATATAATCCATAGTGCAGATCTCCCAGATATCTCTATATAATCCATAGTGCAGATATCCCAGATATCTGCATATAATCCATAGTGCAGATCTCCCAGATATCTCTATATAATCCATAGTGCAGATATCCCAGATATCTGCATATAATCCATAGTGCAGATCTCCCAGATATCTCTATATAATCCATAGTGCAGATATCCCAGATATCTGCATATAATCCATAGTGCAGATCTCCCAGATATCTCTATATAATCCATAGTGCAGATATCCCAGATATCTGCATATAATCCATAGTGCAGATCTCCCAGATATCTCTATATAATCCATAGTGCAGATATCCCAGATATCTGCATATAATCCATAGTGCAGATCTCCCAGATATCTCTATATAATCCATAGTGCAGATATCCCAGATATCTGCATATAATCCATAGTGCAGATCTCCCAGATATCTCTATATAATCCATAGTGCAGATATCCCAGATATCTGCATATAATCCATAGTGCAGATCTCCCAGATATCTCTATATAATCCATAGTGCAGATATCCCAGATATCTGCATATAATCCATAGTGCAGATCTCCCAGATATCTCTATATAATCCATAGTGCAGATATCCCAGATATCTGCATATAATCCATAGTGCAGATCTCCCAGATATCTCTATATAATCCATAGTGCAGATATCCCAGATATCTGCATATAATCCATAGTGCAGATCTCCCAGATATCTCTATATAATCCATAGTGCAGATATCCCAGATATCTGCATATAATCCATAGTGCAGATCTCCCAGATATCTCTATATAATCCATAGTGCAGATATCCCAGATATCTGCATATAATCCATAGTGCAGATCTCCCAGATATCTCTATATAATCCATAGTGCAGATATCCCAGATATCTGCATATAATCCATAGTGCAGATCTCCCAGATATCTCTATATAATCCATAGTGCAGATATCCCAGATATCTGTATATAATCACAAAGTGCCCATGTCATCCTCAACTACTGCCAATCTAATTCCAAATACACAATAATTGCATAAAACTAAAGATGCTGCATGTGAGGTGGCTGACCTGTGGACAGCAGTGAGAACTGGCTGTATTTTATATTTTGTATTTTATATATTTGTATTTTATAAAAAGCCTGTGCAGCACAGTCACATGATTTGGCTGTGCGTTCAAACCTATCAGAGGCTTAATTTTCACTAAAATTTGCCAAATGGGGATTAAATTATGTCTGTCTTCATCAAAAAATGGGAAGGTCTGTGTTTCATAGGAATTTCAAAGCTTCTGTCCCCAACCACAGGCTGGATGTGCTGGTGTGAGATGTGTGTCATATCTGAACTGCCACGTCTGCAAAGGCACAAACACCAAATAAAACTGATTTTTGAGGTGAAGCATGTCTTGAATGCCATGATGGACCTGCTGTGCACTTGGCACACACCCCTAGTGCCAGTCCTTTGGTTGAATGACATTTAAACACATCATTTAAACACATCTGAGACTCAGCTATCAAAGCCCTCATCAAAAATGCCAAAATGTTGGCCTGTGGCAGCTACCTAAACTCTTGGGAAGCAAGGAGAATCAGGAAAAATTCTTCCTGCATAAGATAATCTGAACACAGTGATTCTCCTCTATGTTTCCTTCTGCCACCAACCTTTACATTCTGCAAGAATTATCATTTTGTTTCTGTGTTCATTTTAGCTCCCTAAACCTCAGTGCACTGAGGATTTCTTTGTGCCTTATGGATATAACAGGAATCAGGAAGTATCTGTTTTTAAATGTGTTTGGTAATCTTTTTTATATAGTGATTTCAGGACCAACAAACACAGAATAAATCCCTCTCTCGTGCTGGAGCATTGTGATAATGGTGTATTTTCAATAAGATTAAAAGGAACTAAAGAAGGAAAAGCTTGATAAATCCAAACCACAAAAACTGTGGTTTTGTGGATGGACAAATGGATGTGTGAGTGTATGCATACATCTGTTAACTTTAGATTTTCAAAAAGAATTCAAAGCCCAGCAACTGGAAAAGCATCTTCTAGATAATAAACAAAAACAGTTGGAATGTGTTTTCCCTCAGGAAGAGAATTTCTAACGAAATTTGAATTTAGATCTCTTCTTAGAAATACCACATCTCTTTGAGATAATCTGTGGCAAAAACAAGTGAAACAGAGTTAATAAGAGAATTAAAACTATCATTCAGAATTCCTTCCCCTTTTAGCAGATTGTAAAAGCTCTTTTATTTGCAAAAAAAAGCTGACAAAGACAAGCCTGTCCCCTCCTCCATTTACCAGCTTTCCAAACAGCACATCTGACTGCCATAAAAAGGTAAAAAGGAAGGGGGGTTGGAATTTAATTCAAGAGCAGTACAAAGTCCAGCTACCACTTTCCTGCTGTTTCACAGCATTTCATTATTTTGCTTAATAAGTTCATCTCCTCAAGAATTTTCTCTTCACCTTACATTATTAAAAGTAATAAGTTTTTCTGGATTGGGGGTTTTCCCAACAGAAAAACCAATTTATGTATGTCCTTCAATAATGACAGGAAAAGATTATTTCCCATTATATTGCACACTTTTCATATCACCACCACAGCTTATCAGTCAATAAATGTTACTCTGCAACTTGTTCCTTTTCCTTGAAGAAGTTTAATTTCTGTATTAACCTGTTTTTCCCAGGCAACGCCTTGCTAGAAAGCATCGCTACAGCAGCAAAATTAGTTTGTTAAAGAAACCATTTGGAAATTTCTTGTCACTGATAATATTGTCTTCAGTTAATAAAAGTACAGAAAGTCAGTTTACATCTAATTCACTGACACACACATGCACACGGACACAGGCACTTACTCTTAACAACACATCTCATATTGTGAATGCCTCCCTTGAAAGCAAAAGGTGAATTCAACATTTATATCCAATTATGGGGACAAAAGCTGTGCTAATGCAGCAGGGGACAACTTGTGGCACTCAGCACTGGAGCCCAGGGGAGCTGCTGGTCCCCTGGGATGGTGCTCCCACAGAAATAAAACTATTGGAGCTGCTCAGATTATTTTGTGGCAGAGAGAGAGGCAGGAGGGGAAAGGAGTGGGGACAGCCCAGGGATCCATGCTGGCCTCATCTAGATGGCTCCAGACACCTCTGACCTGGTGTCACACATTCCTCAAGCTCCTGAAGCCATCTCAGCCCCCACCCCACTGCTCATCCCATGTCCTGGCACTGCACCTTGCAGGGCCACCTGCAGGAGGGACAGAAGGACAAGCTGGAGAGGAGGGAAGGACAGCCAGAAATGGGGAGAGGCTCTCAGACAGAGCTGGGGCTTCCTGCCCTGGTGCTGAAGGTGAGGACAAAGCTGAACAGCAGCCCCAGATCCAGCTGGCAGCCCCACCTGCCCATGGAGAAAGGAGGTGAGAGGTGGTTTAAGCCCTCCTGGGAATCTCCTCCTTTCTCACTGTTTCAGCAGAAGGATGAAAGCACAGACAGCTCCTCAATGGCTTTGCTGTACATTCCCCTTTTCTCCACTGACCTCCCCAGACAGCCAGGACATCAACTACCAGGACACAATGTTCTTCCAACCCCTGTCCTCTCTCCTTCCTTCCATCCCAGGCAATGGGATACAACTGGATCTGCCTCCTTGTCCCCTTGGAAAGCCTCTCTGGCAAGGGACGAAAGAGCAAAATGCATCCCTTGGGGTGCCAGGACAGAGTCAGAGAATACAATTGTGTGCACTGGACAGACTCGGTGGTTCTACATTTGTACAGCTCTGCTGAGGTTTATGGGAGCACAGCAGCCACTGTCAGCCCTGTCACTGATGGACAGGGCCACTAAAATGGTGAAACAAAATTCAAATCCAGAAATTCAGAATTCACATCAAGACTCAGCAGGGGACGCTTTGATGGCATGAGCTTTTATGGAATGAAGTAACTTCTTCAAGGGAGAAAAGACAAAATTAAAATTAAAAAAAATATAATAATAATAACAAATCAGTCCCATTATTACATTCCTATTTCTTTCTAAATGAGCCTGTTTGGGTAATCTTTACAAAGGGAATGAGAACTACCTTGTAGCCAGTTTGCCAGTAGTACTCCTTGATGGCTCTCATCATGACTATGCCCACGGGAAAGGTCGCATTTTCCACCTCCTTTCCTGTAGATGTCTTTATAAAATCAGAACCTGAAAGGAAGCAAAATGTTTTACAGCATTTTTGGAACAAGAGTCCCTCTGCACATGCAGGTTCACAGCCCCAAAGGTGCTCCCCTGTTTCACAGCAATTCTGAGGCATTCCTTTGCATGGATGTTCCTGTGGGGTACATAAATCAACATTTTAGTATTTCCACAAGGATCTTCGAGAATAGAAACAATTTTCATCAGGTTTTTTAATTTAACTTTGCATCTACTTGGTGTCATGGTCTGCATTGTATCTCCTGCAGCTGTTTTTAGGAGAAGGGAAAGATATTTCATATGTGTTTACTAAACCAGCTGTGTAACACTGTAAACCAGGGGAAAACTCTCCTTTTATGCATTTTGCAGTTGTAACATTGCAAGTTACTATACTTGAATCCACAGTCTGATTTAATGTAACAAGGTCAAAACATCTGGGTTCTTTAAAGAACAAGAGTTAGCCTTGGCTTATTTTTTCCTGATTTCTCACTAGTGAATAATATTCTTCATTGCTTGTCTTAATACTTGTGTAACATTCCTGTGTATTCTTGCTGTTCTGCCTTGGCTTGAAAGAAATCCTGAAGCACAGTGTAACAAAAAGCTAAGAAACTAATAAAAAAAACCCCAATGTGCCTTGCAGTGCACGATCCAGCATTGACAGAACACAATGACAAAAACTTCTTTAATTTCATTAGGACGCACTTCACCCCTAGGAACCTACTTCTTAGAAAAGGTGTACTGTGGGATCATTAATTATCAAAAGTAATTGGGAGAGAAGAAGAGGGATAATTCAAACATCATGCAGTAGTGCATCATCCACTTAAGTCAATTGGAACTGCATCTGCTTCCACTTCAAATTTGGCTTGGGGTCCGTTTTGTCTCTTGTGTGAATGATGATGCCTCTGCAACATCCCCTGGAGCAGGGAAGGGAAGTTGGAGTATTGAGTCCTGTCATAGCAGGGAGATGGAGCAGCTATCCTCTGGGGAAAGGCTGAGAAAATTGGGATTGTCCCGCCTGAAGAAGCAAAGCTCTGGGGTGACCTAACTGTGACCTTCCAGGACCTGAAGGAGCCGAAAGGAAAAGCAGGAGAGGGGCTTGGGAGAAGGGATGGAGGGACACAGCTCTGGCTCTGAGTGAGGAGCTGCCCTGACTGGGAGCAGCCTCTGTGAGCTGCAGCACCCTCCAGAGAGGGGTACAGAGCTGGTGGCAGGGCAGCACCAAGCCAGGCATGTTCCTGTTTATTTTAAACACATTCAGATGGTTTCACCAACTCTGGGGTTTCTGAGACCAAAATCTGAGGTTTCTCTGTGGGCTGCCTGACTGGGCACCAGGTCAGCCCAGTGGTGATGCAGTTGCACCCTCCATCAGCCTCCATCCTGCAGAGAAACAGATATTTGCAAGAAAGGTTCTAACTCCACAGAAAGTGCCACGTCCAAAAGAGGCAATTAATAGTTGAGAGAGCTTTGCAAAGAACAGAGCACACAGGAGAGGCAATTGAGTTGCACATTTCAGAGCTGCTCCCTTCCAGAGAGACACTACGGACATCTGATAGTCACATTAAAACAGTGAAACTTCAACATCACCAAATTATAGTTTTTAATTTCCCTTTCGAAATGTAGCACTTAAAGTCCTTCAGTGCAATACTTCTCATTTTTTCTACTATAAGGTAAGTCAAAGCTTTTATAAGTCTTATAATTACAAGTCTCTGTGGTACAGTTTCATTAAAAACTTTCATTAAACAACAGCTGCCCTTGTATATGGTCTTCTAATCAATTTGGTCAAACAGAATGACTTCTAATCAGCTGTTGATAAAAATAGAAGATGAAATTTTAATTCTAATAGATTAACCACAAACTCAAGATAGTCTTCAAAATCCATCTAGTTCTATTCTCCAGTGGATTTAACGACTATTCAGCAACTCATTACTAAATAGAACAAGATGAACATTTTCCAGTTCATTAAAGAAATGTACTATGTATTTTTGCATTGTCCTCATGATTCGTTACAGGGAGTCTTAATTACAAGATAATGGATAATGGTTATTAAATGCAGACTCCAGTAATGAAGCTCTATTCATTTGCGAGCCTCAGAGACTGCAAAGAGGGGAAAATAAAATTACTAGCTTCAAAAGATTAACGGATCAAATTATTATTCAATTTTGAAAATCTCATTCAGACTTCACAGAAACAAGAAGAGATTAAAAACTAGTATTAGCACAAAAGTTGTGCATTTATATATTTATTTTTAAATAATATCTTAAGGCTATTAGGAGAATAATCAGCTTTAGATGTGATTATTAGACAAACATACAGCCAATTTAGTAGCATCCTCTAACAATGAAAACAATACATTTTTATTTCCCGAACAAATTATTTTTATGACACGAGAGCTTGCTAGCAGGACTGCAGGCAGCCTCTTGCAGGAGGCAGGACCCACACTAGCACAGAGAGCCACAGTGGAAGGTGCTATTAATGTCTGGATTTCAGCAAAGAAAAAAGGGATTTAAAAATCAAGAGCTGCCATAAAAGGCACCTCATTAAGCAAACTTTATGCCAACCTTGTGGTAATAAGAGAGTTTCACCCAGTCTATTTCTTATTCAAGTTTCCAAAAACAAGTTGAAGGGATTAAGTTTGGAAGGAGTTTCACCTGGAAATTTAGGTGATGATTTAGAAACCTGAGTTTTATCACCCATCTTCTCATCTTCCTGTGAATGAATACACTCAAATAATCAAGGCTAAGGCTAAAATACACACTGGATGGCTTTCCACTTCCTTAGAGTACATTACACGATTCAATGAAGCATTAAATCCAAGATTTTACAAAAATCAGTCATTCAGGGTAGATTTCTAGGCCTGCTGAGCCTGGAAAAGACCACACTTTCCACTTTTGTTTCCAACATGAAGCCACAACAGTAAATTTCCTTCCAAGGTGCCAAGTGATGTGAGACTCACTGAGCCAGGGAGATGGGATGAGCTCAGCTGGTGAGAACAGGGTGCAGTAACACCAAGGTTGTGGCTCAACACAAACAGGACATTTATTCAGAGGAAATCCATGATATTTTTTCTCTTCCAGATCCACAGCCTCATTTATGAATGCTCTGGTCTCCCAAAAGGTGAGAAGAGCTTCCAGAACTGGCCTGCCCTGTGGTTATCCTGTAATCTACAGAGATTTCCAGTCCACAGAACATTGAAGCAGAGCATGAGAAGTGGAGAATCTTATTCAGATGACAGCATCCAGGAAACACACTCTGATCCCATAATTAAGCAACAAGGAATAAGAATTCCACATTATTATTCCTTATTGCTTAATTATGCAATATTTTATATCTTGCCCTGCCTCTTATTTTCAGAGGTTTGTTAACCTGGCCACCCCTGGTAAGGCTAATTGTGTGTGAATCTCCAGACCCTTAGTTTGGGTGCTCATAAAATAGAAGGATGACTTAATAATGGGAAAAATAGAAGGATGACTTAATACTGGGACTCCTGCACATTTGATCAGGTTCTGTTTTGTCATTGCCTGCCTTGTCAGCAGAAGCAGCAGGTGGGCTTGCAGGTCCTCTGAGCAGAATGCCACTTCTGGCCAAAAGTCCTGGAAGTCTTGGAAGGATAAGTGTTAAGATATTTTAAGATATTTAAGATAAAAAAGCAATCACGACCTTTTGGTTGTGAAGTGTTTCAAATGCCCTTGGGGAATGATTACCTTCTGATACCTCCAGACTCTCAAGTCTTCATAAAGAACAAGGATGTGGCTGGCAGGTTTAAATAACAGTTTAGAGAGGAGTTTTCAGAGAGACAATTACACCCTGCTGCCCTGTAAGCACTTGCAATGAGCACAAATACATCTTCATTGCTGCAACTGAGAGATAGCAGCATGCAGTGACACGGGGAGAACACTTATCCTTCCAGGACTTCCAGGACTTTTGGCCAAAAGTGGCATTCTGCTCAGAGGACCTGCAAGCCCACCTGCTGCTTCTGCTGACAAGGCAGCCAGTGACAAAATAGAACTGTAAAAAATGTGCAAGGAGTCCCATTAGCAAGTGATCCCTCTATTTTATGAGCACCCAAACTAAGGGTCTGGAGATTCACACACAATTAGCCTTACCAGGGGTGGCCAGGTTAACAAACCTCTGAAAATAAGAGGCAGGGCAAGATATAAAAGGCTAATGTGGCAGCTAATTCTGAGTTATCCTTAATTGTCCCACTTACATGTCCTCATCCTTAACTGTCCCACTTAGACATCCTTATCCTGCTCCAGCAGCAAGAAAAAATACATTCCCCATTAGCTTGACTTTGCCATCCAGAAGAGAATCCAAAGCTGTGACAACTCATTTTTGGTGGCTCACCAGGTATCTTTGGCTCCATGGTACGAGGCTGCACTGCCAGATCACTCAGTGAGGTTCCTGTGTGTGTTTTCACACATCTGTGTCTCAGCTGCCACTGAAAAATGCTGGTTTTTGCAGATGGCACCACTGGAACTGCTGAAGCAGTTTGCCTAATGGCACATGGCAAGCCAAAGGCAGAAGGCAGAAGGAAAAAATAAATCAAGGCATCCCAACCCCTAATCCTAACCTTACTGTCACTGGGAAAATCTGGGTCTTTTTCTCAGCTTACCCACCAACAGGGCTGATTTCCTCTAGAAGACATTCTGTGGGATATCTTGTGCTATGCTCCTGATTTTGGGCAAAATTCAAAATACAAGAGGCATTAGCAGAATGTCCAGCACAGGCTGAGAGTGCAGCACAGTGCACCCAGGGCAGAAGGCAGTGCTGGTGGCACAGCTTTGGCCCCACATTCCCAAATCCATGGCCTCCTCCAGCAATTACTGAGGCACAAACATAAATCTTGGCCTCTCAGACTGAATGCAACCACTCTGTTCTCAGCATTGAGCCACAGGCTCTGGTTAGGATGGGTAAAAAACCAAAATGCAGTGGGATAAACTGGATTTGATTTGAAAATCTCCCCCTTTACAAACACTGAAATGCATTGCATCACTTCCTTGTTCACACTTCAATTAAGCTAAACAATGATAAACTAGCTTAAACCGTGATAGAATTAAAACAGCACTGGTCTAGGTCAGGCTTTTTCCCTCTTGGCATTCTTGGTTTTGGATCAATACATCTCAAAATGTTGTGCTGGACATGACATATTACAGACTGAGGCTAAAACCCTGATATATCTACCAGCAATAGCAATTGCAATTGGAAGAAAACAATAAATATGCATGATGGCTTAGAACCACAGCAATGGCATATTGCATTCCATGTTTTAGCAACTACATTTAGCTTTGTGCTTTTTAATGCTGATAACAACTTTGAAACAAATATGTTAACATTAAAGCTCAGGTACACTTAGGTATTGTCTATTAGCATGTAACAAAATTACTCAAATTGAAGAAATTGCTGTTTAAAAACAAATTGGAAATACTCCACACTGAATAAAGCAAGCAGAAAATCAGTCTACTTTATCAAGAAGGTGCTATGAATTTTAAAGATTTTAAAAAATCCACCATCCATAATTCAGCCAAAATCATGACACTTCAATGTCATTTTGAGTGTTTTTTTCAACGCTTGATGTTAAAAGCAGTTTAAGATTCTGTTCCTACACTAACCCAGAGAAAGGCAGGATTAAATTTTGAGATTTAAAAGTCCATGTCTTAATGCCACAGTTAGAATCCATGCAGCCTCTTTATCATGCAGAGGACAATCAGCAGCATCAGCCCTTTTCCCCACTGTCCCCTACAATCAAAGCTGAAGGCTTCAGGGGGATTTCCAGGATCAAAAGTATTTTCCTTGAGCAATTGGAAGGGTCAATGTTTTGGCTTCTGACTTTGCCTGAAAACAAAAAAATATAAAGTGCCAGATAACACCAGACTCATCTGAGATCAGTCTGTTTCCACCTGGCTTGTACAAATCAGGGAGGGCAGATTTCTTCAGGGCTTGAATGGATGAATATTCCACTTTGGTGGTCACATGACTACCAGGAAAATGTGAGGCATTTCAGCTTATTTTTTAGGACACTCGAACATCTTCAACACCAACAAGTTGCAAACACACAGATTTTATCATGGACTTCCTGAATTCTCCTGATACAACAAATATCCAAAGGGTAACACCCTGGATGGCCTTGCCCATACATATAAAGCATCACAATGCTTATTTGGGAAGGGCATCAATCTTAAAGCTCCTACTTTTCAGGAAATCTTGGCCCTTTTCAGGAAATTTTGGCCCTTTTCAGGAAATTTTGGCCCTTTTCAGGAAATTTTGCCCTGATAATTCAGCATTCAGAAAACTGCAGAAGCCCATGTGTGCAGGCTGCAGTGCAGGTGAGAACTTCCAGCCACAGACAGATGTTTTCACTACTGTCAGTAGGGTTTTTTGCAATGTTTCCAACTCTTCAGGCAGCCTGAATACCAAAAAGCCTGCCAGCTCCCTTCAATGAAAAAAACAACCCAAACCCCTGACTGTGCAGCCACACTCCAAGCAGGAGGCACCTCTCTGCTGGTGGTCAGGGAAAGACACGTCTGGTTTTTCAAGAAATCCTTTTTTCCTCCCATTGCATTATTAACAATGCTCACATGGCAAAACTAACAATTTTATTTCAAAGGGATGCTTTATGAAGGTGTGTTGCTGATAAATTCAGTCAGACTTTTCTGGTGTAACATCTACTGAGCACTGCTTGAATGAAGGAAATAAAAAAGAACAGAAAGCACCATCACAAAGAGGAGCAACTCATAAAAAGTTATTTAATATGCCAGGGGATTGTTTCTCCACCTCCTTTTGTCAACAGCCTGGGTGCTGTTCTTACCATAGACTGCAATTATGGTGAGCATCTCAAACCAAAAGCACCAACGATCTGATCAAACAATTGCATGTGTTTTGGTTAAAAAAAAAAAATGAAATCCATAGAGAAATGCCAATTTCACCAGTCAGATACGATATTCCAATCTTCAAATCCACGTTTGACAGATAGGCTTTACATTTTTGAAACCTACAGTAAATATATATATTATCACTTTGAACTTTGGAGTTCCACTCTTTTTACTGAAACACTGTGAATCAAAGAAACTCTCTTTGTGATAGATAGACAGATATAGATATAGATATTGATATAGATAGATATAGATAGATATAGATATAGATATAGATATAGATATAGATATAGATATAGATTATATAAATGAGATAGAGAGATAGAGATAGAGATAGATAGATATAAATATAGATAGATATAGATAGATATAGATAGATAGATCTAGATAGCTATAGATAGATAGATATAGATAGATAGATCTAGATAGCTATAGATAGATAGATATAGATAGATAGATCTAGATAGCTATAGATAGATAGATATAGATAGATAGATCTAGATAGCTATAGATAGATAGATATAGATAGATAGATCTAGATAGCTATAGATAGATAGATATAGATAGCTATAGATAGATAGATATGGATATAGATATAGATGGATATAGATACAGGTATTTAGTGGCAAGTTATTAAATGTCGCTGTTCATTGAGACAACACATTTTATACCTTTCTTATAGAAAAAAAAAACCCAAAAAACCCAAAGAAACCCCATCTATGTAAAATATTTCAGAGCCTCACCCTGGTATCAATGAGTTCCCCACCCAGATGTGCAGGAGCAGAGGTGGCCAAGCAGTAAAATTCAATTCCACAAAGCAGAACATCCCCTGAGCTTTGCTGAGCTGTCAGGGAAGCGCGACCACCCCGCCTGCACCTTTCCTTTTCCTTCTGGCACAAACAGCAAAAAAAGCCAGGAGGAATTCCGTGTTCAGCCTTTCCCAACATCAAATCACACACAAAGGTGTCTGATAAGCATTTACATGGGAAGATGCTGTTCTGGGGGGAAGTACAGCAGTGTTACATATCCTTATCTATGAACTAAGCACTGTATTCACTTCTGTTGAGGGCTTGAAGGCCCCCAGACATTTGCCCAAAGCAAAACCACATTGTCTCCATTTAATTACCTCTCTTTTCATCCTTGCTGTGATCCAAATGGCTGAGTTAAAGAAAATGGTTACTGGTAACAGGAGACCATTGATAACCAGCAAGCTGGGGTGAGTGTACGTGCACAGAGTTCAAAAGGAAATGATGCTGCTCCATGCTGTTTACAACTCCAGCATGAATTTATAAAGTGAATTAGCAAGAATTAAAAGGATTAAAGTCCCAGGAACCCATGAAGTCAAAGAGAAATAGAAAATGGATTCAGTCCTAAAAAGATAAAATTATTTAACAACTTATTAAAACAGTTCATCACTGTAATTAAAATCCAAGTGCCTGGAAAAAAGTGCCACAAGAAAGGTAATTATTTATGAGGAGACTTTAAAAAGCCATTCACAGTGAATTTGGGAGAGAATCAGCCTGAAAGAGTTGGTAGTAAAAAGAAATTGTTTGTTTATTCATAAAACTTATTTTGGTCTAGCCTACCACTAAGAATCCCTAACATCTGCTCAATGGCAGCTGTAAGTAACATTAGGAACACTCAGCCAATTTATATCTTTCCTTTTTATTAAAAAGTAAACAGGTCTTTTTAAATTATTCACTAGTAAATTAACACAAAAATCAGTACTGTAGCTAACCACATTTTGTGGAAAGGCATCTGCAAGCTTTGCATGGTCGTGATGATCTCAATCTTTCTACATTTCACTGACTACTCTACTCTTATGTGATGTCCCACCTAATTTAGCAAATGAAAATGTAGAAAACTTACAAGCCATACAGGAGTCACTGCCATGAATAACACAAAATGCATCACTGATACCTCAAAAGCCATATTAGTTGCCTCCTGACTTGAACTGATTCTGTTCTTATCTTTCCTTTGCCTTCCACTGTATAAAAAGTCCCCTCAGATAATCTCAGATCTCTCCTGCTTCACGAACAAGACATTCATTAGACAGGAAGGAGCGACAAAATACAGTGGTGTTACTAATTAATAATTATTTGTTCTCATCTGCAGCACTCTTAGATGACAAAGTGCTCTGCATGTTCCCGTGTTGCACTGCAAAACTGTGTTCTTAAGACAATAAAAAGGCACAGGAACACTTCAAACCTAAAAGCTTCTCTTTACTGCTCACCAATTTTTTTTTTTTACTCAAGCTCTTCAACATATTAGAAGGAAAATATATTCCTTTCTTCTTGAGTTTCTCTCCCAGCTGCAGTTCTTACTTCATAATACCAGCAAGTGCCTGCAAATGAACTCACCAAGAAGTAGTTCAAGGCCATGGAGTAGCCCTGTTTATTTTACTAGGATATTTTTGGTTTATTTCTAGGGAAAAAAACCAAGCATTTCTGCTTCGTTTAAAGCTGAGCTATAATTGTAATTCAGGCACTGGAAATGGAATGGTTACAACAGCACAGGGTCCACCCAGCTGAAATTCCTGCAGGATTCTGCCTTGAAGCTGCAAGCAGAGACCAAGCAAGCTGCTGAGAAGTTGAATTTGCTGAGATCCAGAGCAGCTGCAAATACAGGGCCTGCTTACAACATAAACCTCAATTAGTTAGCAATCAACAGCATGTACAAGGTGTCAGGGTGGCAGAGAACCAGCTGAAAATGCCATCCCTCCTCCTCATCCCTGCCCATCACACCCCACCAAGCTGCTTCCACATCCTGGGCTCAGCTCTGTTCCATTTATGAGCTGGGCTTTGTGCTTCCTTTTTGTTCTCCACAGGTTCCTCCCAGGGCCAGTGGGAAGGAAGCTTTTGAAGATACAAGCACCACAATCTTGTATTCCATAATTTAAGCTCAGTGTGATGTATGGAATATGGAACAACATCCCTTCCTTTTTGGTCCTTTGGAGATGAACTGACAGATCTTTGGGACAAACTACAGATTTCATTCCGTCACTCCTGTGATGTTTGGGACAGGCTGGTAAATTGGACATTGAACTGGCAAAATGACTGCAAAGGTGATGGAAAGGAGATGTCACACTCAAGGAGAGCTCCTGGTATCACCAAGGAGGAATCTCTCCTACACCTTGGGTTTAGGGAGAACTCAACTTTAGAAATCAGCTGCAATTTCACACTCCAGGGAAATCACTTTATAGCCCAAATGCTAGCAGGGAAAAAAACATCAAAGGTACAAAAGACAATCAGATGTCAGGACCCTCTTGACTTGCCATGAAGTCTATGGTCAATTCAGTCTTTGAAAAATTCCCTCAGAAGGAATAATAACCCTATAAAGCACAGGCAGAAATACTAAATTTTCTTATCTGAGAGATGCTGAATCTTAAAATTTCTGATCAAGAATTAAAAAAACAAAAACAAAAACAAAACATCCAAAAAAAACCCCCAAAAAACCAAAACCAAAACCAAAACAAAACAAACCCCCCCCCCAAAAAAAAAACCCAAACCACCAAATAAGGAACATTTCCCAGGGGAAGAAATTTCAAAGTATAATGCCAAAGAAGGGAATTTTTTCCATTCTTTCCAAGACCTCCCCAACACAATCTGAGCTGTAACAACAAGAACCAGAGGCACACAGGCTGAGATACAGACTTCAAGTAATCCAGGTACCTGCCAAGGAAATTCAAGTTCCTTGTGTAACTCATCAAAAACACTGCAAGCAACCACAGAGGCAGGCTGGAAGAGTCTCTTTCCAAACACCACTGAAATAAATGAGGATATTCTGTGATAAATGCATTTGCATTTGAGAAATCCTGTGCAGCTCAGTGAGGAATGTGTTCATGCAACCCAGCACTCTGCATTTCTCTGCATTTCATGATGCAGCTCCTCAAAATGCACCATTAGGACATGATCTGATAAATGCTCCTTTATATTATATTGTCTTTATATTGATAGCAGTGTGTTCCAACATTCAGCTTTAATATTCAGTAAGGAAAAGAATCCATGCCCTCCTTATGGGAAACTTCTTGGTTTTGTCCCACTTTTTGGCTCAGATATTTCACTTATGTTTGTGCTCATCTCTTGCTATGCTTATTTGTCTTTCCCTTATGATGAAAAGGTATATTCAAGTGAGTATCCATCATTTTTTGAAGTAGCCTAATGATGTTAAAGATCACACATTCCTGATAAATTTTTCCACTCAACACATTTCTTCTCAAAAAAGTCTAAATCCACATTGCTTCTGCCATGAGCACACCTTCAAATCAGACAGGCACAACCACTAGGCCTTGATACCTTAAAAAGCAACAACAACAAAAATATCCAGCACCTGCATCCCTAAAATCACGCTTAGTTTATTTCCACATCTATATTAAGTTTCTGTTAGGGAACTGGATTTTCTAACCAATGCTCCTACTTGCAATCGTTAAAAAGAGACTTTAATATTTCATAAGCCAATTTTATATAATTGATAGGTTCAGTAAATTAAATATTTATTTATATTTTTCACTGGTTTAGTAGAATTTAACACCTGCTGCTGACAGAATTAAAAAAAAAACCCAACCTGAAATATCAGGGAAATAAATAGTACCCAGTACATCTATTGATTTTACATAATATTTCCATGTTTTAAAATTGCATTCTCTCAAACCATTACCTTCAATACCAGAGCTTCACAGATGCAAAGTTTTTTGCCAGGAAACCCTGTTATTTTGCTGGCATGTTTGACTGGAACTATTCACTGTGCAACAATTTCCGAGTCTGAGGTGATATGAAACTTCAGAAGTTTTAATTCAAATTCTAACAAGTTATTTAACATAGAGACAAGGTTTCATTCATGGGGAAAATTAACCCAACAGGGGTGCTTTCTCACCTCTCTGCATCAGTTGTTAGAAATTGAAAGTATACCGTTTAGATATTCCTTAATTAACATGTTTTGGAAAGATCTTGAATATCAGCAAAGGCAAAGTGCTATTCAGGCACTGAGGATAATTTGCTAATAAAAGGTTGACCCCTCTCAGCAGTGTGCTACCCTGTCAGAACCTGCCCACTCACTGCAAACTGCTATTTCATAACCAGCTCCAAAGCACAAAGAATAAAATAAAAAATATAATGAAGGACAGACCCTTTCTTAAAGGTCGAGAAGCAGAAATCAGCATCCAAACCCTTCTCCTCGGAGAGAAGGACCAGCCTGGGATTTCTAAGGAGCTGTCACACTCCTGCCCCTCTGCAATCCCACTCTGCTCAGGGCAGAACAGGCAGAGTTCTCCCATTTGGAAGCACATTTTGGGCAGAGGGATGTGAGAAAAGCTGCAGGAGGGGCCCTCCCTGCTGCTCCTGCCTGCTGCAGGGCACAAAGCATCACCTTGGAGCTCTGCTGGCACTCCCAGGGCTGGTCCTACCAGGAGATCACAGCCAGCACCTCCCTCCCACCAGAAAATGTCCCCAGACCTTCTCTAGCTCCATTTCCCAGTCACAGCCAGCACCTCCTTCCCACCAGAAAATGTCCAGACCTTCTCTAGCTCCATTTCCCAGTCACAGCCAGCACCTCCTTCCCACCAGAAAATGTCCAGACCTTCTCTAGCTCCATTTCCCAGTCACAGCCAGCACCTCACTCCTCCCACCAGAAAATGTCCAGACCTTCTCTAGCTCCATTTCCCAGTTTGAATCCTGACCAAGAGCATTCCATCTTCATGCACAGGCACAAAATTTTCTACCTTCTAACCAGAGGAGCACATTTCTGTTTGTATCTTGATTTATTAAGCCTCACAGAGGTTCTATAAAACGTGCAAATGTTCATTTTACACACAGAAAACCAGAGAGGCAAAAAGAGTTGTAAAAAGTGGTGAAATGCTGGAAGTCATTCTGCAACCTCAAACCCATCTTGTGGCTTCCTGACTTGGTGTTCTTCTGGTGGGAAGTGCTTGGAAACAGCACTGATTCTGTTTGTAAGTGGAGATGGTGGAGGGAGAAAGCCAAGGTGGTGTGGGTAATAAAATCAAACAAGTACAGAGCTGACAGGTTTTACATTGTTTTACACTGCTATTTCTTCTTGGACTTCACTGGAGGGTATATATTCTTATTTTCTGATTACAGAAGACCATTAATAGAACAGACCTTGCACAAAATTAGCAGGGTTGCCAGGCATCCTGCTCTGACAAATATGAATGGCCCCAAATAAAGATCTCCCCTCAGATATGGCTGTGTAGGCAGGCACACAGTTCAGTAAGCACATAAATAAATGCATAACAAAATGTGCCATTGCATGCACGTCTGGCTTTTTAACAAACTGCAAACAAATGAGGCTTCACTGTATGCACTCCAACTCTGTTCTCACTTCACAGACTCTTTGTGTCTTGATTTTTTCCCCCTAACATCTTTGTTTCTCTTAAGTGTTACTTCTGTCCTCTACCTACCCATGCAGGTTTCTGTTGACTCAACTGGAAAGACTTTTCATGAGAGCCTGTCTCAACCACTTTCCATCCCTTCACTTCTGATTCCCTACACACATATTACTGAGCTCCAGACAGATCTTTAAGTCTCATTTCACATTCCTTCAAGGTCTGCTTTACTCAAGCTCCACTTTTTTCTTTTTTTTTTTCCTCCTAGTCTTTGTATGGCCTCTCATCAGCAATTCAGACCTGAGGATATTGTGATTGTAATGTTGGAATTTTCCAACTCCAAGCTTATCTATCACACCTACATTATTTCTAGTGATTAGCTGCAGTATCACTGTTAAGCTTGTAGGCAATTACCTCATTTAAGGGAGCATCCTTGTAGTGCCTCACTGAACAAGCTGTTATCTGCATTTTCATACTGCTGCCCTTTTTTATTTCTCCCCATTCTGTACCAGAACTAATGAAGTCACTTGTTTCTGTTCCAACCTCTTTTGGGCTGACTGTATTTAAAGAAACTCCATGTTTTGATCTTGATAATTCAATAACTTTGTTAGTCTGTGATATTGTTCAAAACTTTGGGACAGACTGTCACACTGCTTCTTGGTTTTCCACAGTGTGTTTTGAGCTTGTTCTTTGCACTAAAATTTCAGTGATGTTAATTAGAGCGCTGAAGATGCAGAACAACCACAGACCATGCAGAATGCAGGACATCCCTCTTTCCTGTTCTTTACACAGGTACTTGTTTAGATATATATAAAGAAAATAAGTATCTTTCACATGTCACTGCTGTGCTCCCTCAGCTTCCCAAAGTGTGGTGTAAAAGCAGTTCTCACAGTCAAAATGACAATTTTTTGTCACTTTGTCTTGAAAAGATCAAGTTTTCACTTTCAAAGTACCTTTACTTAATCACTTCCTCCACCTCTTTTCCAATCTGTGTATCTCAACAATTATGAATTGTTACACAGTACAATAAAGACTTGTAATTAGGTAATATGGTATTCCAGAATAAAAATCTTATAAATGAGTGAAATATACAATTAAATCATCTTTACTGAATTATTTCTTTCCCACTGCAAGTTCATCTTTCCCTTCCTTGTCTGCCTTCCTTGGCTATTTCTGATATTTGTATCAAGAAGCAGAAGATTAAAAAGGCCCACCTCTCATACTATGTACAAGAACACTTTCTTGAGTATTCTCAAGAAGAAATGGAGAAAGTTCTTCTTGAAAATTCTCAGTGAAGAAATATATCATAGTTACAATTAGCATGGGGGAGTCAGCACCCATGTGTGCTCCTTGGGACTGTTTATTCCAAGAGATTACTTAGGCACAGCCTTAGGCACACACATTTGTGATTTCTGTAGAAATTTCCATTTCCTGTAGAAATGATGTGATTTACACAAGGATGCACCAGACACTGAACTCCACTAATTACTTTACTGTCTGTCCCCAAAGCAGGGTCAAAAATGCAGTTTTCTTGAGAAGCTCATGCACTTAAACCACCACCAGGACTTGGAGAAGCACAAGAAATGGCAGAGGATGGATGCTCTAAACCCAAAATTCCCTGATGCTGTGCTGGGCATTGTCTCAGCCAGCTCTCCAAAATCCAGGTGCTCCCTTGGCAGAGGGACAGTCACAGCTCCTGCCAGCCTGTCCTCCCCAGCACTGCAGAGATTATTCCTGCCAGGTGAGTCACTGCCCTCACAGGGATGTCAGCCCCTTTCACTCAGAAATAGCTTCCTGAATATTCCAGGAGAATTTATGGAGTGTCAGTCAAGTTCCTCCCATTCTGATGTCCTTCCCTTATGGATTGTACAGGAGAAGGAAGGAAAAGGAGCCATGGAGAATTATTTCAGAGAGGAGTCAAGAGCCACCAGTTCACACAGAGGAAAATGATATATAATATTCTAGTTTATATTTTATATAATTAAATATATCTAATATATATCTAATGTATAATATAATGTATTGTGATGTAATGTAATATATAATATAAGTTATATTAATGTATCTCATATATTTAAAGGATATATATTATACCGCTGGTGGCTTTGTGCCTCAGGATTTTTGGTGAATGTGTGCCTGCTCAGCAAGGCTCTGCAAACATCTGTAACCCCAGGATTCTGTGCTCCCCACGTGGCATCACAAACAGAGAAATGAGAACACTTTAGGGACTGCACTGATACAACTGCATGCAAAGCAAGGCTGTGAACCAGATTACTGAGGCTGTGACCATTAAAAAAAACCCCTAAAACACTGCCAACCAACCAAAAACCTCACAGCAAACTAATTAACCCTTTTCTGGAATAATTTTCAACTGTAATTCTTTGAAAACTCAGTTTACAATGACACATGAGAAGCACTTCTGACAGCACAGCTGAAGGAACTGTATTTTGCTGTAAAGGACAGGAGGAACTGGCCACAGGC
This sequence comes from Cisticola juncidis, assembly GCA_013400215.1. NCBI lineage: Eukaryota > Metazoa > Chordata > Aves > Passeriformes > Cisticolidae > Cisticola > Cisticola juncidis. Next base: position 262,043 of record VXBR01008886.1, on the reverse strand, counting down.
AGCAAAAACTTCTACAGCCAGTTTTTCAGTTGAATCCACAATTCTATGGATTCATTTTCTCCCCAAAATGATACAAATATACAACTAAAACAAAATTCAACTGGAATCTGAGGCTCTCAGCAGTTCTGACAAGTTGGAGTCTGAAAGCCTGGCCCTCAGCGCATGCATGTAGAGCACAAATAAATTCTTATTTTTATGCCTACCCACAAAGAAAAAAGCAAAAGATTGAAATAAGGAAATTACTGGATATATTCAGATGGATAAGTATCTCGTAAAGTGAATAACTAGGCAAGGAAAATCATTAACAATAGAGCCATCTGCTGTATTTCAAAAAAACTGCACCAGCAAAATTCTGAAAACGGTAAAACGCTTTATAAGCTGAATTCCTCACTACTCAGTGGTACAAAAAGTGATCATAATGATTAATGCATCAGTTTAAATAAGAGGAAATGTGTGTTTCTTACACCTCTTCTAATTAAAAGCAATATTTAGTGGTATAGTACTGATCCTCTGTGTCTAATGATATTAATTGACTTTGTAGCTGGGCTTGTTAGAAGCCTGAAATGCTCTCCATTCCACTTGAATCAGAGAAACACAGAACTGTGTGGTAACAGTGAGGTCAGCAGCAAGCTGAATATTTATTGAAATGCTGACAAGATACTTAATTACATTTCTTCTTGCTTTAAAGTAAGAATTCCAAGTTTGAAGAAAAAAAAAAAAGAGGGAAAAAATCAACACAATAAAATGAGGGGACGTTTAGAAGACAGACTAACCCAAGTGGTTCTTAGTATGTCTTTACACTTCTAGAAATAAACTTGAGGAGCCCTGTGGGAAAAGCAAGAGCCTGGAAGCCAATTCCCAATTTTGCATCTCCAACATAAACTTGGAACTCCAACTAAATTGGAACTCTGAGGATCTCCAACTAAAACATGGAACTATAATCCTGGTTCAGCTAGGAAAAGTTGTACCAACACAGACCCAAAGCTGCAGAGGGAGAATACACTGCTGGAAATTTGGGATCAAATGGGTGCTGGGCTATGCTAAAATGTGACACCTACAGAGTATGCACAGACCCAGAGCTTCAAAGGGAGAATATAGTGCTGGAAATCTGGGATCAAATAGGTGCTGGGCTATGCTAAAATGTGACACCAACAGAGTATGCAGAGACCCAAAGCTGCAGAGGGAGAATACACTGCTGGAAATCTGGGATCAAATGGGTTCTGGGCTATATTAAAATGTAACACCTACAGAGCATGCACAGCCCCTGGAAATTCTGTCCTGTCCACTAGAAGGTCCTGAGCTGCCCTCCCAGAAGGGGTCAGAAGTGATCACAAACAAAAACTGAGAGTTTTTTAAACATGAATCCTCACAGGAAAGCTCCCCTTGTATTTAAAACAAGGCTGGGAGTCACCTACCTACATCCTACCTGTAGGCCAGCACAACTCTCTCCAGAAGTGTGTCTGCCCCAAATGCAGACATCAAATATTAAATATTCAGGTGGTTGACAACGAATTTTACTTGTTCCTACAACCCTTGCCATTCAGCAGTTTCTCACTTAACATTTCATGCAGATTTTTTTTTGTAGGTTACACAAAACAAGTGACACTTCAATAATTGCTGCACAAGCTTCCTCTACGATCAACAAAACCAAACTTGCACGAGTGGAACTTTTTGAGCCTCGTAAATAATTCAGCAGAGACATTTTTAGCTTAAAAGGAGAACCAGGTGTATTTACCTGCCATCATGGCTATCATACTGGCTTTGTAGACATTGGCAAGGGAGCCCAGTTCCCCTGTAGCCAGGATGGTTTTCATGTGAGCCTCCCCGCAGGCGGCGCGGCACTGACGGATCTCCTCGTACAGACCTGGGGACAAAGGCAGAATTTGGATAAAATTTGGGGATAAATGGGCAAAGTTGCCTGAGAGATATTTTCAAGTATGGCAGTCATTTCCACCTCTGGATTAATTTCTAATCTTGTAATTAGTTGTAGCACTGAGGAAGTTAAGTTTGGTAAGTTCAATAAATTACATGGTTGGTAATTAACAAGGCCGTGCGGTTTCAGGCTTTACATAATAGCTATTAATGTCTGTTCTCTCAAAACTACAAATGTACAAAATACCCATGAATACATCAGGAGCAAAAAATGATAGTAAAGAGTGATCTTTTCCAGCTCAGTACATTGAATCAGGACTCAGAGTTTTGTTTTCCTCTGCACCTGGCCAGTGAAACCCTCCCACCCTTCCTGGTAAAATTCAGCAGTGCTCCCACAAAAGTTTGCACATAGGGAGACTAAAAAAAGCTAGAAATGAATGAAGCATTGCTTTCAGAATTTGGCTGCTTGGGGATGTTTAAGATTGCTCCAGTGTGGGGAGAAAAGCAGCACTTACAGTCATTGTTTCTGGATTTTGAATTAAAAAAAACTAAGATGCAAAACAAACAAACAGGATGCTTTGCAAGAGGGTCCTTTTGACAAAGTGTACTCAACCTTCAAACACATAATCAAAAAGTTCTTTGACACAAGGCTAAAACACATCTTTAAATAGGTCTTGCTAAAACAGTCCAGGCTATAATTTTATTTTTTTTCAGCAATACTGGATTCTTTTCCCCTTAAGTGAGACCTGGAAGCAAAGAGCAGGGTTTGCCAGCTGTGGCAGGGCCCTGGTGTGACTGATGCCATGGACACACCAGGGTGCCCAGGGCTGGCATTGCTGGGCTGCCCTCCTGAGACACCCTGCACACATTAGCAGACAACTGCCTGATGCACTTAGCAAGTCCCTTTATAGACACCAGGCTTCACCTTGCTCCTCACTGTGTACCAAAGGTGTGAATTAATCAGAACTAGCATGCAGTCTAACATGTTTTATTGATCAATTGGGGATGCTCCAGAAACCTACATCAAATCAAGGCTCAAAAAGGAAACACAAAGGACCTGATATATATATATATATATAATTTTTTGTTTTTTTGGTGCATTCAATAACCCTGCTCATCTTAGATCCAAATCTCTTTTAGTGGGGTGAATCCTTCCTGAAGTTTTTGAAAACCCAGAGAAAGCAGCTTTCCTCTTCCATGGGTAGAAATGCAGCTACATTTGGGACCAGAGCAATTTAACCAGAGCATCCCAGTCCCAGTGCAAGCTGGAAGTTCTGCTTTGATACAGGACAAGTGTAAAAACTCCTACTCCTTCCAAAAATAAAAGGAGAAGTTTCAGTGCTCAGTCAGCTTTAAATCAAGGCACAAATGACGGGATTATCCTGAAAATCCTGGGCAAATGTCCTAAATAAAGGTGGAGTTAGTCACACTTCAGAATGTGCTCAGCGTTTCAGGGAGTGCTGGGCTTCCTCTGGGACAGTCTGTGCTGCCAAAAAGAAAATCCAAACCAAGAAACCCACAAAAAAAACCCCAAAGCAAGCCAATCTCTATAGAATATCAGAGCCAGCTGCTCCCAGTATAGTTATATATATATTATATATATATGTAATATATATATATTTATATATAAAAATATATAATATATATATTTTATGTATATATAAATTTTATATATATGTGTATAAAATGATATATATATAATATAGTCTGCAGTAGCTCTACTGACCTAGCTGTTAAAATGGATGTGGAATAAAAACCCTTCTACTTTGCACCCCTTGAGATACCTGACAGCTTTCATGAACTTTAGATCTGCTTTTACAAGCAGAGAAGCACTGAGAGAAGTCAGCAAAATTCAGATTTTGTAGGGGAAAAAATGTTTTTTTGTGGTTTTAATTTCACTGTTGTAAAACACAAGAGTTGTAAGCTTTCTTGTAATTTTTCTAACACTGTGAATATTCAGTACACTATATTGAATTTTAGCAGCTATTAAATACAGCAAAGAAAATGTTCCTTCCCCCACAGATTTCCCAAGCAAGCATCCCTGAAAATTTCTGCTGGCTGTAATGTGCAGTAGATTATTCAGATGGTCTGTTACTTCAGTGTGATACATTAGTCCTAAAAATCACAAAATAAAGAGGATAATCCAGATCTCCTACAAAGGAAATGAAAATATTACATGAGGGAAAAAAACACACACCACTTATTTTTTTATGGAAAGCTCTTCTTCAAAAAATATAGTGATAAAATCACTTTTTTAAAGAACAATTCAATTTATTTGGTGTTTTTATCTAGTCAGTCACAATGACTGATGTTAGTCCCTTTTCTTACAGGAAAATTCAACTGCCACAGAGCAATTGATGGATTAAAAATGCTCCTGAATGGATTAACAATGGAACAATCCTGATGGATTAGCAATGCTACACTGAGAGTTGCTACCAGCTCTGGAATTGGCACATTTCTGAACCCCACACAACCTCAGGAGGAACAGCAAATATTGATAATTGGGGGGGAAAAAGAATAATAAATAGATCCAGTCTACTTCAACAAGTTGTTGGTCATTCCTTCCATAAAGACTCCACGTCCTGTGTCTAAAGGAAGTATCCAAATTGATAATTTATGTTTAATCCATACTTTGTCAACTAATACAATAGCTGAGTAAACTACTTTAAAGTAGTATTGTTTTAAAGGTTATAAAAGGTATGTAAATTCATAAACTTGTATCTCATTTAATCGTATTGTCTGATGTAATTTCGCTGTCCAATAAAGCTGCTTTCATATTCAGCATTATTTAAAAGATCTTAACAACTACTTCACAAAGATCTGGAAAATACATTCTGAGTGTCATAAAGAGCTCCAGCAACGTTCAAGAACTGCTTTAAAATAACTTGACATAATTGGACACGCACTAAAATATTTAATAACCAAACAAGCCTTTGAAGCAAATCACAAAGCAACACTGTTCTATTGTGGTGACCCCAATTATTGCACAGGCTAGAAGAAAAGCTAAAAATGCACAAGATAAAGCACTCTACCACACAGATTTTTTTTTCTATAACTTCTGAAATTGTGAAGTCTGTCAGCATAGGAAAATACCCAGAGAAGTTTATTATTATTATTAATATTATCAATAATATTTTATATATTATATAAAAATATAATAATATGAAATATTTTTTATATATTTTTATATATTACTATTAGCATAAGTTATAATAGAACTGCAAGGCAGTTTAGTTGATGAAGCACCTTAAACACAGGCACAGGTAGTGCACTACTTAATTTTATGTAATATAAATTAATTAGATTTAGCCTACAAAATCCTTCTCCATCCCTTCTTCTAGATTGCTTAGAAGTATTTTATAGATTATTCTGTATTATCCCTAAGTACATAGGTAACATTTATTGAAAGCTAAACAGGAAGATAGAACACTGCTTTTCACCAAAATATCCAGATCACCTAATGAAATACTTTTTTGTTTTTGGTTTTTTGGTTTTTTGTGGGGTTTTTTTGGTGGGGTTTTTTTTGTTTGTTTTTTTTTTAATAGGAAAGTTCAATATTGTAATTTTTTACCCTGTGGCATCTCTGTGGCAAGTAAATTCTGTTCCTGAAGTAGCTTTTCTTCAAGATCATGTAAACCTGTGTCACAGACAGATTCAAATTAATGAATAAACTTAAGAAATTGTTTGGAAATAATTTGAATTCTGCCATTGGGGAAAAAAAAATAGGGATGGCTTTCAACCTTGTCATGACTTCAGCTCTGGATAAAAGAATATGCATACCAAATTAAAAGCCAACCCTAATTTACTTATTTAGTAAATTGACAGCTTTATATCACATCCATCACTGCTGTGCATGTGCACTCCTCCCTTGTGATTTGTGCCACAAGGAATAATTCATGTCCCATGCAGAGGAAGCTCACAATGTCCTGCTCATTTCAGCCACCATCCAAACTCTCTCTGCATTTCTTCTCTCCATTCTCCTTCACATAACCCTTGAATAATTAAGACCAAAATTATAGAGATTGCAAATATCATGATATTCCAGCAAGGAAATCAGTCCTGACAACACAGATGCAGAAAAATGTGGAGGTTTTGGTTCAATCCTAACTGTTAATTCAAAGAAAAGCAGAAAACACGATCTATTACCATGATTTCTGTTATTTCCTTAAATAAAGTCAGGTGCCAGGGGTCCATTATAAAGTCCTCCAGACAAATAGGATATTATGGCCCTGCATTATACAGCTAAATGGAAAATTCACTCCAAGACAATGCTGTGTCTACCTTCACATGGAGATTAGTTATAGGAGCACTGTCAGCACTTAAGGCAAGCCATTCACAGTACATTAAGGATGCAATTAGAGCAAAAACCATCTTCAGCATTATTGTTCTTACTAATTAGTGGTAGTCTACAGACGCCAGAACATCAATAATAATAGGAACAGTCAATTTGTACCCTCAACTTTCAGGAAAAAGAAAACAACTCAAATACGTGTTTTCATCAAGAATTGAAACATGTATATTTAAAAAGGTATCATCTACATTAGCAGCCCCTTGGGCTTTCTAACAAAACTCTTCAAATAATTAAGCTTTTACTTGCTATTTTTTTTAATGCTGTACACAAAATCCTCTAAAGGCACAGAGGGAACAGACCTGAATTTTCAAACCACAAAGCCACTCTGCCTGCCCAGCTTGACACAACTTCCAACAGCATTCCTCTCAAAAAAATGCAACCCTTCATCACAAATTGATTAAACAGCTTTTATTTAGCTCAGAGCCCCAGATTATCAGTCACTCTGAGAGACCAAATTCTCCAAGGACTGATGGAGAGATTTGGGGAAGAGATTTAGACAGAGCCTGCATGTTCATGTGGAAATCTTTCCTTACCTTCCCACTGGCCAGTCAGCACCAGGCTCCTGCTGATGACAATGTCAATCTCTCGGGCACCATACTCCACTGCCAGCCTGATTTCAGTCAGCTTGGTCTCTAGAGGAGTTTGTCCAGATGGAAATCCAGCAGCCACTGGCATGAAAAGGGTGCAGGCAGAAGGATGAAATGTTTTATGAATGTGCTAAAGTTTTATGAATTGACCATGAAATTGAAGATACCAGCGATGCACCAAAAAGTTTGAATGTTCTTCTTTTTCTTAATGCTTGCCATGATTCAAAAAATCTAAAGACACCTCATCCCACCCTCTCTTCATCCACAAGAAGCATTACCTTTACCCTCAAAAACCAATGTCCACAAGGTAAATGCATCTTGTGAAAAATCTTTCACATGCCTTGATGTTTTCCAGACCAGCCCACATAAAAGCACAATCTCTATTGCTTCCAGCAAAATTGAGCAAACCAGGAGTGAGCCCAGATATGAAGCAATGCATACAATTTAATTTTCTCCAATTATTTTAAGTAGTTATTCGAGTTAAATCATAGTAATATTGTTTAATGGTTAAATCACAATACAGCAAAAATTGCTTTCAGTGAGTTCTATTTAAGATTATGTTTATGATGTTTAAGTACAAAACCCAAAGGTAACTTTGGAAATGGAAAAAATAATGGCTTTGCCAGAGACTGTCACTCTCTCTGGCATATAAATGCATTTAGTATGTATTTTTCCCCTACACAACAATGAAATAAGAACACAACACTCACATGTACCTTAGCATTAAACACCTGATCTAACTGCAAAGTTTGCCTCTGCCTTGAGCAGGAATCCAAGGGAATCCAAGGTTCATTTCCAGCCTGAGTAACTCTGATTCTACTTTTTTAAAAAAACAATTCAATTTATTTGGTGTTTTTATCTAGTCAGTCACAATGACTGATGTTAGTCCCTTTTCTTACAGGAAAATTCAACTGCCACAGAGCAACTGATGGATTAAAAATGAAAACATCTATACAAGTATACATGTATACATGTATAAAAGTCCTGTACATTCAGGACTTGTCTCCCATGTGTGGTGACTGGGGAGGAGCTGACCCTGGTAGATTTTTTGGGTGAAAGTCCTGAATTTGTGTCTGCTCAGCAGGCAATAACCCTGGTTCTGCACACAGCTTCCCTGAGGTCAGGTTTGGCTAAACCTTGACACAGGATTACTTAAAAGCAAAACATGATAGGGAAAATAAACCTTTATTAGAACTCCCATCATCATCATCTACTTAGTGTAAATTGATACTTGTCCAGCACTCTATCTCAATTTCTTCTGTCCAGGTGAGAAAAACACTGATATATTTTAAAGGCCTCCGAAGAGTTTCCAGCAAAAGGACTTGGCATTCCTGATAAGCTTGAAGTTGAAAGACAACCAAAGACTATACCAGGAGAAAATCCACCTTCCTTCCACCTGTTACCTTTTCACCTTACTCCCTGACACAAAAGCAAGTCCAAACTTCTGGATTTTCCAATGTATTTTATAACACCAAATGATTTAAGCTTACCTGAAGCCACAGGTATGTTACAGCCAGCAGCCTTGAGGGTGTTCACAGCATCAGAGACTCTTGCAGGATACACACAAACTGCTCCAGCAGTGATACCTGCAAAAGCCACAGTTCCTTTTTCATACAGAGAATTCCACCTTCCCCATGAGCATCTGGGCATTGTCCTCACCTCCCACTCCTGTGTTCTCACAAGGATGTTGAGCACAACACCAGGGATGTTTGTGATGCTGCTCAAACAGTTCAGGTAATTTTCGTGCTCATTCCTCCTTCATGTTCCTTCACCTGACCCTGGGACCAAGCAGGAGTTAAAACTCCAAGGATTTTATCCACAAACTCACATTTTAAGGCTAGCACACACAGTTAGGATTTGCTTGATCAGAGAATTGCTGCAAGAGGAGCTGCACTGCCAAGCTCTGCTCTTACTTGTGGAGCCAGGCTGAGCCCAGAGCAACTGAGCAGTCTTTATGTTGATGCAGCCCTCCTGCATTTCTGGCTAAAATACTCCTCTCTCAAACTCTCAGATAATTGACCTCATATTTTATACTTCAACCATCTGAAGAGTCCATAAATCCAAGTTTTAAAGGAAGACTTGGATATTTTATGTGTGTGGCTTCAATCGGAGGCCTGATTTCCATCGGTGGACCAACGTCCTTTCCGGGAATAAAATAATGAGAAATAAATAAAATAATGAGAAAATAACAAGGAAAAGCAGACATTTCCTCTCCAAAACACACACACCAGTGGCTGCCATACCTTTATCATGCATGTCCAAGGCTTTGAGCAGATCCTCCCTGATAGGGTGCTTTGCTTTGAAGCACAGCCTCTGAACATTGGAGGGAGTGTCATCGCCTGAGAGGGTGGTGAGGTCTATGCAGGTGACAGCTTTCAGCAGCCAGGCTGCCTGCAAAAGCAACAAAACAAGGAATGGAACATTTCTGTTCACACTTCCAAAGCCAAACAGCCTCAGGAGATGCAGGAATCAGAAGCCTGGCCCTCACTCTGGCAGTGGGGAAATGTATAGGATGTAATGTGGAGAATAAGCAAATTATGGCTCAGGACAGACAGGGCTGGCACATATTTTTTTATTCATGTCTTCAGCAGTGTCTAATGATACAGAAAAGATCACTTCCTTTTGTGTGAATCAGGAATAAAAAACATCTCTAATTTTGGTGCAAAAGGAAAAAAAAAGCCCCAAAAGCAAGAGGTAAGTGGCAAGGTTAAAGCACTCTTTAGATGGAAATGCTTCAGAATTTTAAATGACTTTAATAAGTCAAAGAATGGAACAGAAGCATAGCTAAAAATTTTATGAGCTTTTTTTGCTGAATGAAAATTGAGCTTAGGACATTATGTTGAAATATTTGTTGAAGGTCTTCCAGAAAATGCTCATTTACAGTGATGGCTTCACTCAAAGCTGACTTCTTTTGCAGGGCACTTGTACAGGGGGAAGTTTGCAATGGCAATGGGGTAATGAACCATCACTGGTTAGTTTAAGCCTGACTGTTTCTGGTTTCTCCTTTTATCCTATAATTCTTTGAAAGAGGTTTTCTCTTGAAATAGTTTCATGTTACTTTTACTTGGACTTTTTAACCTCTGTTTGAAGGAATTCTTGTCTCCTCTCTCATGACATGAATCACAGTCCTCAAGACAGATGTAGTCAGGGGGTTTCAAGAACTGGTATAAACTTCAGGGTTTTTAAAAGGGTTTTTCAATTGGGTATTTTGGGAAACAGGCTCCAGAATTTGAATCTGTGGTGCTGCTTACACTCAACCATGTGCAGGTTCAAAATCACCTCTGTTGAGAAAACATCCCTGCAGTGACAATGTTCAAACACAGAGATGCTTCTGACACCCTTCCAAGTAAAACCTTGCTCCAGTGCTGGTGTTTCTCCACAGGAGAGGGGAGAAGTGTTAGGAATAAACATCTGTCCTCCAGCTGTGCTGTGACATTAAATCCACTTCTCCCCTGTGAGTCTCTGTAATCAAAGCCTGTGGCCTTCTCTTTGTTATTTACATGGTAACCTCAGACAAAAGAAATTTTTACATTTCTGCACCTGCAGTGTCTGAGGACAGCCAGGGTTATGGAATCATCTGCACCTTCTCACTGATGCCATTTCCCAACTTAGAGCCACTGGACTGACAAACCTGGCATAAAAAACCCTAAAGAAATGCTGAGCTGGTGTCTAAAACTCCTCCATTCATCTCAATTTTTAAATTTAATCTTTCAGGAAGGAAAAAGAGGCAGGAAACTTTTTTCTATCACCTTCCAGTAGCATCTTACACCTACATCAAATTATCCCCAAACTGCAATCCCAAAATCTGTGCTCCTTGTGAACACAGCTTCAGCCACTCCAGAGTGGTTGCACAATGTCAACTATTTTGAAAAAATTTTTTAAGAATTAAGTATAATTAAATGATTCTGGTTTTCTTCTGTTACATTCCACTCTCAAGATTGATCCTTTATCATCTCCTTCCCTCCTTCTTCCAGGTTTTCAGCTGCTGCTGCACATAACCAAAGTGCAGAGGGGAGAAATCCCAAGCACTGTTTGCAGAACATCTGCTTGGTGAATGGAGAAAGTTTGTTTTTTTATACTAAAATGGACAATAACCAACCATTTACCTTATCTCAGCAGCTGAAAAGCCAGTTTTCCTAACATAAGTGAGCTCCTTCCCCCCACCAAGTGGCACAGCCAGTGAGGACTTTTGAATTTTAGCTAAAAAACAAGTTAAGCAATGAAATCACACACGTTGAGAATGTTTAAGCAAAGAAAAATCATCCAGGTAGGTCAAACTTGACAGGGACCATGATCATATCTTACAGCTTTAAAATTAAAAAATAAGAAGGCAGCATGCAGAGAAGTCTGTCTGGAAAACAGAATAAATGTGGAGGGATAGTAATATACAATTTAATCCACTCATGAATAAAGATGACTTAAATCCATTTGAGGTTTTGCCAGTCATGAGTTATAAGGTTTTTAACTTGTTTGGATAAATGCCTCACCTTATTCCATCCCATCATCATCAAATACAAATTACTAAAATAAGACGTGGACAAGCACATCTTTTAAGTTTACATGTATCTTGAAAAAAATTCAATATTACAGCCTGGAGAGGGAGAGTGACTGCTTTAAAAATACAGGAACAGAATGCATAAGAGGAGCACTTACTTGCCAATTACCTTTCACAGTTTTCCATTTTTTAATTTCTTCTGCATGCCTCACCACTGCAGGTCGATTCACATACACTTTGGAGATCCAGCCAAGTTCTGGGGGGAGAAAGAAAAAAAAAAAAAAAGAAAAAAAGCTCATTTATTTCAGTGTTCTTTTAATATATGGTATGATACTTCAGAAGAAAGTTGTAGAAAGTTTGGAACCTGTGAAGAATGTGCTGTTTTCATCTCTTTCTAAAGTCTTGTGTACTTACCAACAGTCCAAAATAAGCTCAGCTTCTGTTAGGGGATGATCTGTGAAGTGGGTATTTCACACAGTATGTTTTGTGAATTAAATGGGTGCTGATGAGGCTGCCAGCCCTGGACTGAGAAGTTTATTATACATGTAGCATGGAAAAAAACCCAAAAAAACCCTACAAAACAGCCTTCTGCCATTGCTTGATGATTTATTTCTAGATTCCAGAATTCCCAGAGAGCGGCAGATGCTCAGCATGGACTAAAATGATGGAACTGTCTAGAGCCAGAAAAACCAAATATTGGCCACTGCTTAACAAAGGGGATCTGACTGATAAAGGAGAACTAATGGCTCAGGCTCTTGAATCTTTAAATTTTTGCTTATATGGTAAAGCCAGAGTGTAATTTTTAATATTAACAAACACAGACTGCTCAGGAGAGTACACAGGAAAAAAGAAACTGGAATATCTTTAAAATATCTCACATCTCAAAACATAAAAAACTCTTTTAATTCCTATCCTATAAGCATTCCATGAAAACACTCTGAAAATAACATCAACAGTCATTAACCACCAATCATCAGCAAATCACCACCATCAATCATCAAATATCACCAGGAGTTAAGGTCAGAATATGGACATGGGCATAGACAGATACTAGGAGATAATAATTCTGGGTGACTGAATTTATTAAGAGCATGTCACTCTGTGAATCTTCTTTACTACGGTGTTAAATTGCATTTCCCTTGAGCATATTGATTAAAAAAAAGGTTTAAAACTTAAAAAAAAAAAAAAAATAGCTGGCAGACAAAATCACTAATTTTGTACAGAAATCTTATGCTTAATTTTTTTCTTCCTACTGAATAGCTTTAATAGAAAAAAAAAAAAAAAAAAGGCAGAAAACTAATATACTAGCCAAAGTATGTGTAAATAAAAGCTTGGTTTCCTAGATTTACAAAAAACAATTCAGGATAAAGATGACTCAGTGGAAATGCAGGACAACATGAAACAAAATCTTGTTCTGAGCATAAGTAACCTACTGTGCCACCACTATTGCCACACACAAGCCATTAGTGAGTGGTACCCACAAAGTGTTAGCTAAGAACAGAAAAAATAAATCAGTGAAGGAATTTCAAAGGGATCCTAAGGAATTTATGGATTTTTTCTTTAAGAGTTCAGCATCAGGCTCACTGCATAGCAAAAATGAAAAGAGGGAGCTTGGAAAAGTTGCAAGTGACTCAAACAACAAATCTTTGTTACTTCTTTTCCAATTTCAAAGCCTCAGGTTTATCCATTCTTCCCCCAAAGGAGCTCAGCTCAGCTGATTTGAAGAAAGCAGGTGGGAAAAGCTTTTGCTTCAAAAATTATGGCTAAAACTTTCCTCCTTTTTTGCCCATCAGTAGGCACACAGGATATGTTTGACAAAGTCCACAGGGGAGATAAACACACACAAATAAATAAATCGAGGAGGGACACACAAACTCTGTGTTATGATTCTTCTGCTATGTGCCAAGTGCTGAGGTAGCATCATTTAATCATAATCTCATTTATTATAATGACTTTTGAACCCTCCTGGGTGCACAGTGACCTTTCAGCCCCTTTGGAAATGTGATAAAAACAAAGGAAGAGGTTTAGATGAGGAATTCAGCTTCTTCCTCTCTAACAAGGATCCTTTCAGCTGGGCTGCTCTAACCTAATTCTAATTCTAATTCTAATTCTAATTCTAATTCTAATTCTAATTCTAATTCTAATTCTAATTCTAATTCTAATTCTAATTCTAATTCTAATTCTAATTCTAATTCTAATTCTAATTCTAATTCTAACTCTAATTCTAACTCTAATTCTAATTCTAATTCTAATTCTAATTCTTTCTACATCTTAGAAGACAACCAAGAAAGCCAACTAGTAAACGATTTATAAAAAGAATTCTTTGGGAGAATATCAAGCCAGTGTCCAGCCTGTTAGGGAAAATTCAAGTTTGAGATGAATATTTAGATGAAAGGACACAAATTTTGCCCACAATTAGGTTAATTCTTCATTAGTCACTGTTTGTAGAGGATTCTTGAGCATCCTGACCCAGGTCTAAGCAATCTCTTTTAGGATGTAGAGCCCTGCACAGTAGATCTGCTTAAAGGAAATAATCTACTATAAAGCCATTTGGAGAAAGGAAAAAAAAAAAAAAAAAA
>VXBR01008886.1:206919-233060 GCA_013400215.1 Cisticola juncidis | reverse complement strand
CGGGGCGCGGCTGCTGAGGCACCGCCCCGCCGGGGGACGGGCCCGGGCTGCCCGCTCCGGGAGGAACGGCGGGGGCTGTGGTGTAGTGTTCGTGCCCTCGTCCGCTCCCTGAGGGAACAGCGGGGGCATTGGTGTGCTATGCGTGCCCTCGTCCGCTCCCTGCGGAAACAGCGACATCCCCATCCCGTACATCCCTCATCCTGCTCCGTGAGGGAACAGCGGGGGGCTGTGGTGTGCTCTGCGTGCCCTCCTCCGCTCCCTGAGGGAATAGCGGGCTCCTCGCTGTACTCTTCGTTCCCTCGTCCGCTCCCTGAGGGAACAGCGACATCCCCATTCCGTTCATCCCTCATCCTGCTCCGTGAGGGAACAGCGGGGGCATTGGTGTGCTGTGCGTGTCCTCCTCCGCTCCCTGAGGGAAGAGTGACACCCCCATCCCATTCATCCCTCATCCCGCTCCGTGAGGGAACAGTGGGCTCCTTGCTGTCCTCGTCATCCTTCATCCCGCTCCCTGAGGGAAGAGTGACACCCCCATCCCGTTCATCCCTCATCCCGCTCCGTGAGGGAACGGCGAGGGCTTTGGTGTACTGTTCATTCCCTTGTCCGCTCCCCGAGGGAACAGCGACATCCCCGTCTCGCTCATTCCCTCATCTCCCTCTCCGTGAGGGAACAGAGGGCTCTCGATGTCCTGTTCATTCCCTTATCCCGCTCCGTGAGGGCTCCTTGCTGTCCTCTTCATCACTCATCCCGCTCCCTGAGGGAAGAGTGACACCCCCATCCCGTTCATCCCTCATCCCGCTCCGTGAGGGAACGGCGAGGGCTTTGGTGTACTGTTCATTCCCTTGTCCGCTCCCCGAGGGAACAGCGACATCCCCGTCTCGCTCATTCCCTCATCTCCCTCTCCGTGAGGGAACAGAGGGCTCTCGATGTCCTGTTCATTCCCTTATCCCGCTCCGTGAGGGCTCCTTGCTGTCCTCTTCATCACTCATCCCGCTCCCTGAGGGAAGAGCGACAAAATCCCCATCCCATTCAGCCACCATCCCGCTCCATGAGGGAACAGCAGCGACGTTCCTGGTCCTTCATTCCCTCATCCCACTTTCCGAGGGAACAGCGACCTCATCGCCTGCCATTCATCCTCTCACTTCGCTCCGTGAGGAAAAAGCAACCACATCCCCGTCCCGTTCATTCACAATCCCGTTTCTTGAGGGAATAGCAACCTCACCATTCCAACCATCCACCCGTCCATCTACCCATCCATCCCTCCATCCATCCATCCATCTGTCCATCCACCCATCCGTCCATCCATCCACGCATCCACCCACCCATCCTCCATCCCTCCATCCCTCCATCCATCCATCATCCATCCATCCATCCATCCCTCCATCCATCCCTCCATCCATCCATCCACAGTCACCCCTGGGGCTGTGGCCAAAGGTCCCTCTGTGCCCTGCTCACTCCTAAACCAGCAGCAAAGGACTCCTCTCAAAAGGCAGCCCCGCTTTTCCTGCAGGGCCAGCTCCCCTCCCACCTCCCTGTGGTGCCTGATCAGCCTTTCCAGCCGGGAAGGATGGCAAAGCACTGGAGGTTGTGTGGATTTCTGGGATGCATAAGAGCACCCACCTCTTTGGGTGTGTTTATGCCAAAGACAAGCTGATGGTGGTGTCTGGACCTGCCCTCAGAAGCTTCTAAGGATGGCACTGAAAATGTCACCACCCTATCAAAGATGAGGGGAGTGGTGTTTCTCTTAACCAAGAATCAGAATGATCAACAATCTTCTCCTTTTTCTCTTAAACTCTCTCTTTCATCTGTCTCTTTCTCTTTATTTTCCTTACAAGTAGGAAAAGTATTTAAATCATCAACCGAAAATTGAAGTTGGAGCTAACTGCAGACATCCACAGCTTTTTTATTTAAAGGATATGCACCGTATTTTCACATTCTTCTGCACATTTAAAGGATATGCACCGTATTTTATTTCTCTCCCCAGGGTTCTCAGAAGTGACTCCTAAAGATTTTGTAACTTCCTGACCCATTTTCAGGCATACTAACACTGTATCGTAGATCAACAGTTTTTCCATTTAGAGCCTCAGGTTGCCACTTAGACCTTTCCAGTGTTCTTAAGATTTTCTGGATTTTTTTCAAACAAAAATTTATTCCTTCTACATTTACATTTTTCAAAATCTTATCTAATCATAGGACTATGTCTCCTTCCTAGAAATGCTATTTGGGTTTACGCTTTAAAAAACTCTTCTGGTAACTGATGTCAGCTTTTTCAATGGGAAAAAATGATCCTAAGGGTCAATACAAAGAAAACTTAATACTAGGTTTAAATTACCTGCTTAGAATTCAAGGTTGAGAAACAGAAATAATGGAAAAATTGTGTTAGGGGAAGTTTACTTTTAATGATTTCGTAGCTTTGATTGATATTGTGTTCTGTTAAATGGAGCATGATTTTCCACCTGCACAAAGCTTATGACATCCACTTAGGAAGACACAAAATCCATAACGGGCAGAGAAAGGCAAAATATTTCAAATTTGCCAGTAAGTAGCTGAAAATCAGAAGAGGAGAAAAATGATGGAGATGTGAAACCTATAAAATGTAGACATCCCACTAGGCCAAGCAGAATGACAGGGTATTGGAAAATACGACTAAGGACATATGGAATTAATTCTGAAAATAAACCTGTCTACATTTTTTCTTGAAGTCTGCAGAGTTTCTGCTAAGATTCTCAGGATTCTGTTTCTTTAGCAGTGGTCTGAGACCTTCTCCCTTGTAGCACCTTTGTAGAAATAGTTTATTCCCTACTGTCTGAAAATGTTTGCTTTAAAAATACACTAATTCTGTGCCCTCTGAGGGCACAGCCCCCTGTAGCTGCTTTGCTTAATACAGAATTTTTAAAGGAGGTAGGAACTGTGAAATAGGCTTTGGTTTTTCAAGCAAATCTAGACATGGTACAAGACAAAGAAGGAAAGATGAGAAGAGTTATTACTTACAAATGGAAGTTTAGCAAGCTTAAAATTAGAAGAAAAAAAAGGTAATACTGAGTTTTATTATTTTTAACAGAGGGTTGTATAACATGTTCTAGTGATTGAAGTCTCAGAAATTCTGCTGACAATAAATAAAGCTATCCTAGTGAAACATTATGATTCCAGTTCTATGATTACAATGAATAATGCAGAGAGTCAATTAAGTAGATGTGGTAATTATACATATTTCCATTTCCAAAGACTCCTTTCTTCTCTTGAAGGTATCACAGTTGGAAATACGTGGTCTTGCCACTGAGTGGAGCTCCTTACATATTTATTAGTACAGAAAAGCTCTAACAGAGGTGACTTAAAGATGGTTATTTCAGCTTGTGCCTGGCAGCTGTGTGAACACAGCACTCAAGAAGTTACCAAATGCTTAATTCTCTAAAATTAGCTAAATAGGTAAATGGAAATCTCCAAGACTCAGCAGAAGGGCAGACCATTAGTTGACTTCAAATATGAGTTATTTTAATGAATAACATTCAAAACGTTCAGTGTAGTCTTTGGGCATAGTGATGTTCTCTACCTCTGTTTATTTTTTATTTTTTTTTTCTGTTGAGAAATGCCCTGCACTAATTTGTACAGCTAATTTAGGGCGGGGAAAAAAAGAAAGAAAGAAAAAGAAGAGGCCTTGGTGTTTGCTGAAGGATGATGTGCTACAGATGTTGCATGCAGATATGTGAGAGCAATTGCAGAGCGTGTTGCTGGCTTTCCACCGGGGGATAATTAAAAATGAGTGCCAGCCTTGAGCAGTCAATTATCACCGAGTAACAAGATGAAAGATAAAAGGCAGATGTAATCATATTTCACAAATAATACATCAGCGTGCCTGTAGTCAGGGAGTCCTTTCTACACCAGCTTTTCACAGCTAATGATCATATTTTTTCTAGTTTTCCTTCTTGTCACATTCATCTAGGGAATGTGAGTGCTGGAGCACAGGGACTCTTCTGGAGGGTGTGGACAGTCTGCTGCAGTGTATCCTGAGAATATTTGGGTAGAAACTGGGGATCTGTTTCCTTTTCTTGGATCCTGCAAATTTGGTAGTACAGTTTATGTGTGTGATAGAGGCCAAGGGGGTCAGACAGGGAAATGGGATGTAGAGGAATAGGGAAGGGTGTGAAGAGGAGTTTGAGGCAGCAGCAAAGAGAAGTGGTTTAGGAGGAGAAATGGATGCTGGATAGGAGGGGAAATGGGAGATTTATCAATTTTGTACCTCACAGTTGCACGTGTACCTTTTCTCCTGTCTCTTCTGGTGAGGTCACATAGGATCACTTCTTTAACCACCATGGTAGTGCCAGGATCTCAAAACAATTTGTTAAGAACATTGTTCCTAATGTTGTCAGGAGCCTTTCCATCTGTCTGGAGGGCAGGGATCCAGCACATCCAGAGCATGCACCAACCACAGAATGATAAAACCAATAAGGGATATTTAAAAGTGTTTTATCTCTGCCATAATACCTCCTTTTTTTCCTCATCTGTCTTTTGGGGGCAGTCAAAGGGACCTCTCAGTCCCTTTGTGTCTTTTGAGAGGTAACAGTTGGTAGTTTTTGGCCAGATAGAGAGGAGCGATGAAAAGGAAATTATTTCCCAGTTTCTATTCTTCAGAACTTAGTGTTGATAAAGGTAACCCTCAGGAAATAAAGGATATAAAGTAAAAATACACATAATATTATTTTGCTGCTTCTTTTCAAGCCTTGTATTGGAGCCACTTGATATCTCAGGCTAGCTAAATAAATATTTACCTCTGCAAAAAGAATTTCAATTCATAATAAAACCAAATCCAATTGTAAAGCTCTGCTAAAGGAGAATTAAAATTGCCTGTCAGCTTACTTGCTTTCCAGGAAACAGCTTAGCAAAGTTCTTATTCTCTAAGGATCATCACAACTGTAATACCTCTCTGTGAGCTTACTGTACTGTAAGAACAGCAAGACAAATTTCCAGGAATGAGCTTTACCTGAGCTGGTTCAGAATTGTAGGCTGCTTTCATGTTTTCACTTGGAAGATGTTTTTCACAATGCAAGGTGTTTATACTCACTGTTCTAAAAGATGAATTCAAACATCAGCCTCTGAAAATCAGCCATAGCAGATAGTTCTACTAGCCTAGGAAAATGTGAACTGATCTGACATAGAGAGGACACTGGGGTTTTTCCTTGTTTTCAGGGGTAGAAGCTTTGCTGAAAAGACAGAAGCTAACCCAGGTAACATCAATCAGGCTTGTTGATAATCACTTTTTGAAAAATCCTGCAGGTTTTCTTCAAATTCTGTTTTTTTGTAGTCATTTGCATGTGCAGTATTTTTGTATCAATAATATTAGTGGTGTAAAATACTCTATTTTCTAGTAAACAAGATTTAATTTGTAACCTGACTGTGAGCCTCTCTTCACTAGGCAACGTGATATTTACTGGTTTATGACAGCAAGTCTGGCACTGCAGAGAACAGGAACATGATAATGTTGTTCTGCTACTACTTGCACAATAATTTAGTTTTGAAAAAATAGAAGATTTCTTTTCATGTTGGAAATTACTATGTACTAGACTGTATGTCCCTTTTAGGGCACATTAAAAAAATAGATGAGCTTGAAAATAGGGGATAGCAAGAAAAAGATAAAAATTACATATGTGACATATTTTTGTTTTATTTAGAAAAAATACTAGATTCTATAAAATTTCTTTGCATAAACAGCAATTCATACTATTCTCTCCATCCTCTGGCCATAAAAATCTCAACTTTTAAATAAATATTGTTGCTCTTCTGAGATTTGAGAATATGTTCCATTTCAAAACATTTTTAAGCTACATTTGTCTCTGGACTGAATCCACCAATGTCATCATTATTAGATCATGGATTAATCTGGCTCATGGTATTTTACTTGGAATAACTACAGTTGTGGGGTTTGGTCTTTTGCCATGATCAAACTTTGAAAGAAATTAATAGCTCTGGTGGTAGAAGATGATGGCCACGTTTTAACACGTAGGAGAAGAGAAAGATTTGCAAAGGTTTTTTTTTATTAATACTGAGATTTTGGGGAACAAAGATTATTGTCCCAAGATGCATAAGAATTATGCAACCACAAGGAACTGAAAATATTTATGGTGGAATAAGTCAAAAAGATAGGAAGTACTCTCATTACTTTTGAATAGAATTTTACTCATGATGCTTGTACAAATATTTGGAAAATTCATTAGTGCAATGAAATTATTTGCCAGTTGGGTTTCTGTGAAACTTTCCCATTTGGTGCTGCACATCCAAATAGGACATATTTGATATATCGCTATGATATGTGAAATACAGGCTAGGATTCCCAAAAGTGCATTTCGTGTTTCTTTCCTTTTGTTTCTTGATGATGACACAGGAACAGCTTCACAAGGTGGAAGGAGGCTTTAGTTCATCTCACAGCTACATCCAATCCAGCGTGTACTAGTAACGAGCCACTGCCATTTCAGATGCTAAAAACAAGAATCTTATTTGCATGTGAATGTCAGTCTGACACAGATTTTATATATTATTTAATATAAATTTTATAAATAGCTTCATATGACAGAGCAGTTTAAGTCTGGGCTAGAAGTGCCTGGCTCTCAGACTGGATAACAATGGAAGAAGTAATCTGTGGAAACCCCCACTGCTTGATTCCAGGTGAAAATTCCATCTTTGCTTGTATTTAGAGGTTCATCAGCTGGCTGAGCATGAAGCGGGGAGAAGCCAACAAGTTCCCAAGACAGCTTCACACCCATCAAGAGCCTTTGAAGTTTAACAGCGCCTGACTCTAAGGGCATAAGTATTGGGTCAGGTAAGGAGAAGTCATTAAGCAGTTAATCGTGGGCCTTATCTCAAAGCACTGCATTTCTATGGAAACGGAGTACTTGGCTCTGAACACCGGAGCATATCCTAGGAATTCACTGTAAGAGTATTGGAGCAGAGATATCTAGTTCTGTATCAGCAGCGATAACATTCTCTAGTTCTGCTCGTCATCTTGTCATCCCTCTGCCCCCATCTCCCCCAGTCCGGTTTATAACTAATCCTTTACCTCGATTTTTGTCCTCGTGATTCACATCTTTATGGGGACAGTAAATCCAAAGGAAGCAGTGTACAGAGACATTCCCTGAGATAGTTGGGGCACTCCTGATTTACTAAAGTAAAGAGGACCTATGTGGGAATTTTATCAAGGGCAGGCTTTTGGGAAGGAATTTTTCTGGAAAAAAAAAAAAAAAAAAGTCATTTTACGGAGCCAGTAACACTTTATAGCTCCTGCAAATCCTTTGAACATTTTGACCATTTAAGAGTTGAGAGCTGCAAATAAGTTATAGGTAAAGCTCTCTATCACAGTGGCATATCTGGGAATTTCAGCTGGCGTTTTTATATAAATAATATGCCTAAAAACAATTAATGTGCATAAAGCACTATAATTAAAAATATGCTTCTAGTATCTCACTTATTCAAGGCACTGAACAAACAATCACATGTGAAGGGGGAAATGGGAGCAGAGTTTGGAAAGTAATGGCTGGTAACCTACTGAAACGATGTGAGTAATTTACTGCAGGTAAAAAAAGAAAGTATCCATGAACAATCTGCCCAGCACCTGGGAATGCGCTATTGTTACAGCAGGCAAGAGCTGCAGGGATTTCCCTCTGTAGATCATTGGTCAAATATGTGCCAGTTTGAAAGACCAAAATCTGTAATTTTGTCAAAGCCCTCCTACTGACAGCATCACAGGAGAGGCCAAACATGGTTGAATCCCACCCTCCCTTCCTTCTTCTTGTGAGAGTTAAAATACACTGGCACAAAGTTTTGAAGTTAGATATTAGTACATTCATTTCATTCTACTGAAAAAAAAAATACATTTGTTCTGCACGTTCCATTAAACAGCTTACCTGTGGGATCACCAGCACTGGCAGCACTGCTGGCTGCAGCTGAGTACGAAATGAAATATTTTGGTCACTGTAGTAACTGCAGTAACCCTTCCTTCCAGAAGGACCTCGGGCTTTTGCCCTGGGGCTCCTAACCAGACTTTGATACTTCTCTCGGCTTTTTTGTTACCTGTCTTTCCCGCCTCTTACCAGCTCCTCCGTGACAGCCCCAGCTGGTTTGCTGGACATTATCTTTATTGCTTTGCAAATGCTTTGCTAACTAAATTCATGTGTTCCCTTCTCTCCTTTCCCCCTCACCGCTGAAGGTGATGACAATGCAGAAGAGTCAGATAAAAGCTGTATTTTGGCTTTCTGCTTTTTCACTGCCTACGAGCCTCTCGGTCTCAGGAGTGGCAGCTTCTGGTTTGATTCCATTTGTGAGACGCGGAGTGCTCAAAGGGAAGCGGGTCTGAAGCGAAACGCAGTTACTGGATGTTTGTTCAGAGCTGTAATGAGATTGAGTAGATAAAAACAAACATAATGCTTTCAATAGGCTCTTGATCTGGCTGCAAGTACCGAGGAAAACTGCGTTAGGAAGAACAAAGGTTTCAAGATGAAACCTCTATTAATTCCTCTGCTGAGAATCCTCGTACTTCTACCAAAGAAAGCCCCAGCGCTGTGCTTTTATCTTAAATGATGTTACAGAAAGCAGCTCAGATTCCACATCCAGATACCACATGACTGGCATTAAGCTTGTGGTTGCAAAATGTTTTACAAGTCGGTCCCTACTTGTATCATGCATTAAACCAAAAGCCAAACTTCTGGCTCTTCAGGTCTATATTTGGATTGTTTTCACAAAACATCTTAAATGAGTCTAAGATTACTTCTAAAATGTTTTCCAGAATCTAAAGTTAGCTTTTAAACCCCATTTCCACTAGAAAATGAAGGTTAAATATTTTTGCTTTGAGGTCTGGGTTCACTGAACTCTCCCAAGTCCTAACACAGGCACAAGCCAAAAAAACCATGAACCAACAGTTCATACAAATTCCTGAGAGCCAAATCAGCTGACTCTGGCAGAGCACAAATGTTTTTAAACTCATTTCAGCTTCTTTTATGAAGATAATCCAAGCAGTACCAACTTGCTTTTTCCACCAGCATCTTCTTTGCTTCTCCCAGGACAAAATGATAACATTGGAGTCAAAGACTTGCAGTGTCACAGAGTCATGGCCTAGATTTTTTGTACTGAAGCAGCAGATCTGCAAGAAAGCAGATACTTGTTTTATAATATAGAAAACAATGCTGGAAAATAACAGAAACCATAATTTTTTTTCCTAACTAGCCACAGTATTTTAGGGAAGGCTGAAATGCCCTGTCTCTCATGTAAATGTACAGTACTCCATTTAACATACTTCTCTTATTTATTCTGTCCTGGTAATCAACTGCTGCCTTTGAGAGGATGGTAAAATTACTTTTTATTCCCACGCACAAACACACACACAATGTAATGTATCATGACCGATTTACTCTTTCTAGAGAAGCTCAAAAAGGAGAAATGCACAAGAGCACCCTTGTTTGAATAAATACTGGGCTGTCTGTATGGAATAACAATTATATGCTGAAGCTAGAGCAGATGTATGGGTGTGAATCACATAAGGGTAGGTTGGGGAATTATAATCAGCTAAACAGACCTAGGAATCAATCAGCAGTGGAAATTTTTCTCTGGTTAAACAGCAGATTTTTCTAACTATTATGGGGCAGGATGGGGAAAGTGATTTTTTTCAGCCCATGTTTTGCAAGTGTAGTGTGAAAGTATAGAACATACATTTGTGGCACAGAAATGCAAAATGAAATGAGATTGGCAGCCACTGTTACGGCTGATAAAGAAAAGTTTGCAGATCTCTTTTTTAGTTCTCTGAAAGAAGAACAGCTCTGGAGTGAGGATGAAATATGAATTCTGATTTTTCCTGAGTTTTGCCATAATGTCTGACCAAGGTCAGATTTGGACTGATTTGTATCACCACCAGGTGTCCAAGTGTGATTATAGCCAGTAGAAGGAGGCAATATAAGTCACTTTCTTTAAAAGATTAGGTCAGTTTCTGTGTCACAAATGTTGCAATATAATGGTGTGTCTTCATGGGCATTTCTGATTTTCCTTTGATATTTTTATCCAGAGGGTCATCTCGAATGTCCTTTGCCTATTATTCTTTATAATTTCTGCATTATCATAAAATAAAATAAAATAAAATAAAATAAAAAATCATTCCAGTCATTCAGTGGCTTTCCCAGCACTGTATTTGTGACCTGCTTACCTTTTATTAAAGAGCTTTACCTGAACCACCAACACAGACACACTCCCAAGAACAGAGTCCGGAAAAGTCAGGATGCAAATTTTGCCTTCCATCAGGTCCTTTCTTTTCTAGTTGGTTTTATCACGAATTAGACCCTCGAAAACGACCAAAGCCCCCTGGAAACTCAGGGTTTTGAAGAATCCTCCAACAACCTTCCATAAGCATCTTCCATCAGCTTCAAGTAGGCAGCAAATGGCCTGAGAAGAAGGGGCCATCAGCAGTGATTACACAGCCTGACCTCTTTAACTGGGTGGCATTTATTCAGCCAGCCAGCGAGCCTTTGTTGTTGTTGTTGTTCACCTCCCTAAGGTGTCTGCTTAAAAAAAAATGGAATTTTATCTGGGTGTTTTGTGGGCAATCTCAGCTGAGAGTTAGACAGAAGGCAAAGAAACAGAACCAAAGTCATTGCTGGGGCACTGCGGGGAAATGTGGGGTCTTGCAGTGCCGCTCTCATACCTCCTCTGAGTGGAGACTTGACAGTAATGTTTGTAATTTCATCATAAATGCATTACTCTCCCAAAAGATTTTATTGTATTATAGTCCATCCAGGATTGAAGAAAGTTTCTATGCTATTATCCTTTTTACAGAAATTCCACGTGCATTAGCTGCTTCCCAAAAGACATGTAGCTGCTCCTGGCAGTTAAATGATTTCTAGCCCTTGAATTGAAATAATTCCAAATAATTTGGAAAATGTATGGTATTCCAGATTTTTTAACAATTTATAAAAGAAATAAGGATCTTTTCCAATAAGCTTGGATATGATTATTGAGCAGTGACTAAAAAAATCAAGCCTATTTCTAGTGGTAACCGAAATTACCACCTGTTTCCAGTTAATCTGCTGGGCCTTTGTAAAGTGATATCTTAGTGATAATAGATTATTTCTAATTCCACAATCTTTATTAGGTAGATTTTAATTCTGTAAAACTCAATTAATTGAAGAAAAGATGGTGCAAAAAAAGCAGAAACCAAACCTACTGCAATGCAATGCAGTCACATGTGGGTTGACTGTTGTATCCTGTTTTACAGACAATATTGCCACTCCCAGGACAGGGGATTCCCACCTCTCTGAATTACTCTTACACAGACAAATCTGTCACATTTGGGCCCCAGAACATGACAGTCTGCAAAACTAGCCTGAGGTGACTCTGACTGCCAAAGAAAAATATATTTATTAATGGAAATCACAAGCTTCCTTCAGAGAAATAAGTCCACCATGAATTTCATGGAAGCCATAGGAGCCTAAAGATAACAGTGTGTACTGGAAGTCTGCCCATTTATCACACTATTTCATCCTCCTGTTTTTAGACAAAAATCATTCTCAGGAAACAGTAAGGCTTGCAAATATTTCTGCTGCTGGGTTAACTGGATATCAGCAAGTTACAGAGAGCAAAGATGCAAAGAAAGGGCAAAGCTTTCCTGTGGCACAGGATGCAAACTGTGTGCAAATATTCAAACTTTGGATGGCATTTTGATGGAATTTCTAACCATCTATGCAGAAAACCTGTTTATAGCACAAAGTGGAGCAGGCAAATGAACACTTTGGCCACTCAGGGCTACATAAGAGTCAGACATTCCCTCTGTCATGGTTAAAAGCCAGGCAGGCACCAGCACCATGCAGCCCTCGCTCATCCTTGGCTCTGTGCTCAGCAATAGCAAAAACATCTCTACATTATCAACACTGCTTCCAGCACAAATCCAAAACACAGCCCCATACCAGCTACTGGGAACAAAATTAACTCTACCCCAGCCAAAACCAGCATGCCCTATCTGAAGCATTGTGAGCTCAGTAAGGAGTGAGGGTTCTTTTTCTGCCAAGTTGCCCTGGACAGCAATCCTGCTTCACTAGTTACATGATACCACTTGGGGAAAATGGAGTGATACCAACTATACATCAAGTACAATTGTTTGGATGTGTCATTTTCCACAGAAGGACTCAGCATCAAAAATTCCACAGTATTTAATGCTTGAATGAAGAACCAGTTATTCAGATTAATGGTGTGCCGTGCCAAAATAACAATAGCTGCCTCCCAGAGCTCTCTGTGCAGTTAGAATATATTTTCTTCCTTCCATCCAGATGTTGATGTGATCAGAAATATCAGCCAGTTTGTTAAATTCAGAAGCAGCAGGGCCAAAGCTCATCCTTAATCTCGATCCCATTTCCCAGTATCCTGACTACAGCAGCCCATCAGTTACCAGGTTGTCCAAAGGTAAAGACAACACCAGGGCTTACTGCTGGAAAATGCTGTGTCTTATTTTCAGGGGGATTAAGAGCTGCAGATATTTTGTGTCTGATCTTTTTAGCTTCAGGTCTACCCTGTCTGCCAGTTCAAGGGTCAGATCCTAATCTTCAAAGCCATCAGCAAGTTTTAATCTCTTTAATATTGGCACAGCATCGCTATCTGCACTACAGCTAAAGAGCTGCATCCTCTCAGAAAAGCAGCTCAGAGTGTTCAGTGTACAGTGAGGCTGAAGACAGATGGTTTTGGCAGGAGGGCTTCACTACTGGGTAATCTCCTCAAGGAGGTCACACACTCAGCAGTCCTGAACCATAAAACCTTGTCTCCTTTCCAAAGTTACCTGTTTTCCCTGTGGAATGTTCCACTCATCTTTCTTCTTTTCTTTCTTCTTTCTTCTTTCTACAATTTTTTTAATTTAATATCAGAAACTTAGAACTAGGATTACTCAGATTTATTTACAATCTAGAATGAGCAAGCCTGCTGTCATTAAAAACTACTTGCACAATGATTTTAAAAAATTATGTTGCTTATTTTAAGATACTTTTAACTGACATGATGGAAGTAAATGCAGCTACTTCCCAGATTTAAGTGATTTTTGGTACACCTGCAGACCTTTCTTGTGAAAAGCTTCTTTTCCAGTAGAACTGAGTTGATTTGAATTATAAAGTAAATCTTTCATTACAAAGATTTATGTTATATATTCAGCTCCCCTAAGAAATGGCCTCTTCTTCCTTTGCACATATTCTGATGGAGATAATCCCCTGCAGCTGGTGATTCATGCTGAGATTGCTCAAGCAAGGGTTTGATGCAAGATTTACATTTGCAGTAGAGTGCCTACATTGTGTGAAGGGACTCTTGCAGAAAAAATAGATTTATTTTTAGTTTTATAAGCAACCAGCAGTGTTCCAAGTGGTGAGGCAATGCTGGGAGTCAGGTACCAGCTTGAAGATCACCTGATCTATACAGCAGCCTCCAGTTTGCCCCATTTTTTAATGGGGAGGAGGAAATAAAGGAGAAATTTTATGCAAAAACAACCAAATACTGACCCCACAATTATTGTTGCATTTATTTTGCAGTTATTTTTCTGCCTTGGAGTAGGCCAACAGGAGGATTTTGTTGACATTTCTATGATTGTTCAAGACAGAAGGCAAAGATTGTCTTTGCCCCAATGGTGCTTACTTTCATAGCCATCCTCCTCTTTGGCCAGAAACATTGAAAAAATGAAATCAGCACTACTATTTGCTGAAGATTCATTTTCAAACTTTCAGCATTTCATGGGTTTATTTGATACTTCAGACCCTGAAGAATCTCAGTCTTCACTCTCGTAGAGTTATTAGATCTCACAGAGAAAAATATAAAAGATGAATCCAAGTGCACCTTAAGGGCTCAGACTTACAGGGAAACTAAAAATGTCTTAATTTATTATTTCCCAGCTAGATTACATAATTTGTGATATTTACAACTAAAAATTTTGAAATAATGAAATCAGCACTATTAATTGCTGAAGATTCACTTTCAAACTTTCAGCATTTCATGAGTTTATTTGATACTTCAGACCCTGAAGAATCTCAGTCTTCACTCTCGTAGAGTTATTAGATCTCACAGAGAAAAATATAAAAGATGAATCCAAGTGCACCTTAAGGGCTCAGACTTACAGGGAAACTAAAAATGTCTTAATTTATTATTTCCCAGCTAGATTACATAACTTTTGATATTTACACTAACAATTTTGGCAAAGATTCTGTTCTAGATATCAATTTTTTCTGAGAGAACCTTTTTATAATTTAAATATGAAATGGTCTCTTGTCAAAGACGTTTTGGAGATTCCACTTTTGTGATTCACTTGTGAAGGGAGTTATTTTCAATCTTTCCCATGATCTCAGTGTCATGGGATTTTTATTCTCTGGGAGCCATGATGACACAAATAACATGAACAAAAAC
The DNA here is from genome assembly GCA_013400215.1 of Cisticola juncidis. Taxonomy (NCBI): domain Eukaryota; kingdom Metazoa; phylum Chordata; class Aves; order Passeriformes; family Cisticolidae; genus Cisticola; species Cisticola juncidis. The sequence continues at coordinate 218,669 of VXBR01008886.1, read as the reverse complement.
AAATGGTTTATCCATATTGAATTTGTGATAAGAAATCCACTCATGACTCCTGATAATTCCTTAGTGGGCTGGAGGTTTTGTTTCCAGCCACCAGTACAAATCTCTCTGTAATCAGCTTGGGAAGGCTGCACAGACTCACACAGAATTCAGCAGAACTGCCATTTATTTTCACCTTTTTCTTGTGCTTTCTGTGTAATTAGTCAAGTGACACACTCTCTCTGCTTCAGATAGTGTCTGTAAAATGGGATCATTTCAATTTCCTTCTATTTGACTATAAACAGGTTGTTACAGTGAGACAGATTCTATCATCCCTGCCCTTGTAGCTGAGCACTTCACAAAGGAAAATAATGAGTGAGAATGAATATTGAGTGTTTATCACTAGGGGAGCCTGTAAATGTATTCATTTATCTGCATATAATGAATAAAGTTATTAATAAAGTGATAAAACTTTCAAATGATGTGGAGGCTTATCCAGTGTGCAAATTCCTGATACAGCAGAATGGTTTGATTACCACACTAGCTGGTGATTTCTCAACTACTCAATGCACACAGAAAGAGAAATCTCTACCCCTCCAACACATTTCCCTCACTTCAGGCAGACTCTGTGTCAAGTCTGTTTCTGTTTTGTGGTTAAATTAAGGACATCAGTTTCTTGGAACGTCTCATACTACACTGATACAAAAATAAATAACATTTGAAAAGAACAGCAGAGGCAGTTCCAACGTGCCTGAACACTGGGGGATATTCTGTCCTCCTGGGCTCAATGTGCTTGCTCCAGCTGCTGGAAGAAGATGTTCTGGTGAAGCTGCTGCTTGTGCCACAGCATCTCAGAGAGCTGCAAGGTCACTCTGAACCTCCAGCTGAAAATACCAATCCTGTGTTCAGCCTTGTGGGTCAGTGTTATCTCCCTGGAATTTGGTATCAAATGGCCCTGCCTGTTCCAGCTGGGTCACACAGTGTGCTTGTGCTGATGTCCTTGTGCTACATCAGGTTTTCTACTGTGTCTCATCAATGGATGAATTGTGTTGAAATAATGAGGAAAATGTGGCAATAGACACTGATATTCGTGCTGTGTTTTGGCAAGGGAGGTTGTAAAATTAATAGAGGAATTTAACCCCAAAACCCGTCATAGCAAGTACCTGAAATACAGACACCACACCAGACAGGAATTTTGCTTATGGTGTTTTCATTTCTTTTTATAGCAGGAATAAGTATCTTAGGGAAGTGTGTTATATCTCTATTTCCTTCAATGAATGTAGTTTTAAATATAATCAAATTATATTTTTAAGACGCTGCAAGGTATATTGTATGATAACAACATAGAATTGTTTTATTTTTAAATCTACATTTGTTTCAAATAATTTGATTTTTGTCTAGTCAAGAACAGAGCCATACCTTACCTATCTACACTATTTTGTTGTTTCAAAACGTTTTTTTTTTATTATTTCAATATGTGGCCACATGAAGTTTAATATTCTTTATTAGATCCTTCCTTTTCCAGGAAATTTTTAGACTGAACAATTTAAATAATATGGTCTAAAGCATCTCTAGATTGAATTTGTAATTTTATTTTGGATCACACTCAGCATGGTCCAAGATGATAAATCCTGTTGCAAAAATGTGTGATGTTTCTAGTGTGGATAAGAATATGTGTTTGCAGATTGATTTGGAAGGAGGGCTGTTTCAAATCCTTGCCAATGAGGAGAAAGAGGACAGCTTTCTTATAACTTTGTTTTGTTTTTTGTTTTCATTCTCACAGCAGTTAGATGCAGAACTGGTATCATGTCTCAGGCTGCTGCTTTGCTGCCAAGGTCAGCTCTGCAAGCAAACTTTGTATTTTACACGTGGCTGTTCCATGCTTCAGCTTTTTCTCTGGTGTACTAAAAACAAATAGCTCCTCTCCAGTGTTCAAATGTCCATGCCTTTGGTTTATTTCTGCCCAAAAAAGGTGATAACAGTTGTAGTAGAGTGGTAGAACTTCGAGTGGCTTGTCTTCGAGCATCCTTCTGTAGCTACAGTAGTTTGTTTTTTCCCCTTTCTCAGGTGTAGGATCCAAACATTAAATATGTATTACAGGCTGTTCAAAATTACCTGGAAATTGCATTGTACCATTCAACTGCAAAATACAAATGTTCTAAACTCACTGGTTAAGCTTTTCATGTTTTGGCTATCGCACCCTGAGTGCTGTGGGAGTTCAAGTTTGGGTTTTGGTCTTGAGTGAGCTTAGGTTTAAGTGTTCACAGCTTTGAGAGACTGATCTAGTGACCAATATCTGTATACTTACACCCACTGATAGCTAATACACATTTCCTTCTTATGCTCATAAAATTCCATTGAAGAACCAACTGGAAAAATCACTTTGAGTAAAATTTGCCATCATTTTTTAAAATGAAAGAATAAACCTCGACTTGTGGGTGCCTGTGTTTCTTGCTTCTGTATGGTATTTTCAGGACTCACAGGGAAGTGTGTAAGAGGTCAGGAAAACTTTTTGACACTGACAGGGCTCTGCTGCAGAGGTGCTGCTCTCCTCCTCAACTCCCTGTTGAAAGATGCCCAAAAAACACTTAAAGAGGTTGGAAAAGAAATCCCCTATCCAGGAGCTGCAATGCTGATGTAAATGGATATGACAGGCAGCCTCAGAAGCCTCACACAGTGGCCATAAAAGCAGCTATACATTATCTATACAGTACTGGAAGTGAAGAGGGTAGCTTTGAAAAATACAAAGAAGCTGTGCTTCTGTGACAGCATCCTCTGCTCAGTGTCCAAATTCCTCAGCTTCACTGCTCTGTGCTTATTGTACCCTAAAAATACAGATAGTTCAGTTTAAAGCCTGATAGTTTCCGGCTTTTTAACTCTCTAAGCTAAATAAATCCTTTTCTGCTTTCTATTTCTAAATTAATGACAAACTTCCTTTTGTGGTAAGTGCAGCTCTGACAACACAGGCCTAGAATCCACAGAATGCAAGAGCAACCCTTGAGCTAATGAGGTGTTTAATGTTGGTAAAAAAAAATTATGTGCAGCTCTTCATATGAGCCCAAAAGTTCTGCCATTGGTAAAAAAGGTAATTCTAAATTACCTCCTGATGTCACCTATAAAAACATATCTGACAGCCAACTTTTTCTATTCCCAAATACCAATATAGAGATGCTTGTAAAACAAACCAAAACCAAACCTGAGAGTGAATCCCAACAAGGTGAAATAATGCATACTAAAATATATAGAATTTAATGAGAAATCAAATGCAATTTCTTTGGCATATTCCCACATTTGGAGTTAATGCCAGCAGTAATGCTGTAAGAAGTCAGGTGTGGGACCCAGGAGGAGACCTGTACTTCGTTTTTATTCCTATGTGGTCAAAACTGCCTATAAGTGAGAAATAATTTAAAATGTGGGTCATTAAAAATCTCATTCCCCTAGTAGAAAATAATAAATCCTCTGAAGAGAAAGGTCTACTGCGATAACTTTCAAGATTTACTATCCTTAAATATCCTAAAGATAGAAATTGATGACTAGAACTGGGATAAGGTCAATATAACATTGTAAACTCAATGAAATACATCAATAAGGATGAAAAATATAAGAAATCACTTGCTGACAAATGATGATAGGGGACTGTGAGCTTTTTATTTCCAATGTATTGTGAAATTCACATCTAAAACTTCAATCTTGCCATCAGGTAATCAAGTTCTGTCTTCCTTTATTCTCACCCTTAGCCCATAAACCCTTGTTTAATAGCAGCAATGACACCTTCCTAATATGAAAATAAAACTTTACAAAAAGATGTTGCTAAGAGGAAAGCCTTCCTGTGGAAGAACAGGTCTCCTGCTAAAGGAGAGTATCATTCTGTTGTAGCTGTTATTCAGAAATATGGAATTTTTTTTTTCTCTAGAATAAACACATTCTTGCAGTTTTTTCAGGGCTTTTGAATATATGACCACTCTCTTGGTCAGTACCTCCTTGGGGGAGCTGAAATGAAAATTTTTGAAATGAAAATTCTCGTGCCCCTGTTAGGACAACCTGATCTATTGTATGTGTTCAGTTGAGAGTAAATGGAGGGTGCTGGCAACACTGAGGAGCAGAATGTGTCTGTCTGTCTGTCCTCTAAAGAAATAAACTCACAAACTCTGCTTCCTGGGAGAAGCATATTAAATGAAGCACACCAGAGAATTTTTCATTTACCACTAAGCCTTTGGACTCCTTCACAACTGCTCTAGCATCTACCTCGTAAATGAGGAAAATTAATTGAGAATTGCTCTCAGCACGGGAGCCCAGCACTGGGGGAGTATTGTCTCTGTGCTGTAGTGATTTGAGAGGGGCTGCTGTCACATTATATATGTTATGTTCAACTCAGCACTGAAAAACAGCCTTTGCCATTTGCCCTGTTCTCACAGGCAGGGAAGCCCAAGCCATTGTTCCTGGTTTGTTTTCAGTTGTTGCAGTCTTTGTGCTGATAATTTAACAGCCTATAACTTAGATGGGGATAGCAAGAATATATCTTTGAAATAATACAATGCAAAGGCACATGAAAGGATAATTAATTCTGGTTTCATAGTGCTGTGCACACCCTGACTTATCCTTTGCCACAGCCATTTACTCTGTAAAGTTCAGTAATAATTTTGCAGTATATATGGGCTTGCTCCATTGTCCCATAAATTACAGATATCCTTTTGGGCTTCAGAGGTCTTTGAAATCCAAAACTTTGGATTCAGTTTTAGCACACTTCTCATCTCGGGATCTCAGAGTGTTTTTTAATTATATCTAAATAAATCTTCACTGTGTCTCACTCACCTGTAAGTAACGATTCACTTCTCCAGAAAGAAGGGCAGAATTTGGAGGCAGAGAATGAGAGAGAAATGCAAAGCTGGCTCTAGTCCTCTCTGGTGGGTGCATGTGCTAAATCTCATTTGTGTTTGCTTTGCTTTTGTTCTCAGACTGAGGAGGAGGATGGATGTTCCAGACAGCTGAAGTTCACTTTTCTCACCTCCATCAAAACAATAGAAATATACCCCCGAGGTTTAAAGTGCAAGGAAAAAATCAGTCAAAACATTTCCTTCAGATCCCAAAAATCTTCAAATCCTGTGAATTTACACATCTTTTCTCACCTCCATCAAAACAATAGAAATATACCCCCGAGGTTTAAAGTGCAAGGAAAAAATCAGTCAAAACATTTCCTTCAGATCCCAAAAATCTTCAAATCCTGTGAATTTACACATCTTTTCTCACCTCCATCAAAACAATAGAAATATACCCCCGAGGTTTAAAGTGCAAGGAAAAAATCAGTCAAAACATTTCCTTCAGATCCCAAAAATCTTCAAATCCTGTGAATTTACACATCTTTGAAATGAGCTCCTGTTAGATCAGGTGGGCTATCAATGCCTGCTGTGTACATTCCTGGCATGTGTCACTGGTGAGAATCTGAAAGCTCTTCAGTCCTCCCAGGGAATTTTCCAGATTATCTATTCTGTTATTTCCATCCACTGTTCATTTGTTTATTTTACTTGGGGATTAACTCCATTCCTTCTCTTCCTGCTTTTCTTACAGTCCAGAAATATCTGCCTCACGAGTGTGTCCTCAGTCCTTGGCTTGTTCATTCTGGGGGTTAAATCACCCGTGTCATTCTATCAGGGTTTCAGTCCTCCTCAGTTTTTCCTTTTGTCTCCATACAGCTGCATCAGCCACAAGCATCGCCTGATCCAGACCATTCAAGCTCCTTTTTTAAATTCAACAGCAGTCCTGGTGCTCTTTGGAGTGGTGAATTCTGCTGGCTGACACCACTCCAGAGGAAGAAGAAATTCTTCTCTTGGCCAAGTACTTGCTTATTCTTTTAACATCGCTCGTGGAAAGAGGAAGGGCTGACAGTATTTTTGTCACAGTTTTGCCTGATTTGGTGGGATACAGAGATTTTTCTCAGCACAGAGCTCTGGTTGTGCTAGGCACTGGATACCTATAGATGCATAAGGACAAGAACCAGCCTTGGAAAATCTCACCCTTATTAAAAGTGAATCCACAGAAGATGTGGGAAAATGTTTGTGTGAACAAAGTGTTTGTGTGAACAAAGCAGTGTGGCTATCATTGTGTGCAAGCTCAATTTCTTCCTTCTGCTCATTGAGAAGCACCCCTGGCAGGGGTCAGGAGGAGAGGGCAGCTCAGGTTTCTCCAGTTTTCCGTGGTGCTTGGGCACAGAGGCGGTGATGGAGCAGGAGATGCTTGGTGGGACCTTTCTGCCTCTGTGCCTGTCACCTGCAATGTGGCATGGGGGCTTTCCCCACCCTGTACCTCTCAGAGTTACAGTTCCCTGAGATTCTCCTCGGGGTTGCTGTTCACCGAGGTGATCAGGTTTTTCATCTTCTCTTGGCCCCAAGTGTTTCACACCNATGGCATTTCTACTCTAAACCAATCTCTAAAATCCAACTCAGCAAAAGATGGGGGACGAGAGCAAGAACAAGGAGCACAGGGGCCACTCCCCAATTCCTCCAGCTTGTCTCTTCAGCCCCAGATACTAAAAATCCCAGATTCTACATTTACATTCTATGATAAACTAAATACTGCTTATTTTGAATTCTCTCAGCTTGTGATTCTTCATACACTGTGGGCATTCACTGCCATGGCAGGGATCAGAGGCAGTGTCCTCCTGGGCTCTGTGTGAGGCTCTGACCCCCCTGTACAGACCCCAGAGCCCCTGTCCGGTCTCCAAACCCTCCAGGGTGGCCACAGGGATGTCCTGGACTCCGACATGTACCCCTTCCCCTCATCACCCCCCTGTGTAGGGTTGTGGAGGGAAGGAGAGGTGCTGCTCCCTGGATTCATAGGGGAACAGAGAGGACCTGAGCTCTGCAAGTCCCACATGCACAGTGTGCCTGTGACGGGTGTATCCAAAGCAGGGGCTGTCTGTCCTGAAGGACACACATCTGATTTTTTGGGGTCAAATGGCCTCTTACTGCCCCCAGAGAGGAAAAAAAAAAATATTTGGGCTCATCACTGTGTCAGTGAGTGCACTTATTCACAAAGGAGTAGGAAAAGTTTTGTGGCATCACAATATAAAGGAAAGGAAGAACATGAAGGACTGATGGAGAGAGTTTTACGTGCAAAATCTTGTTGTTGGTGAAGGAAGAACACACAAGCCAAGGATTTTTTTAGTCTAATTAAAATCTTAGCATGCTAATACACAACACACAGTTAATTAGTTGTAGTACAGTGACAATACACAAATATTCACCCTCCAAATTATCTAATTAATATGAAATAAGCTCATTCTCTGGGGTGAATGGTTTATCACCCTGAAATCTTTAGTGTCATTCTGTGCCTGTGTTTCACTGGACTACATCTCACTGCTGTCCTCTTGCATCATTATACCAGGGCTATAAATATGTCAGAATACACAGACTATTAGCTTGTTGCTGCTATCTGTATAGAAATGACTATGCCATATGGCTGTAACATATGATTCTGCCCTGTGATTTTGCTCAGCTCTAAAATGAAAGGAAAATTAAGTTCAGCTACAGGAGCTGATGGTAGGATAGCCCTTAAAGCATGGTGCTCTCAAAGACCTCTCATTCCAGCTCTGGTGAAAGGCAGGGACATCCAGCCAGGAGTTTTCTCAAGTATTTTTTCATGTCCCAGCCATTTCTGTTCAAGAAAGCAGAAGTTATGCTGTAGTGGGGAAATTCTTGCCTCAGAATATCTGAACAAACAGTTGTGACCACCTCAGTATGAAACCCATCACTGGCCGACTAATAATGACAACAACCATGGAGTTTAATCTCCCTTTTAATTATTTTTAGCTGTTTCTTAGGTGTGACAAGCTCAGGGAAGGGCCTCTTTGATTTGGTACTGTGTGTATTTCAATTACTGATATTTCCACAGGGACTGGGTTGCCTTAAGACAAAATCAAGTAATGCACTGTAGACCTGCCACATCTGTCATGGACTGAAGCAATTATGAATTTTGGCATTACATATTTTTACCTGAAAACTGGGTGGAGATTAATCTATCTCTTGGGCACCTTCTGCAGGAAAGAAAAAACTTGTTGAGTCTGATTGAGTTTGTGAGGCAATTCTGAGGTCTGTGACAAGACCTATGTGACCAAGAAATTGATATCAGCATTATTCATTAGCTGCCTCAGTTAATGAAATAATTATTTAATCAGAACTAATCAAGTATATGCAAATGCAGAATTTCAGGTGACCAGCACGTTCTCTAATCAGTTTGGACAGTTGAACAAGGCACTTATGTCTTTAAAAACAGGAACCAGGATGGCTATTTTGAAAATAAAAGTTCAACACAATTTACAATTAAAAAAACCCCAGTTTATAAAGTAATTCTCTTCAATCTAATGATTTTATTATTGTGGTAATAATATTTGATATGTTTCTCAGAAGCTTAACTTCCTCTTGTGAAAGCCTCAAATCTTTGTCATTTTTACAAGAAGAAAGCCTCTCCCTCTGACATTTCTGCTAGGAAACATGAAATCTATGAACCTTAAATCCAAATAAAAATGTCAGCTTCTTTTTTATCAACACCTCATGATTTTTAAAGAAATGTATTGATCTTAAATACTCGACTCAAGAATGCTGAAGGCTTTGGGATGAGCCACATGGTTAAGAGTGACTCCCTCCAACACAGAAGTAGAACTCAAAACTCTTGATGAGAAACAAAAGACCAGAAACTTCTATAAATTCTGGCAAAACAAATTATTTGGTTTCTAGTAATTACATATCTATTTTTTGTAGCCATCCTCTTTCTTTTCTTATGACTATGATACAAAGGAAAAGAAATATCTGAGTTTTAATGCTCTATCTCTATCAATAAACATCCAATTATAATAAAACACACCAGTCAGGCTTCCCTATAAAAAGCAGAGTGTGGATATAAAATGACTGATTGTCTATGTCTTGTTTCTTTTTTTCTCTCTGTAAGATTGGAACATGGAAGCATCAAAACAGAATATTTCAGTTTGCTTTGTAACCTGCAATTTATTTGCTTGAATTCAACTAGAGTCTCATTTATCAAACACAGTGTAGCTCTTGAGAGGTGACAGATCAAACTCTAGCAATCACAAACGTGCTGAATTTTGCCCAAATTATGGCAAAGATAATAATTTCAGGTTTCTTTCAGGAGAGAGTCTTTGACTTCCAAATCGAAGTGTCAGGCAACCAGCTCTCAGTACAGAGATTTAAGTAATGTGCAAATTAAGGGTTTGGGGCTGATTTTATCCCTTCTGAAATAAATGGCAGCTCCAGAGGGAGGAAGATCCTCTGCATTGCTCCACTGGCTGATTGCAATCCAGGCAGGATGGTGCAGGGAGAAAATGCAGATAATTCCTAACGTCACAGAGCCCTTCTCTTACTGCAAGGCCTTTTATCATCATTCAGCTTCACAAATTACATGGTTTGTAATTGATGCATTTGCAGTCAGAACAGCTGGATGGCAAGTTTTGAACTCATCAGTTGAGGCAGCTCCAGGCTGGAGAGTTTTGTGTTCAGGATGAAGAGTTGGTTTATTTATCTCAGTCAGCTCAGTCAAATCATCTCCCTCACGGCTGTAACAATAATGAGGAACAAGGAATAAAAATCTGTAAACCCCTAGATTAGGGGACAAATATGGAAGGTGTACATTTACTGATGGAAATTCCAAATAACAGAGGCCAGAACACCCAGGAGAAGTAACTCCAACTCCCTGGCTTGGGAATGCAGGCACCATAAGGACCATGAGCAAACCCTTGAGTGTTTTCTTTCTGTAACAACTCCAAATTTTCCTGCTGTACAGAGTGGTCCCTCATTATCACTTGGGCACAGTGACTCACACAGCTCTTTGAGGGAATTTTATCTGTCACTGGGAGCCTCAGTGGGGTTCCATTCCATGGTGCACTCTGACAGACACCTCACTCTCACCTGATGCATCCTCTGCCATATCCCTGAGCTCTCTGAAGAGTCATTCCTGGTGTGGGAATGAGACTTTTGGGAATTCTTTGTGCAGCTTTGGCTCTGTACCTGGGATAGAGTGTGTGAGTCAGCCAGGAGCACTGCAGACATTTTTCCTCTGGTTCAGAACTGTCTGGAGTTCAGTTTTTGTGAGGATTTCAGACACACTGAGCTCCTCCTTCTCTTTCACCTTTGGATTGTTGGTAGCTCTCTGGCCTGCTTTACTTTATTTACCTGAACCAACCTTCCTTAGAAAGGTGATTCAAGAAACTGCAAGTAGTAGTTATTGTAATATCATATTAATCAACTAATTGCAAGCTTTTCAATAAAGGAATCAACTAATGAGGAGAGAAGAGGTCTTTTAATAATCTTTTTTATATTCCTCTTTTTATTTTTTTTTTACTTCTAGGCAGGGGAATCAAACCCAAACACATTAGAAGGTTTGTCCAAAGGTAATTTATTGGATAGTAGACTCCAGCTTCTTAATTTTTGTAGAAGTGTATAGAATGTCCTGAACATGTTTAGACCTCACCAATTTTGAGGTCACTGTGTTATTCATAGATTTGCTAGTCAAATAGTAAATCTGAATTTAGAACTATTAACCACATTCACTTAGTGTCTTCTAAAAATGGTCTTAATATACATACACATATATTTTTGACACAAAGGATGACATATTTAAGCAGAATACTTTAAAACCAGACCCACCCAAATGAAACTCCAAATCAAACTACAAATTGCTTTGGGACTAGAAAAACCTCTATGGTTGTTCTTCAGATCCTCTTACCTGCATAGTTTTATAGACAGTACCATGTTTAGCCATGATTCAAAATATATTCTATAATTTCACTTAAGCAGCAAATAAATATTTTATTTTTGTTTTTCATAGCATAAAGAATGGAGCAGCAGGGACCAAAAGCCAGTCTTGTGTTTCTCTCATTTGCTGTGGATTCCTCTGGGTTTATCTTGCATTTTTATGACCTAAATCAGGAACAATCCTGCTGTTTCTCACTGAGCTGCACGTGCCTGAAAATCAATGGGAGACCCAGGCTGGCTTTGTGTATTTTTCTTCTGAGAGCTCTATGGATACAGCGGTGTCTGCTTTCAATGAGAGTGGAAATTCCAGTGTCAGCAGCTTGCCTTCAATCTCTGGGCTAGCTAATACTGCACAAATTGAGCCCTTCTGTGTTCCCATACCTACTGTACACATCTCAAAGAAAAGTCAGAGAGAACAGAAATGGAATTTATTCTTCCCCAAATCTTTCTCTCATTTATCCTTCTGGTTTCCCTTCTCTCATTCTCACATCCCATTTTCTTTCCTCTTTATTGTCCCTGTTCCTTTAAAATGCTTTCTTTCCGAGTGAAACCAAACAAAAATCACCAGCCCACAGTGGTCTGCATTTGTGTTCTGTCCTTTGTCGAGGGGAATTGGAGCAGGGGGTGGGCTTGGGCTTCTGTCCAGGAAAAAGGGGGAAGAGAGGCTCTGTTTACTGCTGCCAAGGACTGAAGCCGGCCCCAATACGAGAATCTCTCGTATTTCTTTCTACCTCTCATGGGGGAAGCACTTTTAAGTATCAATTAAGTATCAATTAAGTATCAATACTGTTATTATTTACCTGGGGAGTGTGTGTAAGGCATCTGGCACAGTTTGGAAATGTGGTGTTCCTGTAAGTTTCATTCACAGCAATTACCCAAGTAGCCTCTCCATTATCAGATGCTTTAAAGACTTGAAGGTTTGTTGGAAACGAGCTAGGGAAGCGTATGGTTAGCTGTACATTTCAATGCTTGTTTGGCTACGTAGAAGTGGATTTATTTCAGGGTTTTGGGGGG